>JAUIMM010000099.1:3057500-3657500 GCA_031769625.1 Taudactylus pleione
CTAAGCCAACATGTTCAAAAGGTCGACAGGCAAATAGTTGACACATTAAAGGTCGACAAGTGTTTTGTCATTTTAACCCTAATCCTAACACTAACCCTCCCCCTAATGTCTAACCCTAATGGTCTCTTTTCGCAGCCTAACCCTCCACCAAATGCCAAACCCTAAACCTAACCCTAACTCTACTTCTAATACAGCTTCTAACTTCCATGTTACAAACTGTGGGGGAAATGTAAGAAGGGGCAATATGGGGGTTTAGTGGTATCAGTGCAAGTTATGTGCACTGATACCGCTTCTCCCCCTTGTACTAATGTAGGGTTGCATGGTAAACACAGGGGCCCTGATATGCCACCCAGTGTATGAACAGTCAGTGGCTCTGACCATTCCGACAGCTGCAGCTATAGATTTTGACTGTCATTGCCCTAACACCACAGCAGGGACAGCACTGTCCCTGGCTGCGGTGGCTGCGGTGCTCCAGATTGTGCATGGGAGATCTTATGATGCTTGCGAGTTCTCGCATATGCCCAGTGGAGTTGGCCGGGAGGCAAGATACAGAGCATCAGCACTAGGCTGGTGCACTGTGGGCTCTATCAGGGATCGCTGGAGGGGGGAGTTTTCACTACCCCACTCCGGCAGACAAGATGTTCATACATCTTGTTGATATTGCTTCCTGATTCACCTCGGTAAAGAGGAAAAGCAGAAAGTCTTATAGCAGCACGATCCGTGCTACTATAATACATATCTCGCTCTGTTAGAAAAATGACAGTTAGGAGCTGATTGGTTGGTACTTTATCCCTCCACATTTTTAGCATCTAGTTTCTGTGCATGTTAGATGATGCATATTTGTATGTTTTTTGCAGCCATTTAATAAATAATATATCGTGGTTTGTCAGTTCTCTTAGACACATTTCAACTCAGCTGATGGAGTATTTTTCTAATATAATTACTTTTATTGTATTGTTTATGTTTACTCATTTTTTTGTTCTTTAGTGGTTGCTATTCTTCTAGTTTAACAGCAGCTTGAATGATTTTATAATTTTGATATTTCTGGGTCTTTACCCCTATGATCCCCTAGTGCTTGTTGATTTTTAGTAGTGAAAATGTTGTATTTAGATTCAGGGCCTGATTCAGACCCACTGGCAAGCGTTATGCGCTCGTGAATGGGTCGATGTTTGGCCATTGCACATGCGCACGCCGAAGCCGGCTACGACATACGCATGCACGAGACCCGGCTAGCAGCAGGCGCTCCGTCGCTCCAGGTCTCGCACCAAAAGGCTGTCGATTTTGATCGACAGCTCACACCTTTTTGGAGGCGTGGTGGGGGGGTGGATTCACAAACGGAGGCGTTCCCATGTGAATGCCTGCCATTTGTGGGTGGTCCCACTGACATCACCAGCGATGGTCACCCACAGCTATGCGAGCGGCAACGAGGCCGCACACACAAAAAAACCACCCTGAGTTAGAGCGAGCGCTCTTTCAGAGCGTCCATCTCTGAATCAGACCCTCAGTTCCATCCTTGGAGGTAAATTTCCCCACAATGTCTGGTCTTTTCTATGTAGTCAACAATTCAAAATATTTCCCACTTGATGGAAGGACTGATACAAATCAAAAATAGTTACATGTCCAGGTTACTGGTTTTACACCTCTACTTGTTTTAGTCCCAGAATAGTTGATTTAAGATCATTCAGAAAAATCTCTTCCCTAAATTTGGCTTTGTTGTCTTCCCTTTCACTTAGCAAAGTATCCGTTTTGGAACTCAGAAATTATACTCGTAAGTAGAATTTGAAATTAATCTTTACTGTTCTCTGAGTGTTTACATGGTCTCACAGTCCCCACAGTCCTATGAGCTGGGTTTCCAACATATTTTTTATTTCAAAATCTGCATGAATGTGCTAAATATTGTTCTGGGTTACATGTGAATACTGATAAAGACTAAATAGAGAAATATTGCTATGTTGCTACAGTTCAAAATAGTTTTACAGCTGTTTGTATTTATCCAGACAGTTGACATAAATGTAAAATGTTTTCTATGCAATGGTCATGCTGGCACTTAGCTATAAGAATAAAATGGAATTGTGTAAATAAGTAACTGTCAAATAGCTCCATTGTCTACCTTTTAGTGATTGCAACAATTTGGTAATTTTTCAATGATCGATATATTTGACCCATTTGCTGAGACATTTTGGGGTAACCGCTGTATCTTGTAGCCTGCAACTCTTCTTTGTGTGAAGTTGCAAAACTGGAAAAGTGTAAGCTACATATTTAGATCTTGCTATTATTATACTAAACTTTACCTGCTTTCTCAGCTTATTCAGCTGTTCGATAATGTGTGATGGTAAGCGTACTTTATTTCAAATGTCATTATTATGTACCTTGCAATCTCCAGCATATTGGCATAGTTGCTCCCTGCTGTGTGCTAGATGCATCTTATGTCTGTACATTAAGCAAACAAAACACCATTGCCTGTGTGTGATAACACCACTTTTCATAATGTGTTAAAATGATGGCCTTTTGTCCACAATAAAAAGCTTTTACAACGAGTCCACAAAGTGAGTAACACATTTAATAATGCTCTTGTAATAAAGCTTTGAGCAATATCTGTTCAGATAGGGATCTCTACAATAAATGAATTATGAGAGAGAGAGAGAGAGAGAGAGAGAGAGAGAGAGATGACACGAAGGCTTATCTTAGCAAAGTCTTCAAGGCATGAAGTGTTAAGTAAAATTTCCATCTGACCATCCACCAATATAAAAGCTTTTCAAAAGATCCAAACTTTACTGTCAACACCATGTGGGAGACCACCGTACACGTTTCCTCAATAGGACTTCATACAGAAATCCCATGGTTTTGGCTTTTTTGATCTAAAGTTCTTTTTATTATATACTATATATCAGGGGATCTCAACTCCAGTCATCAAGTACCACCAACAGGTCATGTTTTTAGGATATCTATAATCATGCACAAATGAGTAACTCTATTTTGCAAGCTCAGTAATTATTCCACCTGCTTCCACAGACAGAAATCCTGAAAACATGACTTGTTGGGAAAACTTGAGGGTTTGAGGTTAAGAACCAATGTCATGTCATAGAGCAATTTGGCACTTAAAATAAATTGATAATACTCTATGCACTTTTTGGCTCCGGCTGGACATGCATACTATTGTACTACTGGAGGCGGAGTGCACTTCAAATGTGAAGACAGCTGGTAACATGGTTGGTAACATGAGACGTTTTATATGAAGCTGCAAGAGAGACAGTTCGTGGCATGAGAGCAGTAGAAGTAGTCTAGTATATGATAAGAAAGTCACTTACCATAACTAGGAATTTCATAGCTTAAATAAATTGTACTGAAGGAAGAGGGATGATGGGGGCTTGGTGGACAAAAAGATAATTATATATAATGGGGAAGGGGACAGTGAAATGGGTGGTAAGTAGAAATAATGAAACTTGGTGATGAATAACAGGTACAGGGGCAATGAAGGAAGAGATGAATAACCGAGTAAGAGGGGTAAAGAATCACAGGGTTGGGTCAGGTGAGGAGTTAGTGTACTTGGGGGTCTATTTACTAAGCAGTGTTAGGAGACAAAATGAAAAGTGATAAGGTGCCAGCCAATCAGCTCCTGTCATCTCACAGGCTGTGTTTGAAAAATGACAGTTGGGAGCTGATTGGCTGGCACCTTATCACTTTCTTATCACTTTTCACTCTGTTTCCTAACACTGCTTAGTAAATAGACCCCCTATGTAACTAAACCAGCCAAACAGCTGAAGAAAGAAAGAAATATATTGTTCCTATCAAAATGACATTTATTTAATTATGTTACAAAATTAATGTTTTTATTTTTCTAAATTGCTTTATAATTCGTTGTAACTAATTTACTCGCAGTTGTTTAATACAATCTCTGGGAGGCTGGGAAGGGAAGTGGCTGGGGGAGGCTAAATACTTAAGTTCTAAAGACAGCTATTGAAAATTGATTTCTCCCTCCATTGGCAGCATACCAACTCACCCTGGTGGCATTTTTGTGCACCAATAGGCATGATGAGGTATCTGGACAGGACAATTTCTGATCACCAAGGCACCATGTAACATCACTGGCAGCACTGGCATTATTTTTGAATTATTAGAATATAATCAATCTATGTTATTGCAGAATGTGGCTGTGTAGATATATTAGACTTTGACTTTGGTTTTGATCAAGTGGATAGAGTTCAAAGGTTTGACTTAATGGGTTGTTGTACATTGTTGTGATTTGTGCTTGTTTTCTGGTTTGTTAACTTTGAAATCTGTGCATAAAGAATGATAAACTGATTAGAAACAATGGGTGATTTATGACAGTGGCTGAACTTTGTACTTCTCCCAGTATGTATATGTACTGTGAGCAGGATGACAGATTGATGTTAGCATAACAAACATAACCTTTTCATGTTTTTTGGAGACTTCAGTTTCTATTTACTGTATAATTGGTGAATTAGTCACCATGAAGGATACATAACTGACTCATGTCTTTTCTTTGCTAGACAGGGCTACGAAGACCTGGAAAAACAACTGAAAGAAGTATTTATGGAGAGAAGCAGTATCCTCCGGCAGCTTTCAAAAAAGTCCCGGGAACTGGATGGCATTAAAGGAAATCTCCAGGTCAGAACATTTTATTTTGAAATAAATCACAGCTAACAGAACAGATGTAAAAAAAAAACATTAAAGAATAATGGAACATTCTCATGGAACATTCCTTATATTAAGAAACAAATTGCAACATTCTTCTTGGCAGAAACAATAAAGGTTTTTTACGAACGTTCTACATCATTAGAGGAACTTGGCTACCGGAGATCACAGTCCCATTGGCCTCAATAAGGAATATTTTTCAGAGCCTGTGACCATGTTTTACATTTTTGAGTGCTAATTATATAGTGTCTTATGCAGTATATATTATGCAAAATAATGGAATCTGCCGTGGTCCTATTTGCCTGTGAGACAGCACAATATACTGTACTGTACAGCACTCAGATGATAACTCAAGTTAAAGCCAAGTTTAGCTGTCAACATCCTGAACATCATGGCCTCTCCTGGGTCAACTTTCTCTACACCAAACAGTAATGTCACCAGTTCCATGGAGATATTAATTAGGCTTAATTAGCAAATAGATCCAACGCATAGATGGTTCCCCTTTAAGCACAGCAAGTCCGCATTTCACTGCATTGGCTGACAGCTTATACAAAGGTATACATACCTTTGAAACAGCTTACAGACAATGCAGTGAGACGCATCTGAGGACCTACCTTGGTATCAGTGACTCCATCCTAAAGACCTCCATTATACCTACAAATGGATCTATACAGATATCTGGAATTTCCAGTGGACCTACCATGCTTAAAGGGGAACCATCTGTCGTGCTTTGGATCTCTTTAATAATTGGACCACTTTAATTACTGCACGGAACTGGTAACATTACTATCTTAAAAGCTAGACAATTGCTCAATTAAAGGGCCATACACTGAAATCTGAAGCTCACACTTTACCCTACTAAACAGGATATTTTTAGGACAAGTAATTGTCATTTATATACATTTCCTATATCTGCCAGCTTATCTATTTTCAAAGGCCCTATATGGTTTTTTTAATTGCTTAGATCAGCTATTTTAAACTACTTGTTATTGTTTTTTTTTAAATGTTTTCATGCATTTTATCCTTTTTTCGTGAATAACTAATTTCAATAGGCCACAGGCTCTGTTTCACCATTGCTATATTGCTTATTTGTGGAGACTAATTCTCTCCTGTAATATATCTGCCTTGGTAGAAACATCCATAATAGTGCTCCATAGTTTTATATTTATTATAAAACCCTACACTTTTCAATTAATATGTGCTATACCAAATTTGTAATTTTCAACAATTTAAATAAATATCCTGCATTGTTGATAAGAGCGAGGCAGAACTGTATGGCCTGTGATATGTCTTGAGGCAAGAGTTGCATTGAGTAAGTGTATTAGCAAAAACTGTTCCATCTTTACTTCATTTGATTTATTATTTTTATATAGTACTTATGGTAAATAGTTCTAAGAGGTATCAGTTTGTTAGTCTGCTGTACACTTCCTCTCCACAGAACAATGACCATTAAAAGGATGGTTTGCTCAGTTATTTATCATTTTATAAGTCTTCATCAGTTATTTTAATTTTATTTGCATGAAATCCTTAGACTTATAGTTATACCTCAGTTACAAAGCCATATGTATTCAATTCTGTAACCTATAGCTGAGGCAGTAAAATTGATTAATAACAAAAATAAACAAAAACACTAACAATATTCTGGGATATTGAGTTGTTAATTAACAGTAATCTTGACACTTAAATAAATTTTTAGGAAAAGCCAGTGTTTTTTTCCAGTTATATTCTTTAAACTTCTTAATTACTTACAGCTAACAGAATTTGGTGTTTTATGTTTTTTTTATGTTTAGCTGTTTTTTTGTATTTATTCTTTACAAATATCAGCTTTTCTGTGCAAAAATAAGCTAAGTACAAAATTTATAAATTATAATATTTTATTTTCTAGACTTTTAAAAGCAATGAAGCAAGTTCTAAGGATGATGTGCAAAAACTTTTGGCATTAGAAGAAAAGCAAAGGTAAAGTAAAAAGTAATGTTATACCAATATAGCACAGGTTCTCAAACTCGGTCCTAAGTACCCCAAACAGTGCATGTTTTGCAGGTCTCCTCACATAATTACTAGTGAAATAGTTAGCTGCACCTGTAGATCTTTTGAAATGTGTCAGTGAGTAATGACTACACCTGTGCACCTGCTGGGTGACCTGCAAAAAGTGAACTGTGTGGGGTCCTGAGGACCGAGTTTGAGAACCAGTGCAATATAGCAATAAAATATGCATAATTGTCTTCTGCAAAGGTATTTAACTTCCAATTTAGTAGTAAATTGAAGCAAACAATCCTATAAGACTGAACAAGTTTGTTAGAAAAAAAAGGTTGCTGAATTAAATTATGCTTCTGCAGATTTTGTCAGAGGTGCTAAGATGTGAAGTTGCAAAGTTGCCAGGGAAGTGCAGGCAGACTCCAAAGATAGCATGACCATGCTATCATGCATGTATATAGGTCTTCAGTAATGAGGTTTAATGATACACCATGAGGTAAGGACACACTCCCACACCTGGTCATGCTCCACCTGCTTAGTATCTGGACCCCTATGGTCTAATGGCCAGTGGCACACTTAGGAGGAGTTCTGGGTGCCTAGAAACCCCTGTCCTGTGCTGGAATACCAGCCTGCTCAGTGGCATATCTATACTGGGTGCAGTGTGTGCGAGGCACACGGGCCCCCGGGTCCAGGGGGGCCCCGCACCGCACACACTGCACCCATATTTTTTCTTAAACTTACCTGTCCGAGGTCCCGCGTCGGGTGTCACTGCTGCTCATAACACCGTTAAAATGGCCGCCGCGGCCATTTTCCGGTGTTCTGCGCATGTGCAGTAGACTCTGGGCACTAGAGTGTGCCCAGAGTCTATGTCTATATTCTGCAGGTTAATGATTTGACTATCTCCCCTATACAATGAATGGTACATTTACAGCACAAATTACAGTATATACCACACACATACACACAAACTCGTTGGAATAGAACCCAAAGGATTTGAGTCAGCAATATGATCCACTGCACGACCACGTTACCTTACTAAGAATTTATGTAGCTTGACATTGTCATAATAAAGTCTATAGGTATATTGTACAGGTGTGTGTGCATGTGCACGTGTTTGTGTGGGTGGAGGGTCTCCAAGGACTTTGCTTATAGAAGTAAAAATATATGCAGGATATTCTGTTTCTGTAAATGTATTATATGTAGAAATAAGATTTTATCATGCACTTCAGTTAACTGAATACATTGATTTCTGTTCATTTCTTACATTCATGTGATTTCTACTTTAATATTGTACATGATTCTCATGAATAGATTAAATTGTAAAACAAAAGGATGATGCATGTGACTAGATCTTCATCACACTCTATTTATCAAGCACCAGTATATTAATTCTATTTTAGTGTTGATATTATGTTTAACGATATAACATTTTGTTTTTTTGCTTTTTTAAAATATGGTTTCATTTCTTTGACCTCAGCAGGCATGACATTTTTATTATACATTTATTGTTTTAAGAGCATGTGTGTTAACATGCAGAAACATAATCTGAGTATCAAAACCTCATGCTACTGTCTGTTAAGTCAGCTGCTACTGTACATTTCAGCATTCACTTTAAGACCTCCACCTTCATCAGGAAAACATCCAGTCATGTCACTAGGAAATCTCATGCATAGTATGCAGAAGTCCATTTTCCATTTTGAACATACAGTAGCACTCTCTAACAGAATGCTGTATTCTGTGGCATAACAGCTTCTATACTGGAACCAAAACTTTCTTGGACTGTCCATTTCAATTTGGAATGTGGACAGATGAGCACCAATTTCTAAAATGTAGTGAGCTTAGGAACTACGTCTTAAGGTTAAAAAACTTTGCCCTGCAATACTAGTCACATACATTTATGCCTTTACAACATAATGAAAGGCACACTGTGACTCCTGCAGGTTGCTACTTTTCTTTGTGTTCTGTCCTGTTACATCTAGTTTTTCTGATGTATTTATGAAGTTCTTTGTGTTATCCTAGTCTTCCAAACTTGAGAGGGTGGTCTCACAGTGAATTGGGTTATCAGGTTCTGGGAGTCCATGCAACCCAAGTAAATTAACAGTGATAGTTTAGCAAATCTTACATATAAAATTAATTGGTCTGCTTGTTTTTTCGTTTGATTGTCCGGTTATGCATTCGGATACTTCTGCTACAATGGGATGAAACCAATGCAAGGTGGACAAATCGGATCCTGGCCAAATTTTAGGAGGCTTAGGGTACTGGTCGGACCTTCCATTGGTGTAGGCTTAACACAACTTTGACCCGGGGAACCTGTTCTGAGCCTTCCACTGGGTGGGTTTGGATGAAAAACTTCACAGAGAGGTAACATTGGATCCCAGAAGACATACTAGGGGGTTAAGGTCCAGGTGGGACCTCCTGTTGGCGTACTCTGGGCAGAAATTTGAATCAGGGATGCTGGGCTGACCTTTGACCTGGGGAGCCTGTTCTGTGCCTTCCACTAGATGGATTTGGCCAAAAACTTCACAGAGGGGTGGCAATTGACCTGTGATGTCTAATGGAGTGATTAGGGTCCTGGTCGGACATCACAGCGTAGTGTGCCTGGCTGAACTTTGACCCAGGATGCCTGTTCTGGACCTACCACAGGATGGATTTGAAAGACATCACATAAATTGGACAAAATCTTCACAGAGTAGTAACATTGGATCCCAGAAAACATATTTGGGATTTGAGGTCCCGGTTGGACCTTCCTTTGGTTTACGCTGGGCGGAACTTTGACCTGGGGAACCTGTTCTGCACATTCCACTGGATGGATTTGGATGAAAACTTTACATAGGTGTGGCAATTGGTCTTGGATAAGTAATAGGGTTGTTGGAGTCCTGGTCGGACCTAACAGCAGAGTGCCTTGGGCAGAACTTTGACCCAGGGAGCCTGTTCTGGGCCTTCCACTGGATGTATTTGGATTACATCAAATAATAAAAGGTAATAATTTGAAGATTCAAACTCAGGCAAAACAAGGTACTTCAGCTAGTAATAAGTAAGTAGGTTTACAGAATAAGTAATTTCAGCTGTTAAGACAGAAGATAGTTCAAATTCACTGTAGGAGTATATCTATACCATATATGAGATAATCAATTAAAACTTGTAATGGTATAAATTAGAGATGAATGGTTGGCTTTTGACTGTTCTTTTCACCAAATAAGTGCAGGTTCGGATTTATCTTATTGGCTATCCGAAATATGTGAGAGCCAATAGCCAATAAGATGCCATTTTGAGATCAGAACATACTGTATCTAGTAAAAACAAACCGCTCATCTCAAATATAAATGCATTTTTTAAAAACACTATATATTGTATTGAATTTGATAACATATTCTGTTAGTGTAAATAAAATAAAAATGATGAATTGATTGTGTTGTAGTAAATAAAATAAAATACATGTATAAATGCCTATGATTGAAAAATATGAAATGCAGTCATAACTAAATCACCAATAATTACAATTGTTATCATGTACAACATATAAAGTTATATATTCTAAAAAAACACACTGGGAAAGCCTTTTGCATTTTTAAATCATCATATTCATAGGACACAACAGAGTGTCCCGAAACAGTAATTACCTACAGTACTTAAGCAGCAGAATATCTTTCCCATATGGAAGCCATATACAAAAAGGCATGCCATTTAAAAACATTTCTATAAGTTCTTATTCATAGATAAAATTTGCTTAAAGTGTTTGATTTATTTTGTCTGTGAGGTTTCTTCAGAGATAATTTATTCACCCACAAGTCCTCCATTCTGTAAGGAATTAGGCAAAGATTTAAGTAATTCTTTAGATACTTTGGCATATTATGCACTATTAGATTTGTAGCACAGATGGTGTAATGGTTAGCATTACTGCCTCACAGCACTGAGGTTGTGGGTTTTCATTCCCACTATGGCCGAAATGTGTGGAGTTTGTATATTCTCCCTGTGCTTGTGTGGGTTTCCTCCCTCACTCCAAATATATACTGATAGGTTAATCGGCTCCTGACAAAAATGAACCCTAGTGTACATGCGTGTGAGCATGTGGTAGGGAATACAGGGCCTGATTCATCATGGATCGCAGCAGCAAAAGCGAGCGCAAATCGGGAGATGGTGCATACTGCGTATATGTGTGCACCGCAGTGTGTGTGCGTGAGTTGGCATTGCGACTGCACTGTGAACACCTATGCAGATAAAAAGCTATCACAGATAAAGGGACAGGACGTCAGCGTTTGGGGGTGGTGACGGGTGATTGGTAGGAGAAACGCAGGCATGGCTGTCCATTTGAATGCCGTTACATGGGCGTGCATAAATTAGCCACTGTGACAGCATACGCAGCTTGGGTACTCACTGTGTGCAACAAAGTTAGGTCAGACCTGTTGTAATTGTGCGTGAGGGGCTGATGTTACTTCATACTCCCTATCAAGTAACATTGCAAGGTATTACGGATGTGAGAAACCGATAGTGGGCTTCTCGATGCTGGCTTTGCAATTGCAGACATTGGCAAAGAGCAATAGCAATCTGTAGTGAATCAGGCTCATAGAATGTAATCTCCACTGGGGCAGGGACTGATGAATGGCCAAATATTCTCTGTAAAGTGCTGCAGAATATGCTATTTAAATAACTGGTAATAAATAAATAAAATAATAAATTGTATTTCAAAATAATTTTCCAAACAATATAGATAATGTCATTAATATTAATAAAAAAAAAGAAGTTTTAAATCTTTGGATCAGTTATAAAATGGTCATTCTCAGTGAGGAAGACAGTTGTGCACAAGTTATGTAGATATTTATTCTATGTATACAGTATAAAATGTTATAGAATAACACCAGCATATTAAACAATATATAAAAATGTATTGAATTAATATGTAGAAATTAGTTAAATTATATATTTAGAAAATAGACCAGTTATAGGTCTATATTTAAACCTAGAGGTCTAAAGATACACAATAAATTACACCAGTTAGGGGCCTATGTATTAATAAACGCAGAACTGCTGCTATGATTAAAGGTCCATTTCACGGCGGATATTTTCATTTTTAATGTACAAAGGGGAATTTTCAGGGACTGTGGTTGCAGTAACCACTGACACTGCGAGTTATATCCCGGCATTTAGTTGAACTCATTCACGTATGTGAAAGACTTCTCTGGGGGAAGCTGACGCTTCAATGTCAGTTTCCTCCACCGGCTGGTGGATGAGTGAGAGAGGTCAGAAAATTTCTCTCTTGCTTGTACACCTCCATAGACTTAAAGAGGTTTACACCATCTGAAGATGGTGTAAGCTACCGGGGCCAAACTCCAATAAGTTTCACTTTTCAGAGTTTCATACATAGGGGCCTGATCATAGTCTCCATTGATATTAATGGGGACTGTGATCTGCAGTGCTAATTAACACTCTGCCAGGGATTTCTGTCAAATCTGCTTTGTGCTATTAGTACAAAGCAACAATTCTTACAATTATGCAGAAACTGTGGTTTCTACATACTTTAATGGAAAAAAAAGCTTGATACATAGGCCCCTTAATCTTCTCAATAGCTTAAGTGAAAATTTAATACCACCTCTCCAGCTTCCTTTTACTAAGGATATACTGGTAAAGGTTAATTGGAGAGGTCTTTGTCATGGTGAATCCCAAATATATAAAAGTAGTGGGTGTTTATTCCCTTCTTTTCATTGCAAATATGTTCTGCAGTTCTAATCTACATATTGTGGTTTGTAAAGCCTGCATACTACAGACTGCAAGCACATTTCAAAAAGCAAATTACACATTCTGATTCAGCCCATATGGTGACTTTTAATGTAAATTCTGGTTTAGACGTTATACCTTGATTAATGCTATTCCTACTGTCTTAGCAATTTTTAGAGTGGGGAAAATATTTACACTTCTTAAAGCACATTTAATTAATTGGAGTTGTCATCTGCACAAATCAGATGTTTTTCTTTTTGTTTTTGTAGCATTATGTTGCCTTAAATGTAATCTTTACATAGGATATACCATTGTTTTACCAGGATGTTTTCAATCATTTTGAGGAAACTGTTGTAATTGGAAAGAAAATATAAACTATGTGTGTTTAAATGGTATGCATGCTATCTAGGTTATGGTCTTTCCAGAAATATTTTGGTCATTAATTGTTCTTGTTTGTAAAAAAAGGATTTAGGCCTACCATCTATATATTAATAGCAGAACGATGACTTTTATGAGTGACATATTTCTATGATGCCTTCATCTGAGAAGGGCACATCATATACCAAATTAAAGGTCTTGGCCTGTAGATTTGGCGTTTTAATTGGTTGCTTCACTTCGGAGTTATGTGTCAAAATGTCTGCCCGCCATTTACAATGCATCACCATTGTGCTCTGGAAAATGTGACAGTTGGTGAACTCTCCCTGTTCACCTGCTGGGTGACCTGGAAAACATGGCCTGCTGGGTAGTCTGAATACTGTGAAAGTTATTTGCACCCACAGTATCAGCACGTCTTGTTGGGACCTTAATCACCGACTGCTATGTTATTTCATAATTCACTTCACCTCACATTCTTTACACCGAACATGCCTAGCCTCTAGGACGTTGACATGTTGGGACACTTACAGGTTGCCTGATTGAACATGACATATTCGCCACAATACTACTCTATGGATGTGCAATGTGTGAACTGTGGTGCCCTTCACTTCTTGGTAGAGGAGATTAATAGCCATTTTTCAGACTGGTGTCACAATGGAAAGGTTTTGTTGCCCAATGTGGTTGTTCCACCATATTTAGTAGAACTCTTTATGACAAATACCCTCAAATTACAGACTCATTGTCTCCATAATATCCTTGGTAAATAATAAATAAATAAGGCGGTAACCGACGGGATTCCCGAGTTATATTATTAATCCATCTAATGTGATAATTGTTTAGCGTCAACAGATAATTGTTGTAAACAACCGATTTTACATATTATTTTGTTTTCATACTTCTAATTACTTTTTTTTACTGTAGCAGACCATATAGTCTAGATACAATTACATTTTTACCAAACAAAAAACATAATTTACAAAGTTATATAATATACATTACAATATAGTGTAATCAGATTATTTACTTACAGTTATAATATATACTTACAAAGGTATATAATGTATATTAAAATACAGTGTAATAATATTCTTTACTAAGTTATAAAATTTACTTACAAAGTTATATAATATAGATTACAATATAGTGTAATCAGATTCTCTACTTACAAAGTTATAATATATACTTACCAAATTATCTAAAATATATTACAAAATAGTATAATCAGATTATTTACTTACAAAGTTATAATATATACTTACACAGTTATATAATATATATTACAATAAGTGTAATCAAATTCTTTACTTACAAAGTTATAATATATACTTACCAAATTATATAATATATATAACTATATGTGATTATTATTATTAGTCTTGCTATCCATAATGCCACTGAAAGCCTTGTGTAGAGACACACAGCGGTAAATAGACTTTACTCATCTAGAAAACAAGGGAAATTAAAGTACAATTATTCTAAGGATTAAAACATACATGACAATTGGTTATGAAGCTATAACTTCATCATACTGAATAAAAAGAAAAAAACTAGGTATGTAACATTTTAAATACACCTTATGTTGATACAATCTCTCCTTCAGGTCTGGAAAGTCAATTTGATCCTTACTGTGTTCTATTGTAATAAAAAGCATCAAAGATTTTAAAGTACATCCCAGTAAGACAAAATGTCAACATCATAAAGCATTTGTTTCAAAACACTGGAGAAGTGTATATCATTCCATTGTAATTCTTTGTCATTTCCATGAGCTTATTTCTTCTGTGGTCTGACTTTACTGAAATATAGAGCACTGTAAACTCATCTTTTTCAGAATTTGAAATTAATCTATTTTCTACTTGAGCAGTGAATATTGACGATTTCATAAATCAATTTTTTCTTCTGCATGAAAACTCTTAGACAAAAAGATAGAACATTTCCAGACAAAGTAAAAATTTATTATCTAAGCATATTAAATGAACATTGAATAAAAAAAAAGTGTGTGTATATAATATAGATAGAAAAATATACACACATACATAAAAGTTTCAGGAATGTATCAGGACTGAAGAAATTTAGGATAAGATTATTGTAAGGAAGTTATTTTCCTACAAATAGCAGACTTCCTGTCAGTAAACCCATTAAAGATTACCAGAGCTAATTCTAGTTCCAATTCTAATTCTTTTTTTATTGCTGTTAACAGAGAAACAGAGCTTCTACTTAGCAAGTCATGAAAATACAGTATTGATCAAACATCTAAATTCTATCAGTAAAAGGGAACTTCAAAATTTATAGTTGAGTTATTTATTAGTGCAATTTTTTAACATTCATCCTTTAAACATTATACAAATGTGGGTCACACCGTCCATAGCATCAAACAAGATGCATATTTGTATTACTATATCTTAAGCTGGGTCAACACTTGCAAATATATAATTAGCTTGAACAACGAACAATATATCGGTATTGCATTGTTAGCTGTGTTCATTCGATATGTCTGTGAATTACGACGTTCACAAACATATCAGGTCGGATATATCTTGCAGATATATCATTACTTTTGGCTGTGTGTACAGGTGAAATGCCGACCGCCCATACACTTGTTTTATGGACCATCAACACTGACATCACAACTAGACAGGCAAATTTAAATGCCAGCTCAGTTGCGATGTCTGGCCAGACATATCGAGTTGCAGATTGGTAAGTGGGTATTGTTTACCAAATCGTCTGTTAAGTATGTACGCAGCAAAACAAAATATGATTTTAAGATATGTAATATAATATTTTTATTCATCTCCTGTTTCTTTGACTTTTTTACAAAAACATTTGGTATACCTACGGAAAGGTTAAAATAATTTTCCGATTAAAACAGTACTGTATTTTTGTATAAATCACACTTTCTAAACTACTGTATGGTTGAAAGCTTGCAGGAATATATGTTTATGTTTTTTTTTATTATTTTTTGTGTAAAAATGGTGAATTTGAAGTTTTAAAGAAATTTGTAAAAAATGTAATATGAAAAAAAATATATATTTTCTAAATGTATCACGCACTTTTTTTTTAGGGAAGAGATGAAATCCCTGCAGGAAGCATTCACAAAGCAACTTAATGAGGCAACAGAAAAGGCTGAGAAGCAGCAGGCTACTGTAAGTGTTTGTATCGTGTGACCCTCCAATTACTTCTTTCCTTCCATTTTTATTTTTCCTGTTTGTGATCTGTCTGTTCAGTCGCTGTGCTTTTGTTGGATGTTAAAGTGAAGTAGAAGGGTTTTGAAGTTACATAAAAGCTTACTTTTTGATAATGGTCTGGCTTTGTGTGCAACAGCCGAAGGCTACAGGGTAATAAGGTATTTAACATTTATAGGAAAGAGCTTTTTAGCTTTTTGTTTGGTTGGGGAGGGGGATGTTGAAACCTCCTGTTGTCATTACAACATGTTTTAAAAAAAATACATTTATCACTTTGAGAAGCTATCATTTTGGCCCATATTATTCTGTTACCTTATTATTGGGAAAAAACATAAATAAATTTTTTATATGAATAATGTGGACATATTCATGAAAAAGCAGCCTATCATTGATTCTACCATAGGTGCAGAGGGTCTGGTTGCTATGAGACCTACAGCGCCTAAGGGGTCCACCTCTCGTTGCACACAGCTCACCTCAGCAGCATTATGCAGTGAGAGAAGTAGCCGCTCACCCCTCCTGGAAACTGCTTCTAGTCACAAGAACACTTCAGCCTGTGACAAGGAAGCAGTTTGCTGTAGGGATCATCAGGGCTGTGGGACTCCTATCAGACTTACCAGTAGCAACTACCCCGTCCCTTCACTAATACAATTCTCTACACTGTTGCTGGGAGAGGGCATGGCTGTGATGAGCCTGTTAGGACATCCCGGACCACAGCCACCTCTCCTCCCAGCATCAGCGAGGAGAGACATAGTGGGGTGTGGGAATAGCTAGATGTATGGGGGCCTCATAGAAATGTTGTTATGGGGTCCCCACAGATCTAACTACACCCATGAATGAACAGCATCAGTGATGCCACTGATTCAGACCAAAAAATTACTGCCTGCACTGTGAGTAGATGATAGGTGTATATATATAGGTACAGTATCTGTATGCTGCATTGTGTTTTGTAATTACCAACATGTGTCTTATATTTGTTTTTCTCTAGATTAACTTTCTAAAAACTGAAATGGAGCGTAAAAGTAAAATGATAAGGGATCTACAGAATGAGGTACTGTAAGTGAAGCATTCTGCGGTAAACATATATCTTTATTCCATATATAGTATTAATAACTATTGGAGATTTCTTTCTGTAATTCTTATTATAAGTTCTTTTAATCACCTTCTGGAATTTAGCACAATTCTAGGAGAAATGTAACAGAAATTTATCATTCAACTTGAAATATTTAGACTGTATTTTAGTATTTTAGGGACCAATCTGAAAAAATATGTGGGGCCTGAAAACGTTAAAGGAATTTTGTTTGCAGAGATCATGAAGGTCGTTCTATCAATCTGTCTATCACATTCCGTCAAACACATTTCAATATCTGGGAAAGTCTCAAATATAAATAAGAAGAGTCCTGCCCAAATTGGAAAATATAATTATGAGTGTAGTTTAATAAATGATGAAAAGATAAAATGCTATACTAATTTTTCATACTGTTAACGTGATCTGTAAGGTACCACAAAAACTCCAAAGGTACTGCTCTTTGCTCTCCAACTGCTGTGTTTCTGGTTCAGACAATGCTCATGGGAATTTCACAGAGAAAGGGCAGTGATATCCGATAAAAATGACAAAACAGAGGTGATGTGACTAGCGACTCTCTTATATATGTAAAAAAGGAAAATATATATACTATATAATATATATATATATATGTGTGTGTGTGTGTGTCTATCAAACAGCATGTGATATAACTATATATTTGAACAAATATCATGAAAACAATAGACATAAAATATTAATGTGTTTAATATGAAACAGTGTCATATACTGTATAAAGCAGAAAACTCCATCCCTGGAATGTGTGCTGAAGTGTTAATATGCAGTCACCAGTTGTAGCCCCTGTCCTAAATACGCTCATCTTATTGAAGAAGACGGTAGTGTGTAAAGCGTTAGTCACTAACTGGGGTTCTGAAGGACAAGTACCAGATTATTCATGACCACAGATTGACCCTGAGATCCATCTTCAGAGACTATATCATTGCAGTGTGTAGTTGCTATATTATGGCTCAGATTTATCGCAGCTTGGAGTGAGATAAAGTTAAGAGAGATAACGTACCAACCAATCAGCGTCTAACTGTCATTTTGCAGGCTGTTTGAAAAATGACATGAGTTGATTGGTTGCTCCTTTAACTCTCTCCAAGCTTTGCTAAACCTCCCCTTAAGTTTAGTGCATATCACTCGTTACTAAATCAGGTCCTATTTGTGATACAGGTTGAGTCTCCAATATCCAAATATTCCAAAATACGGGATATTCCGAAATACAGAATTTTTTGAGAATGACTGAAATATTAAGAACTTTGTTTTTTGATGGTTCAATGTGCACAAACTTTGTTTAAAGCACAACACTGTTAAAAATATTGTATAAAATTACCTTCAGGCTGTGTATAAGGTGTCTATGAAACATTAATGAATTTCATGTATGTACACATTTTGTTTGAGCCACAAAATTATTGAAAATATTGTATAAAATGACCTGCAGGCTGTGTGTAGAAGGTGTATATAAAACATAAATGCATCCTGTGATTAGATTTGGAGCCCATTCCCAAGATATTTCATTATTTTATGCAAATATTCCAAAATACAGAATATTCCGATATCCAAAATACCCCTGGTCCCAAGCATTTTGGATATGTGAGACTCAACCTGTATGACCTGTTGCAAAATTAAAAATACTGCATATGAACATCAATTTGATGATCTCCAGGAATATCTTTGACTGTGTGAAATCAGCACTAGACTTCTGAAAAGTAGATCCACCTGTCCATTTGTGCCTGTGGGTGGTTCTTCTATGCTGTAAGTGCTACCCTACGCTTTGTAAGGTGAGTGTACTAATTATGGGGGGGCCTGCATTTGGTGATTGCATATTTACACTTCAGGACATTTTTCCTACGTACTTCAGTGTTGGATTTTTCAGAGCGCAGCGCTGGACCTTTTGGATTAGATCGACATAATACTGTGCCAGAGGCAAATATAACTTTATTTAATTTTATCAGAATGATTTCCACCTACAATTGGCCTGACTTTTCTTAAAATCAGACGATAATGGCTTTAGCATTTCAGGCCTCTTTATGCATGATGTTCCTCTAACATTTTATTAATATTGCAAGAAGTGGCAGAAGTATGTTTTTCCCCTTTGACAGAATGTGACTGTAGGACACAGTTAACAAAATATATATTTTACATGTATATAAATATAGTTATTATTTTTTATTGGTGCTTAAGATTGTTTAATAGATATCGTTAAAACTAGCACACTTCAGTGCATTTATTAACAATGAATGTGACTGTGCCATAAAAGCTTAGAAATCATATGTACAGTACAAAGTATTGCAACACATTTTTTCTAAACAAATTTTTCTTTATTGAAGGTTGAACACTTAAAATGGAATTGACAATAAATCAAAAAATGGCATATAAAACATAAAGAACATCAGCAGTATCTTACAAAAAATAACGCTATAATATCAATAAGTTTCACATATTGATAAATACAAAAAATAATAAAAAATAATTATAATTAGACTGGAACTTGCAGACCACTGTCCCTTTGGTTTAAGATGATATCACTGGATATGGGGGGGGTCTTGGGAACACATGCTATTGCAACACATTCTTTTTACGTTAATATTTATGTCTTGAATACATGAAGTTACTCTCAAGGATAATACATTGTAAAGATATTAGGGACCTAAGCATTATTATACCTTCTCTGCTTCCAGTAAACAGATCTCTTAAATTACTTTTGAAATACCTTGTACTAGGAATACCTTCTCAACATACTTAAGGTCAAATAATTACCAAAACAGATACGTCTGGCATTTTTCAAGGTAATATAAGGCTATTATAGATCCTTATTATGGCATTTTAGTTTTGACCTGGATAAGGGTAGAAGCTTTTTACTTAGGTAAAGTAAGTGAGTGACTCTCTGTGATGATAGCATTCACTTCATGTCATATTGTAATCTGTAAAACGGCTCATACTGTTGCTAACGAATAACATGCTTCAACCTTGAGGAATAATAAGAAAGTCAAAGAAAAGTTTATAACACATTTTCATACAAAAAGTTCTGTACAAAACAGTTATATCATCACAGTAAACTCTGTGTACTCATAGGCAAATGCAAGGGGGGTTTCCGTCTGCCTGGAAACCCCACTCCCCAGCCCACACCATTACCACAATAGAAATAGTAATATAATAGAGTTTTACTAGTGCTGCATGTTCTAGGAATGGTGCCCACATCTAAAATAAAAACATTCAGCTCAGGCAGGATGGACCTAGTGCTGCAGCTAATGGCTTACTGTAATCGCTGGTCCTGTAACTGCTGGAATTATGACACACAATACACTTTGTATGATGCATATTAAAGCTGGTTAACTGCTAATTATGCCCTCTTCATGGACTGGCCACACTCACTCTAAAATCGAGCATTTGGAAACCCCTCTCTAGAAATCCTGCATTTGCCACTGGTACTGGCAACATTGATGAAGACTTACGTACTGGGTTGGGCTCTCTTATGTACAGTATATGTTATAGGCTCTAGCGGCATGGAATGCATATGTATGACTCTTAAATATAACTAGAATACTTTTTAAGATTGTATTAATACAAAAAAAAATTATTGAAAAGGATTAGTAATTACCCTATAAGCAACATCACTGGAGGAGCCGTCACTTCCAGAAAAAATTAGGGCTGTATTTACTAAAGTGCGTTTTTTTTTAAGTGGGGGTGTTTCCCATATCAACCAATCAGATTCTAGCTACTGTATTATCTTCTAGAAGGTGCTACATAAATGTAAAGTAGAATCTGATTGGAAGCTATGGGCAGCATCTTCACTCCTAAAAACCCAGCACTTTAGTAAATCTACCCCTTAATGTCAGTTCTTTCAGTCAATTCTGAAAGACTGGTCCCATGGTACTGCAATTTCTGCACAACATGTGGTGCACAAGAGATAATTACAATATTAACATGTCAGCATGTCGGGCTCCATTAGGAGATGTAAAATTTTACATCTATGCAAATGTTGCCTTCTTGGTCATATATATTCTCTTACATAAGAATGAGAGTATTTGTGCAAATATAAGTGCAAATGACATTCATCCTTCCTTTGTCCTGCTATTACTGGAGTGAGTGACCTGTCATTTACTGGAAGTTGTGTTATAACTAGGGATGTGTGCCAACCCCCGTGTTTTGGTTTTGGATCTAGATTTGCAAACCACCCTCAAGTGTTTTGGCTTTGGATCTGGACTTTTTAAATAAAAAATAGATAAAAATTTCAAAAACAGCTAAAATCATGTAATTTATGCAATCTAAAACCCGAAAATTCGGATTTAAAATCCGAATTCCGAACCGCAAAAAGATCAGAACCGTAACCTGGATTTACCCGGATTTACCCGGATCTCCTTAGGAGATTAGAATCGTGACTCGGATTTACCCGGATTCACGAAATTCGGGTGGATTTGGAATTCTGGAGAACTGAATCGCACATCTCTAGCTATAACTGTAAAAAAAGGCAACTTCCTTCCCTCTTCCTGCCTACACTCCGCTTATACTGGCAGCCACTATTATTGGAAGACAGTATTGCAGGAAGCAGCACAGGTGACAGGTATCATACTCTGCACTTCTTCTGCTGAAAGTGCAGCATCAAATAACAAAATAGGACAAAATGATTCTGACCACTGGCACTGAAATCGGCAAAGTCCTGCTCTTGATTTGTTTTACATAACCAAACTTTCCAAAGCCCTAGCATTTTGTCTCTACATAAATCAATACTAGAAGCTGCTAGCAAGGTATAGAAATCCTATTAAATGCTATTAAATGCTCTTTATAACTATTGACCCTGTAATACTTGGCACATTCTTCTTGTTTGCTGTCGTGAAGAATTCTTCCTGATTATTGCACTGCTTTCCACTTTCTAACTCAGTGAAATAACTTGACTGGCTAATGTGAGCCAAAGAGACACAACGGATGAACAAAACCAGTTTTTGTATTTTTAAAAGTTTTTACATAATTAAAAAAAACATATTGCGGTAACAAACGAGTACAGTTTAGGGAACATAAGCTTAATAATAATAATAAAAAAAAATACTAGAGAATAATGCATACTTATTGATGGGCTGAATTTACTTTACAGGAAATTATAATGTCTGGTGACTCATATTTTGTAAAACATAGCTGGAATGGCGTAATTCTAGTAAAAGTGAGTAGTTAGATCTTACAGTCTAAGAGTTAATACATGCACACAATGCATATCAATGCACACACATGCACACAATGCATATCAATGCACCTTTCAATTTCACTTACAATTATTTTTCTCAAAGTATTATTAACTATCTATTTTTAAACATAGCTGTTCTGCCCAGATCAGTTTAAGATCTGATTTTGGCACCTGAAACATAGGGAGACAAAGGGGCATATATATTAATATTTGAGACTTGGTCCGGATAATTCTAATTAATTATTACTGCTTATCGTGACAATAAAAATTAAATATCACTGGAATATATGGAAAAAACCCATGCAGGGACAGGGGTTCTGATTAGAGATGTGCAGGTTTGATTCCCAGAGAACCAACAACAACCAAGTCGGATCTTTCTGTGGTTTGGAACTCGGATTTAAAAACCAAACTCAGGTTTTGGATTGCATGTAAACAGATCAAAATGATATAATTTTAGCTTTTTTAGAAAAAAAAAAGATCCAAAACCAAAACATGTGAGGGTGGTTTTGCTAAACTAAAACCAAAGCCAAAGAAACGAAGATGAATCTGGATCCAAAATCAAAACCAAAACACGGTCCCTGCGATGTGTAAGAAGTAAAATAATCTCTAATGTGATCAGTTTACTTCTGGGTTCAAGACCTGGGCGTGCTACTATGCGTGCGCTGTCTGTTGACTGCATATGTATGTGCAGCCAGGGCCGGCGCTAGGCTTTGCTGCGCCCAGCGCCGTCCTGTGTGGCCGGCCCTTCGCTCCTCCGCTCCCTCCCCCTGAAGCTTCATAAACACTTTAGCGCCAGGAGGGAGGGTGGGCGTTTCCAGCGCCCGCCGGACACCATGGCAGTCCGGGCGACGGCCCGGCTTGCCCGGGCCTAGAACCGCTACTGTGTTCAGCCATTGCTAGGGAGGGAACCTACAGATCACTCTCTCAGTAAATTTTGTGTAATGTAGCTCTAACGCTACAATGGCTAGCAAAATTGAAGAGGACATAAGCTATCAAGACCAAACTTTTGAATAATTAATGAATTTGGCATTTTATCAGCCCTTTAGAAACCTACGAGGACTGCTTGTCTGATCAAAAATGGGTAACAGAGCACATATCTCCAACATCTGGTGTATTTTTGAGTGATCTCCAACAATTATTGTGTGATAAATACATATGCCCCAAAGTGAATATAAATGAATAAGTAGATGGCTGAAATTAAAAACATTATAGCAAGGAGCTTAATTGAAGACTTGAACAGAAATTGGATATATGTTGCTCCCTCATTGCATAGGGTTTGGTTCGGGATGCCAGCGCTCGGGATCCCAGCGGTCAGAATCTTGACGCTGGCATCCCGACATGGTTTGGATGCTGACACCTGTTGGTGAGTATCCTAACCCAACCCCTAGACTTAATTATTCTAAGTATACTAACCCCTGCACCCTAAACTTAGCAACTGCCCCATGTGCCTAAACCAAACCACCCCCCAGTGTCTAACCCTAACTCTCCCCCCTAGTGCCTAATCAAAACCCTCCCCCTAGTGCCTAACCTGAACCCCTTACCATAACTCTAACACTCCGCTTAACCTTACTACTTATCATCGGTATGCCAGCACTGGGATTCTGGGGGTCATTCAGACCCAGTCATTAGCGCCGATGCGCTCGGACCGGGTCAATGGCCGCCCACAGAGCATGCGCACGACGGCGACGGCGCCGTCGTGCGAATGCGTGAGACCCGCTACGACTGACAGCACCGGTCATAGCGGGTCTCGATCCAAAGGGGGTGAGCTGTCGATGTTGATTGACAGCTCGCCCCGTTTGGAAGGCGGGCCGGGGGGTGGCAGCCCAAACGGGGGCGTTCCCATGGGAACGCCTACCATTTGGGGGCGGCCCCACTGACATCACTAGGATGTCAGTGGAGAGCTTCCGGCTCAGACAGAGCCGAAAACTCTCCGGGGCTTACGACAAGGGAGACCCTACCCTAGGGTCTCGTCATAAGCCCCGATGGTCGCGATGGTCTTGACCATCGCGACCATCACCTTAGGCGATCGTAAGGCTGTGGGTGTTAACCCACAGTCTTACCACCGCAAAGGAGGACGTCTTGAAAATTCAAGATGTCCTCCCCTCATTCAGACCGACCGCACGCTCTGTTCGACCGGCTCTGAATGAGGTCCTCTGACTGGTGTTGTGATTCCAGCACCGGTATTCTGAGCTTTGGCACCCCGATCACTGGGATTTAAACTAAGTCCCACTGCATGTATGGAAAATAACTGAATAGTGGGAGAATTGAGATTCACATTGTCTACTGTATTTACAGAATATTTCTTTTTTAGAAGCTTATGTACTATATACTGTATAAAGCATTGATGTATCTTAACCTTTGCAGCACTTTACTGTAAATATTTCCTCCCAAACTGATAGATATAGGCATTATATGATGAATATAATGATATCTATCTATCTATCTACCGTATCTACCGTATCTATCTAATGTTAGTACAAATTTTATTCTTTCTCCTTCATCAATATTCCCTATTTTTCTAAGTTAATTATGTATCAAACACCGCCACTTAATAAATCTTTTTTTTTTTTCTATATAATTGTGATGTTAAAAACACAGATGGTGAACCGATGTTCTATTGTATTTTAAATTCTGGCTTCTCAGGGTCATTATTGTGACCTTCAGCGGGTCACAAAAATGGTGAAAAGCCAAGCACGCCTCTTTGTAAATATATCCCTGTATCTTTATAATCATTTTATTTTTGTGACTGTTAACGTTCAATGAATGTGCAGGAGAACCTAAGTTTTAGTGAAGCAGAAACATTCACATGCAATATCTATCTCCCTCTCAAGCAGGTCTAAGCCATTCTCTGTACTTTCATGAATCTCTCTTCATAACTTTTCTAATTCTACATACTGAAATGTTCATTAAGGCATCTGTTTTAAGGAACATGAATTCATCAAGTTCACGACTGGGCTCAATGACATTGAGGTCATTTAAATCTAATATAATCTCAGAGTCATGACTTTAATATTGAAGAGGCATATTTTGTCATGATTTACATTTTTGCAATCAATCCTGATAAATCAATGTAAACTCAGTACTCGTAAATGTCAGATTGGTTTACAATTCAATTTAGCCTATTTCCCTGGATGAGTTTGCTTTTCACTTTTGCCAAGTGCAAACTCTAAACAATGAAATGTAATCTTAAAATGATACACAAAAACAAAATATAACTATTTGTTTTATTAACTGTATTTTTTTATAAATGGTGTGCTCAATTTTGTTCTTATGCACACTGTAAACTGTATTTTAGATTCCGTCCATGTATGCAGCATTGGCTATTCAGTTTGTTGTATAAACAATTCAAATATTATACCTTTCTGCCCTTCTTTAAGTAGAGGTGTGAAGATTCCAATCATCTTGAGGGATGGTACACTAAACTTGAAAGTACTGTACCAATACATTGCATAATGCCTGTTCTGACCATACAGAAGATTTATGTGAGTGACATTGAAGGACAGATATAAATCCTTATTCTATATCCTATAGGAATAATTAATATCTAAGCCTTATTTTTGTAGGTATCTTGTATAAGGCACATTACAAAATGTAAAATATAACACTAAGGCCCTCATTCAGAGCCGTACGCTCTGAGCAGAGCGCACGCTCTGAGCAGAGCGCACGCTCTGAATGAGGGCCGCCCTCCATAAAAATGGAGCGTCCTCCTGAACGCTCGTATAGCTGTGGGTCACCACCCACAGCCTATACGAGCATGCAGTTTGATGGCTGCGATGGTCATGACCATCGCGACCATCGAAACTGCGAGTCGGAGCCTGCGGTTGAGGTTTTCAACCGCAAGCCCCAGAGTGATTTTGGCTCTATCAGAGCCAAAATCACTCCCACTGACATCACTAGTGATGTCAGTGGGCCGGCTTCTGACGGGAGGCGTTCCCGTGGGAACGCCCCCGTCAGGGAGGCACGTCCACGGCACGCCCACCAAAGGGGGCGTGCAGTCAATCAACATCGACAGCATGCCCCCTTTGATCAGACACAATGAGTGAAGGAAAGTCCTTCGCTCGTCGCATCTGGCGCATGCGCACGACGGAGCTCCCGCCGTCGTGCGCATGCGCAGAGCACAACATCGACCCACTTGCGAGCGGACAGCTGCTTGCGAGTGGGTCTGAATCAGGGCCTAAGTTTCCAAATGGTCATCCAACTGCTTGTTGAATTTGTATTCTGTGCTTCGTTTACTTATTTGCAGTAACCACCCTGTTTCAGAATGTGCTTTTTCTCTCACCCTATTCAGCTACCACCAGTGGTTTTACTAATTTGTCTTTGTGGTTCCTCTTACCATCAATAATGTCTGTTACTGACCATGCCTAATGGTCTTACTGTGCCACCGGATACCCATTGTAAGTGTCAACTGTTCATCCATTGATGGAGAGTAGTTGCTCCTAGGTCCTTCAAAGTCACCTGGAACCACTTAAAGTACTTCTGTGTGTTGTGTGTAATTATTGAAACACTTAAAAGTTATTTGTTGCCTACTGTGGCAGGTTCATGCTTACCACATATTATCAGTCAAGACCGCAAGGTTAGCAGGCTCAGGGCACCTGGATCAACATAGTACAGCCCAGAAACATTACAGAGTTAGATCATATCTATAGTTCACAGGAATTCAGCAGATTATAGACAATATGTAGGATATAATAGGAAGAGTGGTGTTAATTCTTCAATTGTAGCTCTTTAAAGAGCTTTTACACATTACTGTGAGATAGTTATGACACATCTATATGGAAGACAAGATTGTACACACATACACTACAACACCACAAACACACTAGAATAAGCAACATGTAGAGCCATAATCAATTTGCATCCCTGCCATAAATTCAAATTAAAACTTTAAATACTTAACCAGTCTTAGTGCATGATGGAAATATTACGGCCAACATTGAGACAACTAATTAGGACTAGATTTGACCAGAAAATGGTTAGGAATTTTATACTAAAGTGCAGTTCCTTCCCTGGGTAGCCATGAGGAAAGGTATTTCCTCTGGCAAGCAGTAGAGAAGTACAGTATTTCATATTAATGGTTAGTTTTGGCACTATTTTTGAACTCATGGAACAAAGGACTAAAATCTAAAAAATTGATTTTACACAGTTTACAGTAATCTTTGATTCCTAAATAACTTTCTAATAACTGTATGGTTCATCATTGAAACAGTGTGCACTTCCATTTCTAACATACATACACAGTAAGGAGTATATTTATTATAGTGTGGGGTTTAGAAGATTCGAGATGTTGCCCATAGCAACCAATCAGATTATACTTAGTATTTATGTAGCACCTCCTAGAAGATAATAGCTATAATCTAATTGGTTGCTAGGGGCAACATCTCCACTTCTATAAATCTGCACTTTAGTAAATATACCCTCTAAGACTTTCTGGTGGGCATGCAATCAATGCCAGATGCTAATTCTAAAATTGTACACAAACATACTATAATGTCAGCATCCGAAGCAAATTGTCCCAAAATAGAAGAAATAAAAAAATTAGTGTAATAAATTCACAAATAGGTTTACAGTGTGGATCTTTGGCATATTGCTCACCTGAAATAGGTGAGGGTCAACAAAATGCAGAAAATACCTTCCTGCTAGACCTTTAAACAATAATCTTGTTAAACACCTGGATAAAGGGAAGTGGATATAGTGCAGAGAGAACTCTACTGCTGGCCTTTAGGTGAGGATGTAAAGAATCCTCCAATGTATAGTTTATGCAAATCAGAATTGATAAACAGTATTATACGTACCAATAAAATTGTAAATACAGTACACAGCCCAAAAAAAGTATGCTCATCTGGACTAGGTGAGAGTTTTAGCATCGCTAACCACAAACAGATCTCTCGTTAAAATATATCTTTAACAGCTAAAATATGTAAACTAATCAATATAAAATGACTCACTTTAGAATGTTTCAAATGCTGGTAGCAAAAGGAATCCTCCAGAAAAAGGTCTGCAGTAGCAAACCTGGTACAGCCTTTTAAAAACTTAAGTATAGTGAATTGTCCCAAAAAAATGTGTATGGCTCATTAAGCAATTCGTGAGACTCCCATCACAGACAAGTGGTTACTGGTCATAAGAGAGGAGAATCTTAGGCTTTCCTGTCAAGGACCTATGTATTAATAGTTATGGTAGTATAGAGATTATTATCAGTCCACATCAGTGCCATAATAAATCTCAACAGTGCTCTGTGCCATTCCCGCATCCTTAGCGCATGACATCATTACATTGTACAGAGGTGGTGGGGCTGCCAAGACCCGGTAAGTGCAGCACTGATCGCAGCATCCTGTGGATGCTCCGATTGGCTGTTCAGACTGCAGGGTACCTGTTTAGAGTGTCCGAAAGACACTCCAGACAGCACTGCAGCTGCGATCCTCACTGCAGGTTGCCCTTCCAGGCACCTTGTAGCTAGAAGCAAGGGCTCTGGGGCAGTGACTGTGTTGCCCACAGAGCCCTGCACTCCATGAAACAGCACTGCTTACACACCCCTACTTACGGCCCTGGTCCCCATTAATGCCCGAATGTTTTTTCACATGATTATCCCTACTATGTAATAGTTAATGGGGACTGTAGTCTAGCCCCCTATGTACCAAGCTCCAAAAAAGCAGTTGTTCAGCGCTTGGCCCGGAAGGCTACCTCTTTATGCCTATGGAGCAATTTCATAGTAGAGGTATGTTGTGACCAGTCTTCCGCAGTCTCCAACATTAGATTTGTGCAATCATGGGGTTATGTATTAATGTAGTGCCTCAATTCTTATCAGTCCACATTGATGCAGAAATAAACATCTTTTACATATAACAGTCATGTTATATAGAGTGATAACCTACATAAATACAAGTAAAATGTGAGCTAAACATGTCATGGACTGGTTATTTTGTGTTTGTTGTTTAGATAATATTGGAACTTCTGATATTTTACTATCTCCTAAATCAAATCATAATACACTGACTTATCTACTTAGTCATGCCTTTGTGGAGTTCACGGAAAATATATCAGGTCTTTGCAGACATTAAAATTAATTTAAGTCCATAAGAGGCACATCCACTAGGCGATATTAATGAGCGATTGAACGATAACGATATTGTTATCGTTCAATCGCTCATTAATCGTGCATGAATCGGGCGCTAAAATGTCAGAAATGACCAGCGATGCGAGCTCCCGCTGGTCGTTTCCATCATCAATCATCATTGCCTGAACATAACGATAATTTTGACCATGTTCAGGGATGAGGGAGAGTGCCTACACTGAACGCTGTATCGTTCAGTGTGGGCACTGCACAGTTTAATGAATGACTGAATGATAACAATATCATTATCGTTCAGTTCTTCACTAGTCGGCAAGTGGATGTCCTTCTTTAGTCTGCAAGTCCTCATGAGCAGGGCCCTCCTCCCTTTTGTTCTATCCCAGCATTATCCAGTGGTATGGTTTTCTAGCAAATCTTCTATCCTTTTAAATGTTCTTAAATAAATATTGGTGTGTGGAATCAGTACTTACAGCGGCGTCCAAACGTGTGTGTCAAAATTACTGTGTCAGCGGCTGTGTCGGGGGTGAGGGGGGGCACCAAATTATAACTTGCCTCCAGGCATCTGGGATGAACTTACACCACTGCATTACAAGTCAAGTTAAAGTATATTTAACATTTGAAGTAGGGAGTATATTGATTTGGTGTCATTGGAGCTCCACATCTTTGTAAGTAATACATTAACTTGAGCAATTAAGTGAAATTAGAAAAGCTGAATATGAATTGTGCAATTAAGTGACATTAGAAAAACTGAATATGAATTATATACTGTTATCCAATACAAATATTGACAAGAACACAAAAAAAATCATGTACTGTAGATATAAATATATATCAATATCCAGAAGCAGTGCTTCGATTGCGATTTAGTATCTTAGCTAAATATTCAGGCTTGGATTCTGTGATCAGATTGCTCCTGAGTTCCCAGGTGCTATTTAACCTCTGTACAGTACAAGAGCACAGATGGTATATAGTGAACAACATCTGATAAAATTGTTTCTCCTCCCTGGTGTCACTGTGTTAGGAAATGTAAATCCAATGCACTTTAGGTAAAATTTTGAAGATCTAAAGTAAAAATGAAGTGGAAAATTGATTACAGTTTCCAAAATGCTTTGTGTCTGAAATTATTTTTCCTGCTGTGTAATATAAAGAATATTTCTATTTACAGGGAAATAGCTGTACAGTAATTGTTTATGCAGAATCTAAGAAAGGCATCCTTTTATCTAGCTCTGCGGTGGATGCAATGAATAATGTAAGAAAAAAAATGGAACTATAATGGATTAATGATTACTATTAATATTATGATCAAACTGCATAATTCATGTTTTTTATTTATCTCAATTTCAGCTGTGACATGGACATGGTAGGGTTAGCAATTAGCATGAACATCATGTATCCAGGGATCCATGCTGTCTTGTGTCAGTAGTTTTGGCTGGTAGTGGTGGAATAATGGCTTAGGGAATGTTTTCTTTACAATTAATATGCAGTTTTATACCAATTGAGCCTTTTTTAAATGCCACAGACTAAATGAGTATTGTCGCTGCCTATGTGTATGCCTTTGTAGCCAGGGTCTACCCATCTTATAGAGACCACATCCAACAGGATAGTGTGCATGTCATCTGTAGCTGGTTCCATAACATGACAAGGAGTTCAGTGTTCTTCAACAGCTACTGAAGTCAACACTTTTCAATCCAATAGAGGATCTTTGCAGTGTTGTGAAACAGGAGAGATACAGCATGAATGTGTACTGTAGCAATCAAATCTATAGCAACTGCATTATGCTGCTATGGTGTCAACATGGACCATAATCTCTGTGGAATGTTTCCAGAGTCTTGAGACTATTGTACTAACCACTGAGGCTATTCTGGGGACAAAAATGAGACCAATACTAGAAAGGCATACATAATAAAGAGACCATTGAGTGTAAGTTCTCCTTAAGTCTAGGCAAGACAGGTGATAGAAGGAATTCTCCAAAGAAGAATTAAAGTAAATAATCTATGACGACACCCTTCCAAGGGCATTTCTAGAGAGTTTAGTAGAAGATGTATTATATCTTCTAAAGATGACAAATGGAGAACAATAACAACCAATCAGTTTCTAGCTATGATTTTATAGGTTGTACTAGATACATTATAGATCGAATTGGCTGCTGTAGGCAACTAAACCACTTCTCCTCATAAGAAGGCTTGATAAATATACCCCTAAGTCCTTATAAATTATGTCTCAAACTTTAGTGTCAAGTCCTCCACCTCCTCTTCCTCCTCCTCCTCCTTCTCCTCTTCCTCCTCCTTCTCTTCCTCCACCTCCTCTTCCTCTTCCTCCTCCGTCTCCTCCACCTCCTCCTTCTCTTCCTCCTCCTCCTCTTCTTCCTCCTCCTCCTCTTCTTCCTCCTCCTCCTCTTCTTCTACCTCTTCCTCTTCTCCCTCCTCTTCTTCTTCCTCTTTCTCTTCCTACGAATAAGTTTAAGGAAAGAGGATTTGCATTTGTTAGTCCTTCCAATGATTTACAGTACTATGCAATATAATGTTTGTTTGTACTTTGTTAATAAGGGCTTATTTGCAAAAGTGCAAATTGGGTGCGAAGTCAGTTCCAGCTATGTGATTTATTTTGTGCAAGTGTACTGTAATGATAATTTTATAGCAGTTACAAAAACATCAAGAATTTATTTTGATGTTAATGCAAACAAAGGTTTGCAGATGAAACATTCTTTAGTGTTCACATCAGCTGACGATCTTTGGGTAATGTCCTACGTTTTTCATATGACAAATGTTTAAACCTTTGACTTTCACCATAGCACAGAAGTGCATTCTAAGCACACTCCAAGTAACAGAGGAATCATTTATGAGAAAGAAACCAGAGTTTCTAAAGGGGCAGTAGGTTAGACTTTGATGCACAGATTACACTTTGTATAGTACCCCTCTTCTGATTTTTATTTGTATCTACATACACCGGTGCAGACTTCCAATTTGTACAGGCATCTCCTGAGTGTACGCATCCCAACTTTAAAAGTCCATTAATTGCCATATAGAGGAAGGGGTTGTAGTAACACCATGATGGAGGCATGACTTTACGCTCCTCCCCTCCAAACACCAGTTCATAATGTGGAGATGCAGTGAATACTACATACAGTACTTCCAAATGTTCCAGTTTAGGGGTCAAAATGATCCACAGGTGGGACAGATAAACAAATCAGGATGGTCCTGCCTCAATCTGGAGCGTTAGAAGGTACACACAAGAGTATAAGGTAGTTGTGTACCTTGATGATTTGTACACATCTGGGGAGTTTGAATGGGAGTGGTACACCTGTAAAACCATAATGTAGGTGTCCTAAGGCAAGCTCAGGGAGGACAGAAACCTCCCTTGAAGCAGAAGGCCTTTTCCGTATGACCATGACTTTCTACTTACTTTAATATGCAAATGCCAGAATCCACTGGAGTGAGCAGAAATATTGCACAACTGTTAGTGGAAGCCTATCCTACCAACTGTGTATCCATCTGCAGATGTAACCATCATTACTAGTATTGACTTGCACAAGCTCCATGTTAGGTGTATAAGATCCATCAGAAACAGAAGTCCTATCTCGCCAATGACACCCCAATGAAATGGTACTGTTCCTTTCAATCATATGGTTTCTGCCCTGTTACCATCCAAAAATGTCCATTTCACGAAAAGTGTGGTCTGTCAACAAACAGATCAATCCATTTACAGAAGAGTTCTGCATCAGTTAGTGTAGTGTAGTGTAGATCCAACGAATATGGGGGCAGATGTACTAAAGCCTAGGAGAGTGATAAAGTGGAGAGAGATAAACTACCAACCAATCAGCTCCTAATTGTCACTTTTCAAACACAGCCTGTAACATGGCCGTTAGGAACTGATTGGTTGGTACTTTATCTCTTTCCACTTTATCACTTTACAAGGCTTATTATATCTCCCCCAAGCAGTTGCAGATTACATTCTTTTGCCATACAATTACAATGAAATCCACTTTTCATTTTATAGCTTTCATGAATTATAAAAAGACCAGAAACTTATTCAAATTTAATTTTACTAACACGCTTTTCTCTGTACTTGTCTATTGTCGAGTATAGAGTCAAAATTTACTTAAATTGGCAACTATAAAAGTCAGAATAAGACTGAACTGGCAACTATAAAACAAAAGTACAATTCTTTCAAAAAACAAAGCTTCCGGTCAGCATTGGCAAGCGTTCCCCGATGACTAACAATGCATTTCCAAGGATTAACATTTAAAATGTCAATTAGCTTTTTACAGCCTCTGTAGTATTGATCTACCTAGATACAATTTATTTAGATGCTTTAATAATGTTTACAGAGTAATAATAGGCAAATGCATCATCTGTTCACTGCTGCTCAAACTGCAGTAGGCTCAGGGTCTATAATTACTTTATGAGACAGTTCAGGGAGAGACTATTGTTTAAATAGAATTGTAAACTATTTAGTGGCTTGTGTATGTTATATGTAATCTATTTTTAATATTTATTTGTATAACGAAGAGCAACAGCCTACCATCCTTGATCTTCCTGGGTTAGTATACATTGATAGTCTCACAGTATTTAAGAATGTGTTATTTCAGTTTAACAGCATTATGATGCAGACCTCTGAAGCCATGCATTAATTCCATTTATGCAGTCACAGATATCAGGGGATAATTCTGCTGAGAATGCAGGAGCTATCGCAATTGCTAACATGTTAGCAGATGCAATCTCTATAATATGGTAATGCTGCAGGAGGCATCACACCTCCTACACGCATTACTGATCTTAGCTGTGTCCAAGGAAGCAGCATCGGATCAGCTGCGATTCCTTTGGCCGGCTGAGTGACCATGGGGTCACGGCAAACCATCTTTCGCAGATCCTCAACAGAGGCCATAAAATCTCCATCAGCCAATGGAGATCCTGGCCTCTCCACTCCCCCAATGGTGGCGACATGTCAATCACTGACAGTCTGCTGCCAAACTCCGTGCTTGATCGCAGAACTATTCTGCAAATGCGCAGAATGTGTCCTGCGCCTGCGCAGATTCTCAAACTCCGGGAATCTGTGATCAGCAGTGCACTAGCATGCACTGCTGAATCAGGGCCTAAAGGTGGGTACACACCTTACAGATATATCTGCATCATTTGCTTGTGCCCTCAGGTCTCGGCGGCCGGTGGGCATGTCGGGGCATGTCCCACCCCCCTCCTCGCAGCTGCCGCTGTGTGTGTACAGGCAGTCTGCAGACCGCCCGTACACACTAGCCGATGGACAGATATGTCTGCAGACATATCTGTCCATCATCTGTGCAGCACAGCCAACGTGACATATCGTGGGTACACACTGGCCGACAGGCAGCAGATACATTGGCCGATCAATTGATCACCCAATGTATCTGTCAGTGTGTACCCAGCATTAGTGTAAAAGATAGCTGATCTACAGGACTGTTGATTGATTAGTCCACTGGGGTTTGAGCTACAGTACAATAGCCTCAACTTTTATTGAACTTTCTTTGAAAATCGATGATAAACTGTTTCTACATCATTTAACATAAACAACTCACAGACATAATGAGAACATTGCCTGGGTTACCCCTTGGGTGGCTGATAAAGTAATATATTGTATTCGGGTTTCAAGTTCTAAACTCAGAAAGTATCTCAAATTGCTAAATAGCACATATAAAACTAAATATAGTAATTTCCCTGACAATAACGTTACAAAATCTAAATAATGAGTAAAAAAGTAGCATTCAGTTATGTAAGACAACCGAGGCAGAATAACATACCACCGTATAACAACCCACTTCAACCACCACAGACTACAACCATGTAAAGAACCAGCTCAAGCAATCTACATAATTATATAATACATTCAAAATATTATATTGTCAAAATTCATAAAATGATCTATAGTGTACAGTCGTGACTATAGCCGAACCTAGGGAACATGCTGTAAATGTCATATTAGGAATTAGTAGTTTAATATTGTGCTGTTTTGCTAAGTTTGAGTTATTAAACTAGATGTTTTTTTAACATGTGTTTTAACAATACATTCACAGTTTGTGGATCCTTGTTTATTGCTGGGAATTTTTGCAAATCTTTCGTTGAACTTTTTAAATAGCGACACGACATATAATCATTATTATTTTTTTGTTATTATTTTATTTTTTTAAATACAATTGCAATTATGCATACAAGTAACAATTCAGTATAATTAAAAAGAGAGACCTTGGAGAACTTTCAAACAGTGTGACATATACACAGTAAGTTACAATAATTAGCAGTAGCACTCAATAACCCAGTGACCTGGGAAGGACAGATGAAATGATCAGAGTTTCTGTTGGTGAGAACTTAAAGTCTAGGGAACTGTAATGAGATAATACAAATAGACAAATAATACTACTGTAAATCATGTTATGCAAAAAAAAACCAAGTAATGCATGACAAAAGTAATTCACACCATGAAAAGTGTAGAGTGTTTGTAGACCAAATAGAGCAAATAATGTGACCAAATCCTCAGAAAGAATGAACAGCACCACAGTAAGACATTAATTAACTCAAATAAGACTATTTAATAAAACATAAAATAAAAAAATCCATATGCAGACAGGAAAGGAGGTATATAGGCCTACAAAGCAAGAAACAAAAACAGCATCACCAGCTCAACAAAACGCATCAGCACCCCTCAGAGTAGTGAGAAATAATAACAACCATCCTAATTGTCTATATAGAGTTTACTAAAAAGAGTTTAATGATACAGTATGTGATTCTTTCCTTAAATGCAGGATTGCAATATAAGCACTCCATTTAGTTCAATAATTTTTATCTCCCTTAGGGGTAAATAAACTAAGATTTGTTTTGGTACCGATTTGCATTCTCGGGTGAAAATATCACTTTTTTGCACACCGGGAATTTACTATCATTAAAGTTGGGTGATTTGTGTTAGTTTTGAGCTTGAAATCGGGTGGTTTAATGCCGCTAATTTGGCCATTTTTTGCAATAGCAATAGAAATGATATCACCATCAGCTCTATTCGGAACTACTTTTCACTCTTTCATGCCTAAATTGGGAATTTATCATTATTCATTTTGCTCAGTTCTGCCGCTTTACGCTCAAATTGGGGACTCAAGAGAAGCATTAAATGCACCACCTCCAGAGCTGCGAGTTGCATTCCAACATACACAAATCAGTGTGATTTGTGTATGTTTATGAATGGCTAGTGTGTTGTAATGGAAAAAATTTTAATGGAAAAATTGATGTGGGGTCCCCTCCCCAAAAGGCTAACCAGCCCCAGACTTGCCAGCCAGTCCTGGTTCTTAAAATTACGGGGAACAAAATGAGTAGGGTTCCACCATAATTTAAGAACCAGCACCAGGCTGCAGGGCTAGTCCTGGTTTTAAATATAGGGGGAAAAAAATTGTGTAGGGTTCCCCAGCTCCGGACCCAAACCGACTGGGCTGTATTGCCACAGCCAAGAGGCCGTTTCACCGAATCTCCGTGGCCAAAGCATTCTCAGTCCAAGCTGGTCAGGCCACGCTGGGGATTAGGGGAGTTGGGGACCCCCGAAAAAAGGGGTCCCCCTCTCCCTAAACCTCAGGCTTGGTCTGAAGGGCAGGGATCTTCCCCGCACCCCTGGAGCAGTGGGTACGGGGGTAATGGGGGGACAAATAAGGTGTGACTATTGTATTTTACAATGGAACTATAGGTGCCAGCATGTCTGCCAGCTGATGTGTGGCACCTGTATCTCCACTGTAAAATAAATAGTTAAAAAACTACATCACTCACATACTGTAGAAAGTAGAAGTTTAATGCACACATACCACACTCTCACATACTTACCTACTGCCCGATGTTCACATCCCCTTGTCAACGTAAAGTATCCATGGATGTAACTGTAAAAAAGTTCCAATACTCACCTTTGATGTTCTCTGCAGAAATCCATTATGGACCACGGACTCACTGTAAGTACATGCTGAAGCATGTAGTTACAGTACGCGAATGACAGCTCATGGGAATGAGCTGTCTTTACTCCTGGGCCACGAGCCAATGAGTGGCAGCTTTACATTAGCACCTGCTCTTTGGCTGGGATCCACGTGGGTCCAGGACTGGTCCTGCAGCCTTGTGCTGGTACCTAAATTATGGTGGGGGGGGGACCCCACATCATATTTTTTTGAAGAATTTAACCCTGAAAACATAAAAAAATAAACAAGCAGTCTGCACGTATTTCACTGATATGTGCAGCCTGCTAGTTTGGGAGAGAAATTTGGGCGGTTACATCAGGACTTCAAAACGGACAGGATTGACCAAAAACACCATCAATCAAAATGATCCTGTCAAAACTGGTAACTTGGTAAATTCCCAATTTTTTAAGTGAAAAAAACATCCATTTTTGATTGATCCTATCCGAGTTGACAAACAGGACAAATCGAGACTAAATAGAATCTTAGTAAATTTACCCCTTAATGTCTAAGAGTGTGGACTCACAGACAAAATTTTAAATTTCTGATTCATTAATCTCATGGAGAAAGCACAGTCTGGCAGAACCCCATTTTCAATGTATCACATTCTGGTTGATTTTTGAAATACCCATCAAAATCGGTTTAACATCAACCATTGTTGAGGTAGAAAGACAAGTGCCCAATTGTCAAAGTTCCAACAAAGCATTGGTTTTGGGTATTTTTTATAATTGTAGTCTAACAAATGCACTTATAAAAAATAAAAGTTTCTTCCAAGATTTATATTTCTACACTTCTAAAAATTGTGTTGAAAAGATAAATTAACTCTTTTGCATTTCAGACACTGACCAGTTTTCTCATCTACTGTGGAAAGTATGGTTGGGACAAGTATTGCTATTGTTCGTTGTAATATGGACTGCTTGAAGAGATGAGCAGTTCGGTGTTACTGAAAACTGAACACACCCAAGCTGCGTTCCAAGTAGAACCAAGTCATGACTCGGGTCTTCACACAAGTTCAGAACTCAGATCTTAAAACCAGATCTTGTGTATTTTGGATTGCATTTAAGTCTTTTCTGAATGATTTCAGGTAATGTGAGGAGGTCAAAATTGAAAAAAATGATGGAAAATTAATGTTATTTTGTGAATATAATATGATAGAAAAAAACAGGTACAAGTTACATGATCTTTACCAAAGCCACAACTGAAACTGAATCAAAACATTTGGGGGTGGATTTGCCAAAACCAAAACATAAAGATGATTTAGAACCAAAGCCAAAACACGGGGGTCTACACACATCTCTACTTGTAATTTGGAAGAGTGTAAATATTTTAAGGAAGGGATGGGGAACCTCAGGCCAAGGGGCCTTATAAGGCCAGCGGAATCATTTGGTCTGGCCCTCTAAGCTTTTTTCTGCCAGCCTCATCTGACTAGCAGTGTGCCCAGAATGGCACCCTGCAACCAGAATCTATGCAGCAGTGCCACCTGGAGCATCCTTAGGATGCTTCAGATGGTCACATTGCTGCTCTTACAGCACCCCAGAGCATCCTCAGGATGCTCAGGGCATTGCTGTAATCACCGCCAATCGTGGCCCCACCTCGTGTAACATCACAGTAAGGGGGCGTGGCCTGCATTGGGCCCACAAATGATGTTATAGATATCAAAATGGCCCTCACCAGAAAAAAGGTTCCCCACCCCTGTTTTAAGCAGATCCGGTAAAGATTTTGTTAGTACTATATAACTGGAGACTCCAAAGAGGAGCAGAATTTCCCCAGGCTGCACATATTTCTTTGCTAGGGTGCATTTAAAGTATGTCATGGTGTACAGATAGTTTTATATATACAGATTTGTAGAAGCAGAAAAAAGGGAAAATGCAGTAGAAAACAGTGTTGGAAAGAGTAGATGGAGCCAACTCTGTCAAAAATGTTCCTTATGGGCTTATTGTTGGTTTTAATTTTTTATTAAACTATGTTGCTTGCTTGTGCAGGTTCCCCATATTGCTTTTCTCTGCTATAATTGAATACTACTTTTTTACAGTCTTTTGTCTGTTTCAATCCAGCGCTCTACTTCGTTTTGTGTTTTATGTTTTATATCAAAGAGCCTTGGCAATGTCCCAGTTAACAGCAGCAGAGGGTTGATATACCTTGGATTTATAAAAGAAACAATAACTTTCTCTTTTTTTATATAAGCTCCAGATTCTTTTGAGTTTTTTGTAAGGTTTATAATCAGGTTATCAAATTTGACTCACTATAAATTTATAGGGAGTGTTTGATTTAACAAAAGCAGCAGCAATGAAAATGCAACTAAACAAGAACAGTTTGAAATAAGCAATGGTTAGGTAGTGGTCAATTGCCTCTGGAAAGCATCACTCATCAAGCATGCCATTCAAGTGGGAAGCAGATGTGTGATCTGATTGAGCGGTTACATGTCCCAACTTTGGCTGTAGTGTACATGGTTCAGTCTTTAGTAATATTATTTATTAGCAGTTATTATATATTTTTAAAATTGTGGGAGGAAACCGGAGTATCCGGGGGAAACCCAAGTAAGCATGGAAGAACATATAAACTCCACACAGAATCTGTACGTTATACTGCTGGACCTAAGCCCGGCGGATGAAATCCCGACACCGGAAGGTCAGCAGATGGAGATCCCGACAGGGTAAGTATAAACCCTATCCCTACCCCTCTACCCCCCTAACCCTCCCTTAGTGGTGCCTAACCCTAACCTCCCCCCCAAGTGCCTAAGCCTAACTACCCCCAGGGGTGCCCCACTCCACACACCCTAAACCTACCCCTCCCAGGCATGATGCCTAATCCTAACCTCCCCCTGATGCTAACCCCTACTTCCCCTAGCCTAACCCTCCCCCCAGGGGTGCCAAAACCTAAACCCCACTCCACGCACCCTAAACCTACCTCCCCCTGGGGGTGCCTGACGCTAACCCCTACTTCCCCTAGCCTAACCCTAACCCACTCCAGGGAGTGCCTAACCCTAAGTTCCCCCGGGAGTCCCTAACCCTCCCCCCCATGAGGCTAACAGCTCCCGACACCTGCTTACCTACATTCGGTATGCCGGGTATCAGGATTTCAGCGTGGGGCTAATGAGAGGCATTGGTATTTAGATGCCTATCATTAGTCACATGCCAGGATTTCACTGTCAGGAAGCCGGCGGTTGGCATTTCGACCGCCGGCGTCCTGACTACATCCCCTCCACACAGTGAGGGCCATGCCTTGAATTGTACCCGCAACCTCAGTGCTGTATAGCAGTAAAACTAATCATTACACCAACCATGCTGCCCAAATCTCTATCTATCTATCTACCATATATTCTCGAGTATAAGTCGATCCGAATATAAGCTGAGGTACCTAATTTTACCACAAAAAACTGTCATGACGATGTCACTCCCATTACCCACCGCGGGAGCCAGAAGATGGCTCCCGCAGTGGAAGCAGCAGCAGCCGATGAGAGTCTGACAAACTCTCATTGGCTGCTGATTACAACAAACACACAGCTGCCAGCTCCGGCGGCTGTGTGTTTGGCAGTGTGTAGTGCTGACCGAACTCCGTCCGGTCAGCGCTACACACGCGGTGCAGCCTGTGTCACAGAGACACAGTCTGCACCGCAGTCCACATGGTTATACGCTACTCAGCTGCGTACCATGCGGGCATGACTCGAGTATAAACCGAGGGGGGGCTTTTTCAGCACAAAAAATGTGCTGACTCGGCTTATACTCGAGTATATACGGTATCTATCTATCTATCTATCTATCTATCTATCTGTCTGTCTGTCTGTCTGTCTATCTATTTAATTTTCAACTTAATTTGTTAGTTTTGGTAAATATATTTTATTCCTTAGTTTTTAGAAAATAAATCCTATACCAATGTTATTTCTAAAGTAGTAAGCACATTAGCATTTGAAACATTTTGTGTGTCAACCCATTATGGGCCTGATTCATCAAGGATCACAGCTGTGATTATACATACAATCAGCCAATTGTTGTGTTCTGCGCATACGTATGCATCGCATTGCGTGTGTGTGAACTAGCCACTGCGATCGCAGTGACTACGCAGACCCAACGCAGAGTGATTGACAGGAAGCGCCATTTGTGGGTGGTGATGGGGGGGTGGTTAGCAAAATGCAGGAGTGCCAGTGCGTTTCAATGCCGTTGCAGGGGGGTGCATAAATTATCCACTGCAATGCCATATGTAGCTCGAGTACACACTGCGTGCGATGAGGTTAGCAATTTCTGAGTAAGGTCTGACCTTGTGCAAGTGTGCGTGAGGATCCAATTGTACTCGATGTTACCGATGGTTTTGCAGTCTTGCTAAACAATACGGATGTGTGTAAGGTAAGGTGGGCATTCTTATGTTGAGCTGTGATAGCATAACTATCACAATGGATTAGTATATCATCACAGTCAGACTGCGTGCGTAATCGCAGCTGTGATCGCAGTTGTGATCTGTAGTGAATCAGGCCCTATGGGTGAGATGTATTAAGCACCGAAGCGGTATCAGCGCACGTTATGGTACGCTTCTCTCTGATGTATCTACAAGATAACAGTGCTGACAGCCTGGGACAGGTATGAACGGTCCGATCGCCTGACCGTTCTGTCCGCTGTAGCGGTCGCTATCGACAGCAACAGCCTGGTGATGCCCTATCCCCACAGCAGGGACAGCGCCGGCTGGGTTTGAGACACAGCGGATCAGCATTAGGCTGATGCACTGTGGTCTCAGGTGGGGATCGCCGGAGGGGGTAGTTAACACTCTCCCGCTCTGGCCAATGGGATGTTCTTACATCTCATCGTTAGTGCTTCCTGCTACACCTCGATAAAGAGGTGAAGCAGTAAACCATATAGCGGCACTTAGCGTGCCGCTATAATACATCTCCTCCTATATGCACTATATGCTCCCTAACAAAACAGCATGTAAAACACTTTGGGAGACTACCAGAACTGGAGCTCAGATAAACAGAAATGAAACTCAGGAATGTATGATATATGCTGGGAGGACATTAACAATTTCCTTTCAATCTTGAAGACCACACTGTTGCTAAAATTGCCGGTTTCAGAGCACTCCAGGATAAATTAAGCCTGGGTCTGCTTGATTGGTATATTATCTAACAGAATGCTTAGAAATAGCATAAGGATGTATAAGTAGTAGGACAAGGTATGAGAATAAAATATGGCCTTCATTATTATACAATAAGCTGCACATAGTCTTAGCTTCTCCTTGTACAGAGGTGATGCTCTGCCGGAGCAGAGATAGTAATGAAGGAGGGAAGACACAAAAATTAACAAAAGTGTCAATCCATGCATTCCTGACTTTAGGACTAAAACCTTCAGCAAACCTCCCAACTCACCTGATTTAGGCAGGACAGTTCCAATTTTTGGGGCTGTGTTTTCTCTTCCCAATGGGGCAGTTTTGGCTTTATTAAGCTGGAATTTTGGAGATATATCCTATTCACTTTGGATGCTGGGTGCACCTGCTATGGTTTGCACAGCATTCAAAGGGAGTGGTATCAGCACAAGGGAAGTATTAGTCACACCTCCAGATTCAATGTGAGAAAATGTTGATATATAGCCATTAGCATCACTCAATGCAGAATAAAGGGTTTGGGTACAGGATGCTGGTGCACAGGATCCCGGCAGTGAAAATCCCAACGCTGGCATCCCGACAGTGTTAGGATACTGATACCTGTTAGAAGGTATCCTAACCCTTCTCTTCTCCCTACCTCTAACCCTCGCTCCCCAGTACCTACACCTAACTTCCCCCATAGTACCTAAACCTAACCTCCCCCTCCCCGCAACTAAACCTAAAACTCCCTCCCTAGTGCCTAACCCTCCCCCTAGTGCCTAACCCTAACCCTCCCCCTAACTTCACTACTTATCTTGGAGGTGCTGATGGTAGGGATGCCAGCTCTGGGATTCTGACAAGTGTCAGGTTTTTGGCAACGGTATTCTAAGCACCAGAGTCCCATTTGCCGGGATTATGACCACATTCCAAATAAAGGAACCTATAGTAGTTGATGGACTTTTACCATTATTGGTACATTAGTGTGATGCAGCAAACTGGAAACTCTGTTAAAAAATAATATTGGATGAAGGACACTAAATAAAACATCATTTACATTTAGAATTTGATTCATTAATGTTTATTCACTTTCTACTGAATTCTTCTTTTACCATTTCCATTGTGTCTTTGCATCCCAAATATATGAAAGTGATCAACATATAATTCTTATAGAATAAGTCTCTAACACAAATAGTAGAAGCATAAAATTCAGGGGCATTTGCCAGTTCAGTTTTTCAGCATGGCAGAATCACTTGTTTCCTTTAAATGTGTCAGTTTGTCTGGCCAACAACCCTGATTCATGATTGCAGGCATCATATAATTGTGCTGAGGAGTTCATCCACAGTAAAGTTTAATATTGTGTATTACTTTTTACTGTAAGGGAATGATACAGCTATAAATTAAATTCAGGATGAATGTACTATGCCAATAGCTATAGACATTTTAATTTTAGAAGAGTGTAAACTTTTTAGCTGAAGCAAATAAAACATTACAATTAATATGTGTTTAACTGAAGTATTAAAAATATTGTACTAAATACTATTATAATAAATAACATGTCTTTAAGTAAAAGCACATTTGTAGGCTTGTTAAGTATTTAAACTTGCAAAACAGATTGTAAGCTCTGAAGAACAGGACCTCTTTCCTCCTGTCTTCTTTTCCATTCCCACTTTAACAAGATTTTAGACCTTATATTTGCTTCTTGTATGTTCTGTATTGTGTTTTATGTTTGTTCACTATTTTATGGTGCATATACACACGGGACGATCATCAACGATAACAATATCGTTGAATGATCTCCCAGGTGTGCTGACTGATCGATATCAATCATCCAGCATACCACCAACCCACCAACAATGGCCAACGACCCACGATCAACAATCGTGGGTCTCTATAGTAACCTGAGGATATCAATCAGGTTGGCCTGCATGCATGGTGGATGGACGATATTTTTATCGTCCACACATGCCTGCACATCGCAGGTCGTTGGTGGGCTGGAGGCATCGAAAAATGCACGATATGAATGATAACGATATGATCAATATTGTTATTGTTCATATCGTGCATTTTAATTGTACCGTGTGTACGCACCTTAAGCATTCTGCTTTCTGTTCTATTACATTTCTAAATGTAATTCTTAATTCTTCACTGTGAGGCGTTGTGTTATATTGCGTTGCTGAATAAATAAACAACGCAATTATAATGAAACATAAACATAGATTCTATTGGCCTATTTGCATATATAAGTTCTATCCCATGTCAAATCATTTGTTCCTGGTAACAGGAACATTTTCTAAGCAGTGGTTTTAGAAAAATGCAGTTGTTTATTCTCTTTGATCTGCATTTTGTAAACCATACAATTTACATAATGCAAAACCACACATCAAAATGCATGGAAATATCACTGCAAGATTTCAAACCACATTTGTGTTTTGGAAACTTTGCTGTGATACAAACCCATTTATCAAGTTTCGGTTTGATAAACTGCATGTCTTACATAACACTGCTGAATGCTTATGAAATTAAAATGACGATAATCATCATGTCCTTGTTTCAAAATACTATTGATGATTGCCTCCATTAAAAATAATGATCTAGTTTCCATACCTATCTATTTTTGGAAACTTTATAGTATAATGTATTTACCTGACAATCATTTCTGTAATCTGTGTAATTTTGTAATTCATACATAATGATTTACTGTGATCACTGGCCCTGTATATGTTTAAAGGATTACATAAACTGCACTTCAACAAAAAAGCTTCTCTCTGTGTACTCTAAGGGGTATATGCCCATAGCAAACCAATCAGATTCTAGCTATTATCTTCTAGAAGGTGCTAGTTACATTTTAGGTAGAATCTAATTGGTTGCTATGGGCAACATCTCTACTTCTAAAAATCTGTACTTTAGTAAATATACCACTAAGTGTTCACTGTTCCCTAATTTATTAACCACTTAAGCTACTGGAAGTAGTCCAACATCACGCTGACAGAATAACATTAATGATATAAAATTCTCTGTACAGCGCTATGAAATATGGCAGACCTATATACAAAAAAAGTATGATAATAATCTCAAACAGCAAATTCAGAAACCATTATAACATTATCTGCAAATATGTTAATGAGATTATATTATGACTCCTTGATATATATTGGTATCTATATATTTAGTCTGTTAATAAGTAGAGATCAGTGGTTCGGTTTTGCTGAAAACCGTACACGCTTGAACTTCGGGATTCTGAGTCCTGGCTCGGATCACTTTTGGGGTTATGTGTAGAACTGAGTCCCCACTTGGAACTTCCTGTAAGTTTTGAACTCGGAATTAAAAACCAGATCTCGAATTTTGGATTGCATGTAAACAGGTCCAAATTACATGCCTTGATAAAGAGACTAAAGGTCTTGAAACACATCGGCCAGAAGAAGTTTTTAGTCCTAGTGGCACAAATACCCTGAAAGGAGGTACTTTTTACACCAATTTTTTTCAGTTTCTTGGAATCAGACTGGAAATTGAGATTTCATACCCTGTATCATCTAGCTTTTGAGGTGATCTCCATTTTCAGGTGTTATAATACCACTTTTTTATTTAGCTTTATTTATATAGCTTTTATTGTTCTATATATAACTTTGTTATAATAAATACCTTTTTATATACATTGTCAATTTTGTTTTTTTTACAAACACATGTTTATTTAAAACTGATGCCTGAAAGAAACCTTGATAATGAAGGTCAAAGAATTCTGAATTGTGAGTATGGGTGTGCCCAATACCTACTACACTCACCTTTAAAGAGACTGTTACATACTTGTTTAACCCCATACCATTGTAAGCGTGGTACGTTTATTGTCATATATTCTGCACCTTAAATGTTTATGAGAGTAAAGAAACCTTTACATGTTTACCTCCATCGCATTTAAAGTTAGTTTTGGTACACTTTAATTTCTTCATACTAAATTATCTTCTGGTAAAGGTCTGTTTTTTCAAAAAGAGAGTATACTCCAAAAGGAACATACTATTATAAATCTGTTTTTACTATTGTTAAGTGGAAAGTTTACTAACTTTACTAGCCCACTCTTTATTCTTGTGACACCAATGTGAGCACCATCCTTCGATACCATCTCCCCATTTTATCTTATAGGTCCAGATTACATGATTGTAGCTCTTTTTATGAATTTTAATGAAATCCCAAACCAAACCAAAAACACTTGAGGGTGGTTTTGCCAGAACCAAAACCATAACATATGAGGGTAGTTTTTCCAAAACCAAAACATGGGTGTCTTTGCACAACTCTAGTTAAAAGTTAAGTCAAAATATTTTTTTTACTATAAAAGAAATGTATCAAGCTTTGGAGAAAGATAAAATGGTTTAGTTGCCAAAGCAACCAATCAGTTTCTAACTGTCATTGCTGGATAAATGACAGAAGCAGATTGGTTGCTTCTGACAACTTCTCCACTTTATCTTTCTCTAAGGCTCGCTACATCTCCCCCATGTGTTTTTTATAATCTTCAGGGGAACATTAATTTAAATAACATAATTTTTATTATTATTAACCCATGCTGCACCTATGGCCCGGGAGATTTCTCAACTGGTAATGTTATCAAAAAAAGCAGGAATTATATAAATTCCTTATATTTCTTTCACACAGTATAATTTCCACAAAATACATGGATGATTCATTTATATGCTATTATCCATACTGTGATGTTTTGCCAAACTAATTGGGCATGTTATTACTTAATGGTATTTCAGTGGGATATTATGGCTTTGATTTTACACAGTTGTATCCCTGTTGTTTCGGACTATAAAAAATGGCAAAACTACAGGGGGTACATGGGAATAGCACTAAGATTACAACAAACAATTAATTATGTTGTGTGGTGGGGTGTATGTATATGGCCAAATTCTGCACAGTAAAAAAAGTCACAAATCTTAGGGCCAATTTTTTCAATATAAAGAGACAAACATTTCCCGATGCTGTGTTGAAAATTTTCCTCGTCTTATGACAAATTGTTTTGGGTCTTAATTTTTTACTAAAATTACACAGGTCTATGATGAAAAAGCTTTACGAATTTATATGATACTTATAGATTTTTGGCTTCTGAACACAAAAATTTCTCCTGATTTTGCATATCACATAACGTTTTTCTGCAAAACATGTATTTATAAATAAGTAATATTTTCATATTCTTTAAAGTAATAAATGTATTCTGCCTACATTTATTATAAAACATTGTCTTAAATTAATTCAGTCGGTAGTATAGAACTCTGCAATTCAATTCTCGTCATAAAACTTCCCCCCACCAAGTGCCAGATTAAGGTCCACATGGGCCTGGAGATGAAATTTACAAAGGACCTAGATCCCATACTGTCGAAAGGAACATTGCACACACACAACAACCACAACTACAAGGTGAGCTGGTGAAGGTGGAACCAAATACAACAGATGCAACACAGTTTTGCCCTGTGCCGGCTCATTTTAACCTCTGCCTACCACCACATGCACACACACAGTACACACTACACACACAGTACATATACAGTACACACCACTCATACAGTACAGTATACACACTAATTGATGCTACTCATCAAGTAGCCATCATAAACTAAACTGTTAAACTGAAGGAAGGCATTTTTACAGGCCCTGACATTAGAAAGTTAATAAAAGATGAACATTTTGGGCGTGTAATGAATATTGTGGAACTTTTGATGTGGACCTCATTCAAACAAGTGATTTAAAATTTTTAGGCAATGTCAAGGATCCATACTACAAAGAAATTGTCAGGGAAATGCTTAATAGTTACAGAAACCTTGGCTGCAATATGAATTTAAAGGTCAATTTTTTCAATTCCCTTATTGAGCATTCCCAAATATTCTCGGAGACTACAGTGAAGAACAAGGTGAACGGTGCCACTAAGATGTTAAAGATGTAGAAAGAGGATACCAGGGTCGTTGGGACATCAGCATGATGGCTGACTACTGCTGGATGATACACAGAGATGACAGAAAAAGCGTATAAGCAAAAAGCGATAAAACAAAGTTTGAAGACAAAAAAAACAAGATATTAACGATTTTTTCAATAATTATGGTTTTGTTTCTATTATTGTTTGATTGTATTGTTATTTTATTATGTAATTAAGACAAAAACAGTGATATCATCTACACTTCTTCGTATTTCACGATAATTATGTCAAAAAACAATTAAACTTCTTGTTTTTTCTTAAAAATGTATAGGTAAATGTGATGTGGTAAATTTTTTTTATATATTATTTCTTGATGTACACAGGAGTATTATTAAGAATATAAAAGTATTATTAAAAAAGCTTTCAAAACCTTAAATTTTGCCGACTTGTGGTATTGTTTCAAAAATATATCCCAATGTTTTGCAATTGTAATAATGTTCTATGTCCTATTGACAGGTAAACCTTTTTTGCTAGTTATGCCAGAAGTTGTGTAATAGCATTGCCACTTTTTTTTAACTATTTGTTTATTTTGAAATAGTTCTAGAACTTTCAGTTAGTTAAAACCTGGTGAAATTAAATGAATCCAAATGTAATAGATCTTTATGGGGCAGGTCCTAACCAGTGGTGGCTTCAGGGGTGGGGCTGCAGCACAGTACAAAATTCAAATAGTGGAGCCACACCAACTGCCAGTGAGTCCCAGCCATCTATTTTTGGCAGCATTTGAAATGGCAGTTGGTGTGGTTCTGTATCGGAATTTTGGACTATGCTACAACCCCACCTCTGGAGCCGCCATTTGATACTAACCATTAAAAAAGTCATTACCACAAATTTGGCTTTGGTTTATTGAAGTTTCATCACAAAGAACATGGATACGCATAAGCTTTAGTCATGAAACAAAATTAGTACCATACCAGTTTGCTCAACTCTGACTCAGGGTTTGAGTGCAATAGAAATTCAACTGATGAAGAACTTGTAAGAGTAAAATTAAAGTTTATGTAAGGTAAGTGGCTAAAATGAGATTTTAAAAACAACTAGAATAGCTTACTTACAGATCAGTATTACTGGGAACCTCAAATGGACACTGACTATTTACAATCTGTAGAAACTTGTAGAATAAAAAAGAGTAATTTGTGGTTCTGCAAACTGCAGTAAAAGCAGGGGATCATTTTAAAACAAAGCTAAAATTAAAATATGTGTAACTAATATGGCCATGCAAACTAATGACATATGTTTCCACATGATGGATGGTTTTGGCAGCTCCTCATTTAAGACAGCCAAGATAGCAATGAGACAGATGGTGCCATATACACACACTGGTCTCCACAGGTATTTGCATATGTGGCCAGCAATATTATGCTGCTTGAAAAGAGGTTAGGAGAAGCTATCAAAGTCTTGTTTTAAGCATTTATATATATAATAACACACACACTACAAAAACTCTGAACACATTTTAACTATGTACCAATGAATGAGCTCTAGAAGCTAAAGTAAAGTTATAATTGATTCCAGCACAATACATGTCTATTTACTTAATGTGTTTTCTAATGAAAATCCAACTTCAATTTTGAAAGAAAGGGCTGTTTTAGAGGATATATAACTCTATCCCAGTCTTCCACCTAAGTCCTACTTATGAAGCCCCACTGTAGGCAAAAGGCGATGAAAGTGGAGTGACATCCAGATGCATAGTTATGTGCTCTGAATCTGCATGGCCAATTGGCTGCAGCTCCTATGGGCCTAATTCTGAGTCACACACACTGACAATGCTGGACGTGGTGGAGCAATGTTTTTATACAGTGCACACATCTAGGTTGCATCGCGTATGCTTTCTGATTGTTAGCACACAGAGTAGCAGTGCTGATTCAGGATTCACAGTGTCTGGAGTGTTTTAGAAAATCTTGTACTTTCAGATGCATGGCTGTACACCAGGGAAAGACTTTGTAGCAGTATTATCAAAAAGTTGCAGATGCTACAGTGGCAAAATACACAGACACAGATGCGCCTGCCTTTGACTGTTTTTACCCCAAGGGATAGTTTGCAGTCCTACTAATGTAATGCTGGTTGAGTCTCCCATATCCAAAATGCTTGGGACCAGGGGTATTTTGGATATCGGAATATTCCGTATTTTGGAATATTTGCATACCTTAATGAGAAAGCTTTGGAATCGGACCCAAATACAAATACAGCATGCATTTATGTGTTATATATACATGCAGGTAATGTTATACAATACATTCAATAATTTTGTGGCTCAAACAAAGTGTATGTACATACATGAAATTAATTTATGTTTTATATTCACCTTACACACAGAGCCTGAAGGTAAATTTATATTTTTAATAATTTTGTGCCTTAAACAAAGTTTAAACAAAGTATGTGTACATTGGACCATAAAAAATCAAAGGTTTCATTATCTCAGTCATGCCCAAAAAATTCCGTATTTCGGCATATTCTGTATTTCTGAATTTAGATATGGGAGACTCAACCTCTATTGAGAAACTTGTCCTGTTTGCAATTTATCTTCTTATAGAGCTACTGTAGATCTACCGCACATACAACATAGGTCACATTAATCATTTATTACTTATCTATTGTTTTCTTTGAGCATACAATATTTATGTTTTATCTTTGCCCAGGGTCATTGGAAAGCTGTAGATTTCAATTGAGTCTATTTCCAATTTTGCCCCAGATGAGATTTAATAAAGAGCAAAATAAGTGCTGGATGTGAGCATGGTTTAAGGTTGAGATAAATAAAAATAAAATACTTAGGTGTCAGGAAAATTACTGAAGGGGGTATAAATGGGCTGTAATGGAATTTTCTCATGTAGGCAAGTCAGATATATCCTTGGCACCTGGAGTAGGGGTGGTATAAGTGCTCACTGATGATTCTGAGCATCAAAGTAAGCATATGGATAGGTGTGGTCCATCTGCAGTGATGCATACAACCTTGCATTTTGTTGAATGTCAATGATCAGAATGTTGACATGGACAAAATGTTAACATTGTGAATGTGGACAGGTAGAATGTCAACTGTCCATTTAAGTGTTAGCTAGGGCTAGGGTTAGAATTTGGTTAAGTTAAGGGTTGGGTATTGCTAAAATCACCTGTCAACATACCAACTGTCAACTTGTACAGTTCTTGCAGTGTCAAAATTGAACCTGTCAACACAGAATCCATGTCAACATTCTTAACATGTCTACATTATGGTGCCTACATTCCGAATGTTGACATATTGTGCCACAATTAACTTACGCCCAACTTGAGGTCAAATCTGCATCAGCTTTTTAATGTTTATATTCACCCCACGGATGCTGTTCATCTCAACATTCCACTGACTGATATGAATATCTAAAATATTCTATTAGTATTAATGTAGACTTTGTGCACATTATTATACACAGCTACAAACACCAGAGGATACTTAAGGGCATTATATCTACAAGACAGATCCTATTATATTGCATTTAGTAGTCAAACAGATACTGCTCTGATCTTAGTGACTAATTTTCTCGAAGGTGAAGTAATCTAATTATTTTTTATCCAAGTCAATAAGTATTTTAAATTTAGTGAGAAGAATTTAACATATTTTAAGATATAAACTATTTGTTTGTAAAAATCACTGTTTAGTAAAATTAATAATGCTTCTAACATAATTAAATTATATGAGTTAGAAAAATTTAAATAAACACATATTAATAATTTTACATTGTAAGTTTACTTCACACTATGAATGGATAGAAGCACATTTTATTATTTCAGATTTTATTATTCAATATACAATTACTGTATTGAATGGAATCACAAAATTAAAACATAGAATTAGAATTCATTTTATAAATGTATAGTGCATCATTTTTTTCATTTTAGTTTACATAAATTCTATTGATTTCACAAAATAAAATCTATATTACATGACATTTAAGTTTATAGTTTATTATTATCAGATTTCAGTAGGTATGTTAATATTATAAATGAGAAATTTCAAAAGAAAACTTATGTTAGTTATGAAAAACATATTATTGGATATTATTGGATATAATATTATTGGATATACCGGAATCGGATTTTATTGGCCAAGTATAATTATACAAGGAATTAATATTGGCAGCTACTCCTCCCATAACATAAAAAACAACAACCATAACACACCCATAAAAAACAACAGTCATATAATTATAATAATTCACAAGGACCTACTATTCCCTAGGCTAACCCTTGATTGTTCAGCAAGATAACTTCCTATGGGAAAAAGCTGTTTGAGTGCCTAGCAGTTTTATCCAGGCACGATCTATAATGCCTGCCTGATGGAATGTGCTGAAATAAATCATAGCCGGGATGCGTTTCATTCTCCACAATACTTTTTGCTCGCCTTCCAATCCTAGTTAGATATAGTTCTTTAATAGGAGGAAGATTGACACCAATAATTCTTTCTGCTGCCCTGATTACTCTCTCCAGTCTGTTTTTCTCTTGTTCAGTAATCAATCCAAGCTACACAGTGATCGATGTACAGACTGGATTATTGCCGTATAGAAAATAATTATCAATTCCCTCAGCAAGTTATATTTTCTGAGCTTCCTCAAGAAATACAACCTTTGCTGCAACTTCTTAACAATGGCGTCTGTGTTGGGCACCCACTTCAAGTCCCTGGATATCACAGAACCCAGAAACCTATAAAGTTTTCCACCACAGACACCACACTATCTATAATAGTGATTGGTGGTACAACAGGAAAATCCACTATCATTTCCACTGTCTTAAGTTGATTTAACTCTAGATAATTTAGACTACACCATTGAATCTTACCTGCTGCTTCCTGTCCTCCAAAAAATTAACAATCCAGCAACAAGTGGCCACTGGAATCACCAAACTAACAAGTTTGGGATACAATAAACATGGAACGATTGTGTTGAATGCCGAACTGAAGTCCACAAATGGAACCCTTGCATATGTTCCTGGCAGATCCAAATGCTGAAGAACATAATGCAATGCCATGTTAACTGCATCATCTACCAACCTATTTGCCTGATAGGCAAATGAGCAGCATTATATAATATAACTTATTATGTTGAAAACAAATATTTTAAATAAAACTATATATTAAAATGTTTATATGGAAATAATGGAACAAAAAACACTTTATAGTGATTTTTTGCTTATTTAGTCTGTCCTAAATATCATTGGCCATCTAAATTGTCAATCAGATCAAAGAGACTAATATGGCTTATAATATGATATGACTGCTTACTGTTAGTAGAACTGCTTAATGATATTGCCTAAAGACCAAATCTGTGAAAAGTATATCATCTCAGTAACAACAATGTACCATTATCCTTAGGCAATCTGTATATTGGACACTAGCTAACTGCTATTATCACACTCACTGCTACCAATAATTACGATTTGGAGTAGTGGTAAATGCCAATTGTTATCATCACTAACAACATGAATAATCAGTAGTTTGGAAAATAGTTATAAATGACCTTAGTTATGAAATAAAGAAGAATATAAATCAACTGCTTATGATATTTATAGTGAAATAACAGCAATTACTTAGAAGCAATGACTAAAAGAAACTAAATATTGCAAAATCATGTAATTATTGTGAACATTTTATTTTCACTCCATAGAGCATTAACACAATGGATCAGCTTGAATGTCCTCCCTCAGATGGAATAGAATATTGTAACAGTATGTTAGGAATAATTTTAATTCTTCAAACAAGTTACTATGAAACAGACCATTAGTGTAAAGATTGTTCTTATTTCATACACTGATGGATGTGTTCATTTATTGTCACCTTTTAGATGTCATAAACATTTTGCCCCCATAGGTCTCGTTATGCCCCTGACTATAATCTTCTTCAATGGCAAAGTCTGTCTGTAACATACATCTCGTTTCATGATATTTTGAATACTGATGTTGAAATTTCAAAATTTAATAACATAACACCTTTTGGAATTCTCAAAAACCACACAACATTGCATTTTGGAGCTTCATAGACTCTTTCTTGATCGTAGTGGCTCATTTCTCATTTTCTACTCTTCTCCAACTATTTGTGCACTTGATCACATTGCTTTTCTCACTTATTAGCTAAAACCTCTATATAAGACATTTTTGTAGACACATGTTTAATTGTTCACTAGCTTCTGGCATTTTACCCCTTTTTTGTAAGCATGCAATGGTCTTTTATATCACTGTAACACCAAACTTCCTTCATTGGGCTGTCTAAGAATACAGTAGGAGCATACATTTAATTATAGCAAATAACTGTTTATCTAAATCCTGTGCATCCAGTATGAAATGCTTCAATGAGGAGCTGTACAATGTACTGGGTGAGAAAAAAGAGATTGATAACTATTGTTGTAGCAGAGAATGATTTTACAGGTCTGCGAAATTTAAGGTATTGAAAGCTTTTTTAATAATACTTTTATATTCTTAATTATACTCCTGTGTACATCAAGAAATAGTATATTAAAAAAAAATTACCACATCACATTTACCTAAAAGGGGGTAATATACATTTTTAAGAAAAATGGAGTGTATAGGAAAGATTCCTGGACTGCACACCCTGAATATATATAATGGGAGGTGTTACCTGTTGAAACTTATTGCAGGTGCAGAAACAGACAGATCACAGGTGCACAACTCCAAATTACTGATTATATATAAATACATTATGCAATAAAATTTTGCTATCAATAGAGATTTCTTGCATAATTATGGCCAAGGTTATGGGCCTACCCACCATATCCAGGTAACCTCTGTAGGGTAGGTCCCTAACATTGTAGTGTTCAAATCCAAAGCACAGGACATCCCTTAATCGTCACAGCCAAGCCACCCCAGGGCATCACTATAATGAGAAAAGTGAAATGTGAAGTAAGAAAGATAAAGCATGGAGTCTGGTTTGTATATGCACACTAGTAATAGGCACAATTTTAGGTAAGTCCTACAAGTTATATACTGTAGTGCAACTTTGGGTTGATTTTTGGAGTGTGGGTCCCCTGGTTTGCTTTGGTTGGTCTGCCTCTTGGCATTGCATTATAGCACAGTATTACTTTTCTGCACAATTTTAACATTTTACTGTTTTTTTATTATATTTGTATTTCACTTTTCTATGCAGCCAAATGGTCACTTCATATCAATCACTGTGTGCTTACTGCGATCGATTCCAGATTGCAGCGTTTGGTTCACGCACACTCAATGCGATGCACAGAATGCAAACATCGGCTGGCTGCGTGCGAACGCAGCCTTGCAAACCAAATTGAATCAGGTCCTTAGTACACTATTAGTGAATTAAGATTAAAATTCTGCAAAAAATGTATTCTAACATGGGAATCGCTACCCGTGACAGAGCGTCTAAGTCACTCGCTACCCATAGTCGAGTATTTAAGTCTCGCTAAACATCTTACACCAAATTGCAAAAAATAAAGGTGTATGAGGACACCTCTGTAGTCCAGCCCTTGAGCCCATGCAAAGCTGGAGCCCAACAGTTAATGAACTGGTAGTCTGGTTATTGATTTTGCAGAAAATAATTAAGAAAACAAATGTAGGAATCTCACTTAGATCTGTACATATAATGAATTGCCATTGTATGAATTGTAAATTGCATGAATATGCTTCTATTCTATACCTTATAATTTTCTATATTCTCCTGTAATAAGCAGTTGCTAGATGTCTGTAATTCTTGTAATACGAGAGGAACACACTGTAGAGATTGGAGATTAATATCCATTCAGTAATATTCCTAATTGTACAGAATTTAATTAACAATATTATTGCCATGAACAAATATGCAATACCGTGCTCATTGTTACTAAAATGCTCAGTGCATAATTTACCAGCCAGAATCCTTTTGGCAATTACCAATAGAGACCAATAATTCATCATCAGCTATTTTGCCCCTAATGAAATTTTATGTATTGTAATTAAACTTACTTCTTTTATTTTTAGTGTTGATCACTGCTTCCTGCTCTGTTTTTAGTAATGCAATGAAAGGACAAAAAAATTAATTCTGCGGAACTTCAAATAGATATTTCATAATGACTGATTAGGTAGGAGACTACAGGATGCTTATAATATTTCTAAAAATTAAGTTTAATCACTTTACAAATTAGAGTGACCTCAACTGAAACATCTTTTCCTTCCAGTGCTTCATTAAGGACAATTTAATTTTGCACCTTGTTACTGTCTCTAAAGAGGCATTTAAGCTAACACTCTGTAATAATTGCAAAATAAAATTAATCACATAAACAAGGTGTAGTAACTATATATATATAAATAGTAACTATAACTAAATAATAACTATAAAAACACTGGGGAAGAGAGCCAAACTAATACTGTTCAAATACTGTATAATAGTGAATACTGTAATATAACCAGTGCATTTACCAGAGGTTACAACTGATAAATGCTTATCAATACACAAAGTATCCAATATCTACTCTTGTCTGAAATATAGGATTCATCGACCATGGAAATAAGCTAGTTCTTCTTAACTTAATAATGTCTAAAAAAGATGCTTAACCTCAAAACTCTTTCCCAAACTCAAGTGTATAGTCATCATCCATAGATATTTGTATTTAAGTTATCTTTGGGTAGAAAAGGGATTAAACAAGAGACCACAATACAGGACACAAGAAAAAATGATTGCAGATCATGTCTATTTTATGCAAATGATGATAAGAGCACACTGATGGTAGTGTTTGATTGTACACAAGACACAAGCCTAGAAGGATTGGAAAGAACAAAAGGATCCAATACAACTTCATATGGCATAATTCTTGCTGACTGTGGATATTTTTAGATTTAATAATGTATTGCAACTAGAGGTGCTTCTGTATTCAATTAGAGGTATGCATGCTTTCCTAGCAGCCACTGTTGCATTACCTTTAAAACGCTGATTCTACCTGTAATTATGGCATGATCATTGCTTTCACACAGCTACAGTTTATGTGGTAACTACTGATATGGTTCCTGTTATCCTGATCCTGATTTCCTGTTCCATGTATCCTGATTTTACTATCATTAAGTTCCTTGTATCCTGATCCTTCAGTTTGAATTCTTGGATATTTATTCCTAGTGTACTATTCTGAATTACTCGCACCCTATTTCCAATGTGAATCCTAAATTATTGACACACTACTCCCAGTGTATAAACATGACTTCCTGGAACCTTATTCTTAGCATGCAATCCTGAGCACTTAGCATCTGTTTCCACTGTGCTATCCTGAGATCTTTTTATCATTTACTCAGTTTGTAATTTTGAGTTCCCAGTACCCTGTTCTTAGTGTGCAATCCCAAATTCTTGAATCCCAGCTACCAATGTACAATTGTGATTTCCTGACACTCTGCTATCCATGTGCTCCTGACACTTTGTTACCCAGGTGCAATCATGATTTCCTGACTCTCCCATATTTAATATCCATGTGCAGCCCTTCGTTACTTTATACATTCTGTTATACGTATATATATATATATATATATTTATGTCTTTCAAAGGTTTTTGTTACATCTAATATTTACAATGTACAATGCCATCCACCTGCACATCTTACTTTCCATCCTCATCTACTGCTATATGGATCTTGGGTTGCTTGGCCTCAACACTCCAGAAATACACATCCAATGTGTTTCCATCTTCTTTTTTGATACCTTGAATGATTGAGAGGGTATCATGTTGGAAGTGAAATGAGTAGAATTATTTACAAAATGACCAGATTATTTGCAGAATAATTTTTAATTGACAAGTTTAGCAAATATCTGTAGACACATAGAACTAATACAGTTACTGAATATAGGGCATGATTCAGTTTGGATCGCAAGTCTGCAATATCACGCACCCGCATGCTGTGAAATTATGCAAATTATGCAACCACAATGTGACCGCCACATGATATAAAGATACCCCCCAGATTATAAAGCTGCCCACCTTCCATTACATACATCCGCAAGTCAGCAAAAGCATTGGTAACATTGAGTAACATCAGACCCATATGCACATTTGTGGTTGAGCTTGACCTGATTCCCAAACTGCAAAACTTCCTATCACCATCTAGAACTCTGGCTGTGTATGCCATTGTGGGGGCTTAAATATGCATGCCTTGTAAAGTCATTCAAACGCACAGGTACGCCTGCATTCCTTTGACCACCACCCCTCTCCACCTCCAACAGGCACTTCCTGTCCATCAATTCTCGATGGCTCAGCGCAGAACACAAACATGGACCAAGTGCATGCGTCTGCACACTTGCGATCCAAGCTGAATCATAGATTTATGCTTGAGCAATATTTGATGATGAAGATGATTATAAGTTAAGTCTAGTTTAAGGTCTTTGGTCTATGTGCCCTATTGCAGTAAGTTATAATGAAAGCAATTAAATAGCTAGATGATTTCCTTTATTGCCCATCCCTGAAGCTCTTTAATACTTGCCAGCTCTGAGTGATCATTGCACCATTGTTAAAGCATCACCAAGCTATTTTTTTTACAATAGCATTACGCATGCCTTTTGTTGGCCTCCATAATTATCCGTTGTCTGGCAGCGGATCCCAATAATACCCCGGTGAGTCAGTCCAACTCTAAAATAGTAATTGTGCAAAAAAAGTTTCTAGTTTCATGTCTTTCTAAAGTCTATTTTATAATAATGCTGGTAGAAAATGTTCTACATCTTGATGGTCTGTGCACTGGTAGTCTGCTATTATATATTTTCAAACAGAAAGCTATTGGCTTTGAAAACGTGTGCACCTCTAGATTTGCAAAATATATTTTAAATCAATGGGGCATAGTATGTATGTTCGTGGTTTTCTTATTATCACTTTGACTTTTTTTCTACATTTTTCTGTGTTTAAATGGAAACTTCTTTCAATTTGTTTCAAGAAAAGACTTTATAATGCTAATTAAGTTTCATATATTGAAAAAATGATGTAAACATCAATGATAGTGGATATAATTTAGATAATTTATATAGCTGTGTGAGTGCACTTGGATATCCTTGTAGCTTATTGAGCATTGAATAGCAATTTTGTGAAGATAGGATATATAAAATAAATGATACGATTTAGAGATGATCAAAACTGCTGCAATCCTAAATTATTTTACTAAATTACCCCAATTATTTTGATTTACCTGAGAACATCCAAGCAAATCAAATGTGTAGCTTTTTTGTGTGTCATATTTTCACATGTACAGATGAATATTTGTTGTTTGCTGTTTGATATTTGATGTATTTTAGGATAGGTATAGTAATGGCAGTACAGGTTGAATCTCCCATATCCAAAATGCTTGGGACCAGGGGTATTTTGGATAACGGAATAATCCGTATTTTGGAATATTTGCATATCATAATTAAATATCTTGGGAACCAAATATACACACAGAATGCGTTTGTGTGTTATATACACCTTACACACACAGCCTGCAGGTAATTTTATACTATATTTTCAATAATTTTGTGGCTCAAGCAAAGTTTGTGTACAGAAATGAAATTCATTTATGTGTTATATACACCTTATACACACAGCCTGAAGGTAATTTTATACAATATATTTAATAATTTGTACCTCAGACAAAGTTTGCATATATTGAACCATTAAAAATGAAAGGTTTCATTATCTCAGTCAAGCCAAAATAATTCCGTATTTCGGAATATTACGTATTTCAGAATATTTGGATATGGGAGACTCAACCTGTATAAGAAATGTGTATTACACATATTCTCTACAGTCCAAAAGGTGCAAGTTGTATAGTTGATGATGATAATTAATGTATTTTTGCTCCAAACTATACTATATGGTAGTTTCAAGGCTGCTGTTTAGCTTTACATTAAACTCAACAGGCACAAAGTGATTAATCTCCCAAACTAAGCTCTGTATATATGTACAAAAGTCATATCGAGTGAAATATTTTTGAATGAAAACATTCAACATATTTTATGATGAACAAATAACTGATATAGTTTAAAATAAAGATAATTAAATATAATTCTACAATTGATACACACAACTATTTTTATCTAAATCATTTCAAATAATACAGAGTCTGACTGTCTCTCTGGGATACTGCCGGCATCTACTGCAAGTCCGTGTATGTTGGAGCAATGTTTAGAGGCACCTGAGTCTCTGCACTCAGCCCTACAGTAGGCATTGCTGACTAATCGTGACATCAGCGATGTTGATTGTATGTTAATAAGTGGGTGCAGAGGTTTTGGTGTTCTTAAACATTGTATCAGCATACATGGACTGGCAGGGAATCCCAATAATACCTCGGTGAGTCAGTTCAACTCTAAAAAGGTAATTGTGCAAAACAAAGTTTTATGTTTCATGTCTTTTGAAAGTTTATTTTATAATAATACTGGTAGCAAACTTTGTACCATCATCAACTTTATTACAGTCTAGAAAAATAGATGACTGAGCATCAAAGATTTGTGTTGAATCATATATAATATGTTTCTAACATCCATTTACCATTTGAATGATAGTGTGGATGTTGGTAACTAAGTCAGGAAGATGTTTTTCCCCCCCACATACATTCATCTGAAATACCTGGATTTTCATTACTATCACAAAACTGCTTTGAACATATCAGTCTTATATTGTTCTGAATCTTCAGTTTTAGAAAATAGCTAAAAATGTTCCATGAATGTGAAGGCAAACATAATATTACTATTGGCAGAAGCACTACATCCATGAGAAAGAAAAAGGACTAGAGAAAATTCAATCTTATTGACCGAGCCGGTGTTTGGGGGCCTGTTATATGGCTTAAAAAGACAAAGAGGCACCTTAAAAATAAATTTTAGAGGTCATACAGCTAGACAAGTATGGGAAAACAAATGTGAAATGTCACCAAAATAAATTGTTAGTAACCTGGTACTTGAGTAATAACCTTTTTCAGTTTCAGAAATGTACAGCAGAGGAGACTGTAGGCATGGTAAATAAAATTGTGTACAGTATGCTGCAGAAGTGAGTAAGCTGTAATGTTTCTTCAACATGAAAATTGAAAAAAGTGATAATATTATCAAGTAGCTGAAGGCTTTGGATGCTTTTGTTATTTCTAGAGATGTGCAGTTCAGTTCTCCAGAAATCCGAATCCACCCAAATTTCATCCAAGGCACGGTTCTGATCTCCTGAGGAGATCTTGACAGATATGTGTCGCTGTTCTTATCTTCCCACTGTTTGGAATTTGGATTTTAAATCTGAATCTTGGCTTTTGGATTGCAAAAATTACATGGATTTTACCTGTTTTTAAAACCTTCTTATGAATAATTAAAAAAAAAAACAATTCCAAGACCAAAACGAAAACACTGGAGGGTAGTTTTGCAAAACCAAAACACAAAGATGCATCCAGATCCAAAACCAAAACCACAGGGGTCAGCGCACATCTCCAGGTATTTCTCAAATGAGTTACAAACTAACCCTTCACTATATGCAATGATGCTCTTACTGAATGAGCTTTTCTTGCAGTGTGCCATGGTACAGTCACGGAATGTAAACCCATTTATTTCAGTAGAAAATGTGTGACAAAAATGTAATTATGTTAAGTTTATTGGACAGGATAGCTAAAATACGGTATCCCAATAAAGACTGAGGTTTTCAAGATTGAGTCCCTTGGGAGGTAGAGTTGAAAGGGTAAAATAGAGTAATCAGGTCAAAATTTGACCAACTTGCTCAGTTAGATATCCCCACTAAAATTAAATGTTTTCTTTAAGGGCCTGATACCGAATAACATGCACTGCCGATGTGGAGCGATGTGTCTACTGTGCATGATGAAGTCACACTGCGCATACATCCCAACTGTCTACTCACAGAGTCTCAGTACTGATTCAGACAAACAGGGAGAAATGTGGTCAAACCTCAAAAAAAGCGTGTTTGACCACATTTCTCATATGCACTAAGCCCACTCCGGTACTTAGTTGCAGTGGGTAACGCCATCTTCCAGACGGCATTACCCATAGGAAAGCCGCTGAGACTCTGAGAGAGGCGGGGAAACACGTTACATTATACCTACCAACGTGCATGCTCCACGTTACCTGTTGCATGCAGCAAGGACTGTTCAGCTTTAAAGCACACTAAGCCTGGGAAGGAGTATTACAATATCCCTCTGCTAAGTTCCCAGTGAGTATTATCACATGGATATGTGCTAAAAACGCCATTAAGAGGATTGAACTCTGATATCTACATCACAGTGTGTTAACCATCTAAGTGCTGGACTTCATGCTTTTATTTAATATGTTGATCTGTACCTCAGTGTGATAACCATCTCAGTGCTTGATATGTGTTATAGCAACTACTAAGAGGATTAAATTCTGAGATCTGTATCTAGTGAATATTATAACATGGATATGTGCTAAAAAAACACTGAGAGGATTGAACTTTGATATCTGCACCACAGTGTGTTAACCACCAAAGCGCTGGACTGCATACCTTCATTTAATACGGTGATCTGTACCTCAGTGTGATAACTATCTCAAATGCTTGATATGGGCTTTTAAAAAAAAACAAAGAGGATGGAATTCTGAGATTTACACTACAGCGTGTTAACCATATAAGTACTGGAACGTATGTTTTTATTAATGTGTCAATCATTCGAACAACTGAATTATTGAGACTTGCACCTTAGTGTGCTAACAATCCAAGTGCTGGACTGTATGTTTGTTTTTTTTCTCTCTATAATCACAAAAAAGCAGCATTATCCTTGGAATTTTATACAGCCCTGCATAAAAAAGCATGACCAGTAATTATTGATTATCTAAAACATATATCCTCAATGTGCAGTCTCTGCATGTGTGGAGTATATAGCTACTAATTGATGGTACCATGTTAATGGTGTTTTTATAAGAGATTAGTTTATATTCATTGTCAATTAGAACAAGTGGAATATTGCATACAATGTTTGTCCATTTTTTATAATTGTTTTTTTTTTTTTTTTTTTCTCCAATATTGGCCAATTTTATTATTATTTTAAATATTGTATTAATAAACATGTATATTACATATTAAAATTATTGTGTGGATTATCCTATTGATTGCAGCGCTATCTGTTATTTTTGCTATTTTACAATTGTATCTTTCAATAAGGGTTGGCGATCCCCTTATATACAATAGATAGCTGCAGCAAACATATTGGTTGTATCCATAAGTGCTAGGTTGGCTAGGCGCCAGGATTCCTTTTTTCCTTTTTTGCTTTATTGTATTACCAATAGAAGCCTATGGGCTTCTTTCTGCAGAGTGCTGATAGAGGGAACCAACCGGATCCCTCCCAGCACCCCTTGTAACATGCGCAGAAGGATGCTGGAGGGTCATAGACTCGGAAGCCCTCAATCACAAAGGGACGCTCTTACCGACAAAGCGGAGATCTTCATGTATACTGGCATTATCAACGCCCGCATGCATGTGATGACTGGCGGAATGCATCGCATTGTGAGTGCAATGCATCATGCATCCTGCCCAGTGTCTCTGAAATGTATATTAAATATACTGAGTGTTCCTGAATGGTGACTGGGAGGTGGCCATTCAGAAGCAGTCCTTTATGGCAGTGTTTTGGAGTGTTGCGGGGGGTGTCACTGAAAGTGGTTCCCTAAAGAGATGCTTAGGGGTCTGTGTACTAAGAAAGAGATAAAGTGGTTGAATAAAAAGTACCAACCAATCAGCTCCTGTCACTTTTCAAACACATCCTGTAAAGTGACAGTTAGGAGCTGATTGGTTGGTACTTTATCTCCGTCCACTTTATACCTCTCCAAAGCTTAGTACATAGACCTCTTAATCACTCACATTGGAGGTCATACTCAGTTTCAATGGTGCAACCGATGGTGGTATCTACAGATGTACCAAGTGATATTTGAGCATTTAAAGACGCTCAAAGTGGATGCCTCAGTGCTTGTATATTCATACACACAGCTGTACACCAGGGAAGGGCATCGTTGTGGCATCAGCATAAAATTGCAGAAGCGACTGCGAAAAAGGCGCACACACTGCCGCCACTGCGTTTGATACAAAACCGATATTACCATCCTGGAAGGGTCATAATCAGAATGCAATATGAGAAATAGTTCCAGTTTGTTCCATGTACACTCCTTGCAACATTCTAAAATATGAATTGCATACAGTTTGCTATGATAAGGATTTATTAGGCACAGCTGTGTGACTTTGCAAAGGCCTCCATCTTATCTTTCAAAGCACTGCAAGTAGGAAAAGTAGTTATATCTGAGTTTTACTTTAATTACTGTATATTTGAATGTTAATGTTTGTACTGAAAATAACTTCTGATACATACAGTATGTGACTTCTGCAGAGAGTATAGAGGTGAAAAAAATAATCAAATACATGGACGTTGGTGGAGTGGGTAAATATTATGGGAGGTATTAATTTTATGTGTGACTGTTGTAGACAGTGTTAATGTTAAGTGAGGCTGATATGGGGGCTATTCATTTTATGGGGTTTATGTATCAAGCAGTAAAAAGGGTGGAGAAGTGGACCAGTGGAGATGTTGCCCATAGCAACCAATTAGCTCCTACCTATTATTTTATAGACTGTATTAGATAAATGCTACTGTTCAAAATTGATTGGTTGCTATGGGCAACTTCTCCACTGGTCTACTTCTCAGCGCTTTTCACTGCTTGATATGTAAACTCCTATGTGAGACTGGACGTGAGAATATTGATATTATGTGGGGACTGTTGTGTGGGGATATTAGTGTTATTTGTTGGTTCTCTATTAACTATTCATTTTTATAGCCCATGGCTGGTGAAGAGTATAAATAACATGTTGTGGCACTTTCTTAAATGCATGGGTACATGTACTGTATACTATTTTTGTTATGTGATGAATCTATTATTACAATATTGAGGTTATTCATTTATTGCTGGGTATTGGGGAAATCTTATTTATTCAATATGAATGTTATTAATTTGATATTTGATCTGTTTGGGGGGAAACTGGTCTATTTCTTAAATGTTATTAATTTAATAAAATACATTTTATAAAATGTTTAAAATAAATGGTTGCCTGTATTATAACCTGATAAGCCAGAACATTATAGATTGAACATAGGGTCTCATTCAGACCAGCTCGCGAGCGCTGTACGCTCACAAGCGGGTCGATGTTACCCGTCGTGCGCATGCGCGAGACCCGGCGAGCGATGGGGAAGCCGTCGCTCGGGGTCTCGCACGAATGGGGACGTGCTGTTGATGGTGAGTGACAGCATGCCCCCTTTGGTGGGCATGTCGGGGGCGTGGCTGCCCAGACGGAGGCGTTCCCATGGGAACGCCTACCGTCTGGGTCCGGCCCCACTGACATCACTAGTGATGTCAGTGGGAGTGTTTTTGGCTCTGATAGAGCCAAAAGCACTCCTGGGCTTACGGCAGCGAGACCCTACCACAGGGTCTCGTCGCAAGCCCGATGGTCGCGATGGTCTTGACCATCGTGACCATCTTTTTGGCCGCTCGCATAAGCTGTGGGTGGTCACCCACAGCTATGCGAGTGGCCAGGAGGCCGCTCCATTTTAAGCTATGCCGGCCCTGATTCAGAGCGAGCTCTCTGGTCAGAGCATCCGGCTCTGAATCAGGCCCATAGTACAATTAAATGTATTTCTTTTGTAAGATGAAAATGTTGGTGGTTTATTAGTTTGAATTGCACAATTCTATTTTATTTTATTATATTCCAATAAACAAAATGAAAAGTTTAAAATACAAGTAAATTGATATTATACATTCATTTAATTATTGCCAGAATATATTATGTTTCCTCATTATCTTTATTTTATAATATAGAAATAATACTTTTAAATTACTTTCCTCAAGTTATGTATGGTTTAGCTCAGGGTGGCTTTCATTAAATCAAAACTACTGTGCCATGCTGTGTCGTATAATAAAAATCATTGTCAGAACAAAGCTAACTATTGTTCAAGTGTACAAACATTTATATAATGTCTAAATATGTAAAATAACAATGATAATTTAAAATTGAGCTCAACGTGACCAGAATTATTTCTTTACCACCTAGGAACACTGAGAATAATGAAGATGGAATGTCAGAATGTGGTATTGTTGGGAGTTGTAATCTACTGGTGCATTCTGGCCAAATAAAATACCTTTTTTATGAAATTTTCCTTTTTGACTAAGAGTATATATAATTTATTTCCCTTGCTTAAACTCTGTGTAACAATAAAAACAACATTATTGTGCCACCCAAGGCCATCAGGCTCATGTGATATTTAGTTGACGTGGCCAAAGCATGACCATGCCCCCTTAAAATCAATGAAAAATACTATGTATGCCACTGAGAAGCAGGAGAGCATTTGTCCCCCTTAACACTAGCCCCTGTTGTGTCCCTCAAATATGCCATGCACTGGGTAATTAGTGCCCACTGCCCCCTCTCAGCTAATGTCACCTCAGGTGCCAAAGAATTATGATTGAACCATTGAGCTCTACAAAGAATATAATGTCTGGGATGTAACAAAGAGTCTCTTTATAGAGTGCCTACATTCATAGTCTATTGGATTACTGTGTATATCTGTTTTGTAAATATTAATTTTTGGGGAAAAAATATTCAATTTAATATAACACCCTACATTTAAACTTTGATTTCAACTTAAAAATAATTAGAAAGCTATAAAAGGTTATTTTTATATTTTGGTAAATACATGAAATAGTTACTAGTTTTGGCTTTATTTTGTGTTAAAATACTTTATCTTATGTTAAGGCATATGTACTTACCTCTGGAAAGTGATAAATAGGAGAGTGATACATTACCACCAATTAGCTCCTAACTGTCATTTGACAAACACAGCCTGTAACATGAGAAATAGGAGCTGAGTGGCTGGTAGTTTATCACTTTCCAGAGCTTAGTACATTTCCACCCTAGACAAAGTTGTGTTTTTTTCTTATTGCCCATGAATATGATACAAAATAACTTCTAAAATTGTATATAATTGTATTTCATTTAGAGATGTGTGTGGACCTCTGTGCTATTGCTTTGGTATAATTTATCATCAAGTTTTAATTTTGGCAAAACCACCCTCAAATGTTTTGGTTCAGATTTGGTTATAGTTCAATTTTGGATAAGATTATTATCAATATAAAATTATTTTAAAAAAACAGCTAAAATCATGTATTTGGTCCTGTTTATATTCAATCCAAAACTTAAATTCGGTTTTTAAAACAGAGTTCCGAATTGTGAGAAACCCTGAGCTGGGATTCAGTTCCACCCGGAACCCCAAAGTGATTCCAAACTGGAACTCAATTCGACTCGTAACCCTAATTTCAGGTGTGTTCGTTTTTCAGGAAAACTAAACCACACATTTCTCATTTCCATACACAGAGGAGAGCTGAGCTTCGTAGTATGAAAAGGCAACAAACATGCCTAGATTACATAAATTATCTTCAAACAGAACCCACAGAGATAAAGCATTGTGTTTAGTAAGAGCTGCAGGAAAATACATTAAAATCATTAAATCAAAGTCACATGAATAAAATGCATTTTACTCTCCCTAGAGGAGATAAGGATCAGTCTGATGCTTTAAATGCTGAATGCTTTCATGTTTTAATACATAACACATTTAATTAGTTTCATTTTAAACGATGCAACGTTTAATATTCAATAGCATTTGAATAAATGTGGATTTTCCGAGTTTGTTAAATTATTTGTCTCCTTTCTTGATAACAGATGTTTGAAAATAGATTTGAGTTTTTACAGCCAAGTGATATTTCATGCAGATGGAATGACATATTGTCTAACACTTTTTTTTTGTATTAAGAAAGAGAAAAATCCAACAGTCATAAAAAGTTTTTTTTTTTTTTTTTTTAAAAAGCACATATAAAAGCTAGTTATTTTCTATAATCATCAATGATGTCAGATGGAATTAGCTATTGGGCATAATGCACCTTGTCTTCTGGATTTATTGGAAACATTTTGCGCGGCTTACAGAGTTCGACGCATCTCAAGTTACGCTCATTTTTCCAAGGGTATCATATGCACCAATTTTATGCCATGAGAAAAGAAGCGTAATGTATATGCATCTGGTTGACTCAAAGAATACACAGTAGTCTATGCACCTGGTTTCTGCCAGGAGAGAACAGTAATGTATGCACCCAGCTTGTGCCAGGAGAAAACTGTAGTACAGTATATGGATTTTGCCAGGAGAGAACAGTAATATACATGCCTAGTATGTGTCAGGCAAAAATAGTAGTATATGCACCTGGTTTGTGCTAGGAGATGTGGCTTAACAGTGTAATAGATGCTAATGTTTTAATACCCAGTTTGTGAACTTAATTATTATTCTTTAATGAAGTATGATATAGATAAGACAGTCTGTTTGGGTCTGGACAGTATTACAGGTTGGTATTATTGGTAATGCCTACCTGCGCTCTGACTTATACAGTGGGGGATGTGTATTCATTCAGCAGCGGTACCTATAAGGTAACCCAAACCTTGTAGTTAATAATGGTAAATGAAGGAGGGTACTGCGCTCGAATGAAGGGATATTTAGTGAGTGTTCCCAAAGAAGAGAGGTTGACAATCTGTCTGTATGAGACAATTTATTAGGAGTCACACTGCTCCTTTGTTAAAACAATGGATATATGTCCATAGGTATATATATATTAAGGATACAGTTTGTGGATGAATGTCTGTAACGTTGGTGGTTACCACTAACTGGTCTGACTGTCCCAAACTTAGGGTGATTACTTAGATAATTGCAGTGTTTCAGTATATAACATGCAGTGTGGTACGTGCTGTTTGCGCAAAAAAAGGGTGAGTCTGGCTTCAAAAGTATTAAGTTCTCTACGCGAGGTATGTAAGCAGTGTCTGGTGGGGCGGCGTCCCATGTCCCCCAGGTGCACTTACTTACCCTCTACGTCCTTGTTGTACACCTCCAGGTGTACTTGATCTCTTCCGCTGTGTCCTCCTGGTCTCCGATGTTCCGCACCGGTGTCGTGCAGTACACACTGTGCCCTGTGAGACTTCCGGGTGTCACATGTCGCGTGATCTTACGGCACCCAGGCTCAGCGGGGGTATCAGCGGCTCCACTCGCTCCGTCGCGAGGAGACTTCGGATTCCTTATTAGGTGTCTGGCGGTCTCTATGTTAGATAAGGGGTCTGTGGATATGAAACTCCGACGCGTATCGGCCTTCCGGGCCTTTCTCAAGGAGTGAAGTTGTGCGCCATCTTGTGTGTGGTGTCCCTATATATAGGGAGATCCTGATGGGCGCCATCTTGGTTGTGGTGTATGTACTTCCTTATGTCTCTTATATCCAGTGGCCATCTTTGTTAAGGGAACCTGGTTAGTGGTGATCCCTTAGATATCTTATATATAAAAGAAAAAAGGGGGATTGTGTTGCTCGGCAGCCATCTTGATGAAGGGAGAAACAAGATAGACAAATTACTGTGTATTCTGCTTATTGTGTGCTGCATATTCCGCTAGATCTATTCCTGTTTGGATCTCATATCTATCGGAATAGTGATACTCGACGGCCATCTTGGTTATGGGAAAGAAAAGTTATATGACATATGTAATCTACCTATTCTTTAACAATCACTGCTTTGATCTCATTGTCTACATTTAATCCAAGTGGTGTGAGTGTTTTCATGATAAATATCCATTTGAGTTCTTCTCTATTCAAAATTTTTTCAAAATCCCCACCTCTCCAATTTTTTGTGATGGTACATATCCCTAAAAACTTCAGTCCTTTGGGATCCCTATTGTGTGTCTCTCTGAAATGTAGTGACAAATTGTGAGTGTCTATACCTCTTTTCACATTCCTGATGTGTTCTCCCATTCTTACACTCAGTTTCCTAGTGGTGCGTCCTATGTATTGTAGGCCGCAGGGGCATTCTGCCATGTACATCACTCCGGTGCTGTTACAAGTGATATGTTGTTTAATTCCATGTATCGCTTTAGTTTGATTCGATTGGAATTTCTCTATTCGTTTTGTGGTTAGGTGCCCATTTTTACAATATTGGCAGTTTCCACATTGGTAGAAGCCTGCTTTCAATTTGGTTTGGTATAAGGTGGTTTGTATTGGTGTGTTTATCTTGTTATGGTTCCTCACTAGTTTTTGCTTCAAGTCTTTCGCTTTCTTGAATATTATCTTTGGACGATCTGGTAGTATGTCTGCTAGTATTTCATCTTCGAGTAATATGTGCCAATGTTTCCCCAGGATGTGCTTCAGTTTGTTTGTGTCCTGGTTGTATTGGGTTATGAAAGCTGTTTTGTAAGGGTTTGTTTCTCTCCCTTTTTCCGTGAATATGTGAGTAGTGTGTCTCTTTCTATCCCTTCTACTTGATGGAATGCTGAATCTACTATATCTGGATTGTATTTTTTCTCTAAGAATTTCTGCTTCAACTCTTGACCTTGATTCTGATATTGTTCCAATTGTGAGCAATTCCGTCTTATTCGGGTAAATTGCCCTAACGGTATGTTGGCTAACCAGTTTCTGTGGTGCCCACTATCTGATTGAATGAAACTATTGACATCAACAGGTTTGTTGAATGTTTTTGTATGTATTTCGTTATTTTCTATGTATATTGTGATGTCTAAAAAATTGACACTGACCTTACTGTATTCTGTAGTAAATATCAAATGACGATCGTTATTGTTTATGTGTTGTAGAAATTCTTCTAGTGCTGCCTCGTCCCCTTTCCATATAAATAGGATATCGTCTATAAATCTTTTCCAGAGGACTAGATTTGCGCCGAACTCATGGCCTGACCAGATGTTTTCCTCCTCCCATAGGCTCACGAATAAATTTGCGTAGCTCGGCGCAAATCTAGTCCCCATCGCGGTACCTGTGATCTGACGGAAATACTGTCCCTCGAACCAAAAATAATTATGTTTCAAAATGTACCTGATAGCTTGTAAAAGAAATTCAACCTGTTCTGATTGCATTGTGTCGTCTTTGGTTAGATAGTGTCGCGTGGATTCTATCCCTTGTTCATGATTAATTATGGTGTACAATGAAGTAACATCGCTAGTGCATAACCAGTAATTCTCTTCCCATTTGATACCTTTAAGCGTCCTCAGTATATCTGTTGTGTCTTTGAGATGTGACTGTTGTTCTGTAACAAGGGGCTGTAGGAAAGTATCTATGTATCTTGATAGATTGGAAGATATGGAGTCTATGCCTGAAATGATCGGGCGTCCTGGTGGTTTCTCTTTATTTTTATGTACTTTCGGTAAGTAATAGAATACAGGAGTGACTGGATGTTTGTTATTGAGATATTCATGCTCTTTTTTGGATAATATGCCCTTGTCTAATCCTTCTTGTAATAATTCAGTCAAAGTAGTGTGATAACGTGTTGTTGGGTCTTGTGTTAATTGTTCGTAGGTTGTGTTGTCTCTTAGAATCCTAAAAGATTCTGTATTGTAATCTCTAGTGTTGAGTAACACAATACTCCCTCCTTTATCTGCTGGTTTAATGGTTAATTTTTTGTTCTCAGTCAGCTCCTTGAGTGCTTGTCTTTCTGCTTTAGTGATGTTCATTCTCCTTCTATTGTTGGTGTCACCTATTTGGTCTATGTCTCTTGTGACTAATTTTTCAAAGGTGTCTATCAGGTGGCCTTTTAAATGTTGAGGGTAAAAGTGTGATTTAGGTTTTAAGTCTGTGTGCTTGAACCTTTGTTCTTCCATGTTCCTTATATCGGGTTGGCTGTGATAGTATTTAGCTAAGGTTAGTTTTCTTATAAATTTGTGTGTATCAAGATAGACTTGAAATTTGTCTATCTTGGCTGTGGGAGCGAATTTGAGTCCTTTATTCAGAAGTGTTTCTTGGGTATTACTTAATATGATGTTACTTAAATTGATGATTCCACTGTTATTGATATGTGTTTCTGTCTTTTTGATTCCTTTAATGAGTCTTCTTCCTCCTCTAACCCCCCTTCTGAAGTGTCCAGCTTTCTTTTTTGTGTGTTGCTTTGTTCGCAGGCTGGTAACCTGCTTCCTGTTCTAAAAAAATCTCTCCCCATTGTGTGTTCTCTATATTGATACCATCTGCTTGTTCTTTTGTGTTATTTATGGCTGTCCCTATTGATTGGCTTGCTAATGTTTCGTAACGATAATCTTCTTCCAAGCTGTATGTAGAAAATGATGTATGTGTGCTGCAATCTAAATCTACTTCTTGTTCTTCCTCCCTTTGTGTTAAATTTATAATGAGGGTTGATCCTCTGTCATTCTGTGTTATTGCCTTTTGTGCGTGTAGTTTCCTCATGTACTCTTGATAGGTCAATTTCAATCTTTTATATATGGGGGTTCTATTGTGTTGTTTTACATATTCTTTGGTTTCCCTTATGTTGTTGTTCCTCTCTATCCTTTTCTTGGGTGATAATATCGTTTTGTTGTGGTGATTCTTATGTTTCTTTTTTAATTGCGGTAGTCTGTCCCTAATTATCTTGGATTTTTTGATGGCTATGATGTCTTCTTCATTCTTTTTCAATCTAGTGGCCGCTAAATTTTCTAATGCTTTGAATTCTTCATCTCCTCTGTATTGTTCTAAATCTGTATAGCGGTGGTTGATGTCACTTGCAATCGTATCTAGTTCTGTTTCGTGTGTATCAATGATTAGTTGAATTAGATTCATGGAACACTCTAGTAGTATTTCATTCCATTTGGTCATAAATAGGGTGTTCTCCGCATTGTGTGCAGGTGTTTTCTTAATCCTCAATCCTTTGGGGACTACTCTGTTCTGTTTGTACCATGACAACGTTTGTTTGTCCCACCAAAGTTTTATCTCCTTATTAATTAATTTCTCTAATTGTAGGAAATTATCGCAAAATTTTTGGCCATCCTCATGTATTTGGGATGTGGTGTTCAATTCTGTAAAAAGTACTTCTGCCCTCGCAGGACGTTGTGTACGTAAATCTAGTAGCCCCATATATTAGGAGCAGCTGGTAAGCTGGGTTATAGTACTTGGTATTATTGGTAATGCCTACCTGCGCTCTGACTTATACAGTGGGGGATGTGTATTCATTCAGCAGCGGTACCTATAAGGTAACCCAAACCTTGTAGTTAATAATGGTAAATGAAGGAGGGTACTGCGCTCGAATGAAGGGATATTTAGTGAGTGTTCCCAAAGAAGAGAGGTTGACAATCTGTCTGTATGAGACAATTTATTAGGAGTCACACTGCTCCTTTGTTAAAACAATGGATATAAGTCCATAGGTATATATATATTAAGGATACAGTTTGTGGATGAATGTCTGTAACGTTGGTGGTTACCACTAACTGGTCTGACTGTCCCAAACTTAGGGTGATTACTTAGATAATTGCAGTGTTTCAGTATATAACATGCAGTGTGGTACGTGCTGTTTGCGCAAAAAAAGGGTGAGTCTGGCTTCAAAAGTATTAAGTTCTCTACGCGAGGTATGTAAGCAGTGTCTGGTGGGGCGGCGTCCCGTGTCCCCCAGGTGCACTTACTTACCCTCTACGTCCTTGTTGTACACCTCCAGGTGTACTTGATCTCTTCCGCTGTGTCCTCCTGGTCTCCGATGTTCCGCACCGGTGTCGTGCAGTACACACTGTGCCCTGTGAGACTTCCGGGTGTCACGTGTCGCGTGATCTTACGGCACCCAGGCTCAGCGGGGGTATCAGCGGCTCCACTCGCTCCGTCGCGAGGAGACTTCGGATTCCTTATTAGGTGTCTGGCGGTCTCTATGTTAGATAAGGGGTCTGTGGATATGAAACTCCGACGCGTATCGGCCTTCCGGGCCTTTCTCAAGGAGTGAAGTTGTGCGCCATCTTGTGTGTGGTGTCCCTATATATAGGGAGATCCTGATGGGCGCCATCTTGGTTGTGGTGTATGTACTTCCTTATGTCTCTTATATCCAGTGGCCATCTTTGTTAAGGGAACCTGGTTAGTGGTGATCCCTTAGATATCTTATATATAAAAGAAAAAAGGGGGATTGTGTTGCTCGGCAGCCATCTTGATGAAGGGAGAAACAAGATAGACAAATTACTGTGTATTCTGCTTATTGTGTGCTGCATATTCCGCTAGATCTATTCCTGTTTGGATCTCATATCTATCGGAATAGTGATACTCGACGGCCATCTTGGTTATGGGAAAGAAAAGTTATATGACATATGTAATCTACCTATTCTTTAACAATCACTGCTTTGATCTCATTGTCTACATTTAATCCAAGTGGTGTGAGTGTTTTCATGATAAATATCCATTTGAGTTCTTCTCTATTCAAAATTTTTTCAAAATCCCCACCTCTCCAATTTTTTGTGATGGTACATATCCCTAAAAACTTCAGTCCTTTGGGATCCCTATTGTGTGTCTCTCTGAAATGTAGTGACAAATTGTGAGTGTCTATACCTCTTTTCACATTCCTGATGTGTTCTCCCATTCTTACACTCAGTTTCCTAGTGGTGCGTCCTATGTATTGTAGGCCGCAGGGGCATTCTGCCATGTATATCACTCCGGTGCTGTTACAAGTGATATGTTAATTCCATGTATCGCTTTAGTTTGATTCGATTGGAATTTCTCTATTCGTTTTGTGGTTAGGTGCCCATTTTTACAATATTGGCAGTTTCCACATTGGTAGAAGCCTGCTTTTAATTTGGTTTGGTATAAGGTGGTTTGTATTGGTGTGTTTATCTTGTTATGGTTCCTCACTAGTTTTTGCTTCAAGTCTTTCGCTTTCTTGTATATTATCTTTGGACGATCTGGTAGTATGTCTGTTAGTATTTCATCTTCGAGTAATATGTGCCAATGTTTCCCCAGGATGTGTTTCAGTTTGTTTGTGTCCTGGTTGTATTGGGTTATGAAAGCTGTTTTGTAAGGGTTTGTTTTCCCTCCCTTTTTCCGTGAATATGTGAGTAGTGTGTCTCTTTCTATCCCTTCTACTTGATGGAATGCTGAATCTACTATATCTGGATTGTATTTTTTCTCTAAGAATTTCTCCTTCAACTCTTGACCTTGATTCTGATATTGTTCCAATTGTGAGCAATTCCGTCTTATTCGGGTAAATTGCCCTAACGGTATGTTGGCTAACCAGTTTCTGTGGTGCCCACTATCTGATTGAATGAAACTATTGACATCAACAGGTTTGTTGAATGTTTTTGTATGTATTTCATTATTTTCTATGTATATTGTGATGTCTAAAAAATTGACACTGACCTTACTGTATTCTGTAGTAAATATCAAATGACGATCGTTATTGTTTATGTGTTGTAGAAATTCTTCTAGTGCTGCCTCGTCCCCTTTCCATATAAATAGGATATCGTCTATAAATCTTTTCCAGAGGACTAGATTTGCGCCGAACTCATGGCCTGACCAGATGTTTTCCTCCTCCCATAGGCTCACGAATAAATTTGCGTAGCTCGGCGCAAATCTAGTCCCCATCGCGGTACCTGTGATCTGACGGAAATACTGTCCCTCGAACCAAAAATAATTATGTTTCAAAATGTACCTGATAGCTTGTAAAAGAAATTCAACCTGTTCTGATTGCATTGTGTCGTCTTTGGTTAGATAGTGTCGCGTGGATTCTATCCCTTGTTCATGATTAATTATGGTGTACAATGAAGTAACATCGCTAGTGCATAACCAGTAATTCTCTTCCCATTTGATACCTTTAAGCGTCCTCAGTATATCTGTTGTGTCTTTGAGATGTGACTGTTGTTCTGTAACAAGGGGCTGTAGGAAAGTATCTATGTATCTTGATAGATTGGAAGATATGGAGTCTATGCCTGAAATGATCGGGCGTCCTGGTGGTTTCTCTTTATTTTTATGTACTTTCGGTAAGTAATAGAATACAGGAGTGACTGGATGTTTGTTATTGAGATATTCATGCTCTTTTTTTGATAATATGCCCTTGTCTAATCCTTCTTGTAATAATTCAGTCAAAGTAGTGTGATAACGTATTGTTGGGTCTTGTGTTAATTGTTCGTAGGTTGTGTTGTCTCTTAGAATCCTAAAAGATTCTGTATTGTAATCTCTAGTGTTGAGTAACACAATACTCCCTCCTTTATCTGCTGGTTTAATGGTTAATTTTTTGTTCTCAGTCAGCTCCTTGAGTGCTTGTCTTTCTGCTTTAGTGATGTTCATTCTCCTTCTATTGTTGGTGTCACCTATTTGGTCTATGTCTCTTGTGACTAATTTTTCAAAGGTGTCTATCAGGTGGCCTTTTAAATGTTGAGGGTAAAAGTGTGATTTAGGTTTTAAGTCTGTGTGCTTGAACCTTTGTTCTTCCATGTTCCTTATATCGGGTTGGCTGTGATAGTATTTAGCTAAGGTTAGTTTTCTTATAAATTTGTGTGTATCAAGATAGACTTGAAATTTGTCTATCTTGGCTGTGGGAGCGAATTTGAGTCCTTTATTCAGAAGTGTTTCTTGGGTATTACTTAATATGATGTTACTTAAATTGATGATTCCACTGTTATTGATATGTGTTTCTGTCTTTTTGATTCCTTTAATGAGTCTTCTTCCTCCTCTAACCCCCCTTCTGAAGTGTCCAGCTTTCTTTTTTGTGTGTTGCTTTGTTCGCAGGGCTGGTAACCTGCTTCCTGTTCTAAAAAAATCTCTCCCCATTGTGTGTTCTCTATATTGATACCATCTGCTTGTTCTTTTGTGTTATTTATGGCTGTCCCTATTGATTGGCGTGCTAATGTTTCGTAACGATAATCTTCTTCCAAGCTGTATGTAGAAAATGATGTATGTGTGCTGCAATCTAAATCTACTTCTTGTTCTTCCTCCCTTTGTGTTAAATTTATAATGAGGGTTGATCCTCTGTCATTCTGTGTTATTGCCTTTTGTGCGTGTAGTTTCCTCATGTACTCTTGATAGGTCAATTTCAATCTTTTATATATGGGGGTTCTATTGTGTTGTTTTACATATTCTTTGGTTTCCCTTATGTTGTTGTTCCTCTCTATCCTTTTCTTGGGTGATAATATCGTTTTGTTGTGGTGATTCTTATGTTTCTTTTTTAATTGCGGTAGTCTGTCCCTAATTATCTTGGATTTTTTGATGGCTATGATGTCTTCTTCATTCTTTTTCAATCTAGTGGCCGCTAAATTTTCTAATGCTTTGAATTCTTCATCTCCTCTGTATTGTTCTAAATCTGTATAGCGGTGGTTGATGTCACTTGCAATCGTATCTAGTTCTGTTTCGTGTGTATCAATGATTAGTTGAATTAGATTCATGGAACACTCTAGTAGTATTTCATTCCATTTGGTCATAAATAGGGTGTTCTCCGCATTGTGTGCAGGTGTTTTCTTAATCCTCAATCCTTTGGGGACTACTCTGTTCTGTTTGTACCATGACAACGTTTGTTTGTCCCACCAAAGTTTTATCTCCTTATTAATTAATTTCTCTAATTGTAGGAAATTATCGCAAAATTTTTGGCCATCCTCATGTATTTGTGATGTGGTGTTCAATTCTGTAAAAAGTACTTCTGCCCTCGCAGGACGTTGTGTACGTAAATCTAGTAGCCCCATATATTAGGAGCAGCTGGTAAGCTGGGTTATAGTACTTGGTATTATTGGTAATGCCTACCTGCGCTCTGACTTATACAGTGGGGGATGTGTATTCATTCAGCAGCGGTACCTATAAGGTAACCCAAACCTTGTAGTTAATAATGGTAAATGAAGGAGGGTACTGCGCTCGAATGAAGGGATATTTAGTGAGTGTTCCCAAAGAAGAGAGGTTGACAATCTGTCTGTATGAGACAATTTATTAGGAGTCACACTGCTCCTTTGTTAAAACAATTGATATATGTCCATAGGTATATATATATTAAGGATACAGTTTGTGGATGAATGTCTGTAACGTTGGTGGTTACCACTAACTGGTCTGACTGTCCCAAACTTAGGGTGATTACTTAGATAATTGCAGTGTTTCAGTATATAACATGCAGTGTGGTACGTGCTGTTTGCGCAAAAAAAGGGTGAGTCTGGCTTCAAAAGTATTAAGTTCTCTACGCGAGGTATGTAAGCAGTGTCTGGTGGGGCGGCGTCCCGTGTCCCCCAGGTGCACTTACTTACCCTCTACGTCCTTGTTGTACACCTCCAGGTGTACTTGATCTCTTCCGCTGTGTCCTCCTGGTCTCCGATGTTCCGCACCGGTGTCGTGCAGTACACACTGTGCCCTGTGAGACTTCCGGGTGTCACATGTCGCGTGATCTTACGGCACCCAGGCTCAGCGGGGGTATCAGCGGCTCCACTCGCTCCGTCGTGAGGAGACTTCGGATTCCTTATTAGGTGTCTGGCGGTCTCTATGTTAGATAAGGGGTCTGTGGATATGAAACTCCGACGCGTATCGGCCTTCCGGGCCTTTCTCAAGGAGTGAAGTTGTGCACCATCTTGTGTGTGGTGTCCCTATATATAGGGAGATCCTGATGGGCGCCATCTTGGTTGTGGTGTATGTACTTCCTTATGTCTCTTATATCCAGTGGCCATCTTTGTTAAGGGAACCTGGTTAGTGGTGATCCCTTAGATATCTTATATATAAAAGAAAAAAGGGGGATTGTGTTGCTCGGCAGCCATCTTGATGAAGGGAGAAACAAGATAGACAAATTACTGTGTATTCTGCTTATTGTGTGCTGCATATTCCGCTAGATCTATTCCTGTTTGGATCTCATATCTATCGGAATAGTGATACTCGACGGCCATCTTGGTTATGGGAAAGAAAAGTTATATGACATATGTAATCTACCTATTCTTTAACAATCACTGCTTTGATCTCATTGTCTACATTTAATCCAAGTGGTGTGAGTGTTTTCATGATAAATATCCATTTGAGTTCTTCTCTATTCAAATTTTTTTCAAAATCCCCACCTCTCCAATTTTTTGTGATGGTACATATCCCTAAAAACTTCAGTCCTTTGGGATCCCTATTGTGTGTCTCTCTGAAATGTAGTGACAAATTGTGAGTGTCTATACCTCTTTTCACATTCCTGATGTGTTCTCCCATTCTTACACTCAGTTTCCTAGTGGTGCGTCCTATGTATTGTAGGCCGCAGGGGCATTCTGCCATGTATATCACTCCGGTGCTGTTACAAGTGATATGTTGTTTAATTCCATGTATCGCTTTAGTTTGATTCGATTGGAATTTCTCTATTCATTTTGTGGTTAGGTGCCCATTTTTACAATATTGGCAGTTTCCACATTGGTAGAAGCCTGCTTTTAATTTGGTTTGGTATAAGGTGGTTTGTATTGGTGTGTTTATCTTGTTATGGTTCCTCACTAGTTTTTGCTTCAAGTCTTTCGCTTTCTTGTATATTATCTTTGGACGATCTGGTAGTATGTCTGCTAGTATTTCATCTTCGAGTAATATGTGCCAATGTTTCCCCAGGATGTGTTTCAGTTTGTTTGTGTCCTGGTTGTATTGGGTTATGAAAGCTGTTTTGTAAGGGTTTGTTTTCTCTCCCTTTTTCCGTGAATATGTGAGTAGTGTGTCTCTTTCTATCCCTTCTACTTGATGGAATGCTGAATCTACTATATCTGGATTGTATTTTTTCTCTAAGAATTTCTCCTTCAACTCTTGACCTTGATTCTGATATTGTTCCAATTGTGAGCAATTCCGTCTTATTCGGGTAAATTGCCCTAACGGTATGTTGGCTAACCAGTTTCTGTGGTGCCCACTATCTGATTGAATGAAACTATTGACATCAACAGGTTTGTTGAATGTTTTTGTATGTATTTCATTATTTTCTATGTATATTGTGATGTCTAAAAAATTGACACTGACCTTACTGTATTCTGTAGTAAATATCAAATGACGATCGTTATTGTTTATGTGTTGTAGAAATTCTTCTAGTGCTGCCTCGTCCCCTTTCCATATAAATAGGATATCGTCTATAGATCTTTTCCAGAGGACTAGATTTGCGCCGAACTCATGGCCTGACCAGATGTTTTCCTCCTCCCATAGGCTCACGAATAAATTTGCGTAGCTCGGCGCAAATCTAGTCCCCATCGCGGTACCTGTGATCTGATGGAAATACTGTCCCTCGAACCAAAAATAATTATGTTTCAAAATGTACCTGATAGCTTGTAAAAGAAATTCAACCTGTTCTGATTGCATTGTGTCGTCTTTGGTTAGATAGTGTCGCGTGGATTCTATCCCTTGTTCATGATTAATTATGGTGTACAATGAAGTAACATCGCTAGTGCATAACCAGTAATTCTCTTCCCATTTGATACCTTTAAGCGTCCTCAGTATATCTGTTGTGTCTTTGAGATGTGACTGTTGTTCTGTAACAAGGGGCTGTAGGAAAGTATCTATGTATCTTGATAGATTGGAAGATATGGAGTCTATGCCTGAAATGATCGGGCGTCCTGGTGGTTTCTCTTTATTTTTATGTACTTTCGGTAAGTAATAGAATACAGGAGTGACTGGATGTTTGTTATTGAGATATACATGCTCTTTTTTTGATAATATGCCCTTGTCTAATCCTTCTTGTAATAATTCAGTCAAAGTAGTGTGATAACGTATTGTTGGGTCTTGTGTTAATTGTTCGTAGGTTGTGTTGTCTCTTAGAATCCTAAAAGATTCTGTATTGTAATCTCTAGTGTTGAGTAACACAATACTCCCTCCTTTATCTGCTGGTTTAATGGTTAATTTTTTGTTCTCAGTCAGCTCCTTGAGTGCTTGTCTTTCTGCTTTAGTGATGTTCATTCTCCTTCTATTGTTGGTGTCACCTATTTGGTCTATGTCTCTTGTGACTAATTTTTCAAAGGTGTCTATCAGGTGGCCTTTTAAATGTTGAGGGTAAAAGTGTGATTTAGGTTTTAAGTCTGTGTGCTTGAACCTTTGTTCTTCCATGTTCCTTATATCGGGTTGGCTGTGATAGTATTTAGCTAAGGTTAGTTTTCTTATAAATTTGTGTGTATCAAGATAGACTTGAAATTTGTCTATCTTGGCTGTGGGAGCGAATTTGAGTCCTTTATTCAGAAGTGTTTCTTGGGTATTACTTAATATGATGTTACTTAAATTGATGATTCCACTGTTATTGATATGTGTTTCTGTCTTTTTGATTCCTTTAATGAGTCTTCTTCCTCCTCTAACCCCCCTTCTGAAGTGTCCAGCTTTCTTTTTTGTGTGTTGCTTTGTTCGCAGGGCTGGTAACCTGCTTCCTGTTCTAAAAAAATCTCTCCCCATTGTGTGTTCTCTATATTGATACCATCTGCTTGTTCTTTTGTGTTATTTATGGCTGTCCCTATTGATTGGCGTGCTAATGTTTCGTAACGATAATCTTCTTCCAAGCTGTATGTAGAAAATGATGTATGTGTGCTGCAATCTAAATCTACTTCTTGTTCTTCCTCCCTTTGTGTTAAATTTATAATGAGGGTTGATCCTCTGTCATTCTGTGTTATTGCCTTTTGTGCGTGTAGTTTCCTCATGTACTCTTGATAGGTCAATTTCAATCTTTTATATATGGGGGTTCTATTGTGTTGTTTTACATATTCTTTGGTTTCCCTTATGTTGTTGTTCCTCTCTATCCTTTTCTTGGGTGATAATATCGTTTTGTTGTGGTGATTCTTATGTTTCTTTTTTAATTGCGGTAGTCTGTCCCTAATTATCTTGGATTTTTTGATGGCTATGATGTCTTCTTCATTCTTTTTCAATCTAGTGGCCGCTAAATTTTCTAATGCTTTGAATTCTTCATCTCCTCTGTATTGTTCTAAATCTGTATAGCGGTGGTTGATGTCACTTGCAATCATATCTAGTTCTGTTTCGTGTGTATCAATGATTAGTTGAATTAGATTCATGGAACACTCTAGTAGTATTTCATTCCATTTGGTCATAAATAGGGTGTTCTCCGCATTGTGTGCAGGTGTTTTCTTAATCCTCAATCCTTTGGGGACTACTCTGTTCTGTTTGTACCATGACAACGTTTGTTTGTCCCACCAAAGTTTTATCTCCTTATTAATTAATTTCTCTAATTGTAGGAAATTATCGCAACATTTTTGGCCATCCTCATGTATTTGTGATGTGGTGTTCAATTCTGTAAAAAGTACTTCTGCCCTCGCAGGACGTTGTGTACGTAAATCTAGTAGCCCCATATATTAGGAGCAGCTGGTAAGCTGGGTTATAGTACTTGGTATTATTGGTAATGCCTACCTGCGCTCTGACTTATACAGTGGGGGATGTGTATTCATTCAGCAGCGGTACCTATAAGGTAACCCAAACCTTGTAGTTAATAATGGTAAATGAAGGAGGGTACTGCGCTCGAATGAAGGGATATTTAGTGAGTGTTCCCAAAGAAGAGAGGTTGACAATCTGTCTGTATGAGACAATTTATTAGGAGTCACAATGCTCCTTTGTTAAAACAATGGATATATGTCCATAGGTATATATATATTAAGGATACAGTTTGTGGATGAATGTCTGTAACGTTGGTGGTTACCACTAACTGGTCTGACTGTCCCAAACTTAGGGTGATTACTTAGATAATTGCAGTGTTTCAGTATATAACATGCAGTGTGGTACGTGCTGTTTGCGCAAAAAAAGGGTGAGTCTGGCTTCAAAAGTATTAAGTTCTCTACGCAAGGTATGTAAGCAGTGTCTGGTGGGGCGGCGTCCCGTGTCCCCCAGGTGCACTTACTTACCCTCTACGTCCTTGTTGTACACCTCCAGGTGTACTTGATCTCTTCCGCTGTGTCCTCCTGGTCTCCGATGTTCCGCACCGGTGTCGTGCAGTACACACTGTGCCCTGTGAGACGTCCGGGTGTCACGTGTTGCGTGATCTTACGGCACCCAGGCTCAGCGGGGGTATCAGCGGCTCCACTCGCTCCATCGCGAGGAGACTTCGGATTCCTTATTAGGTGTCTGGCGGTCTCTATGTTAGATAAGGGGTCTGTGGATATGAAACTCCAACGCGTATCGGCCTTCCGGGCCTTTCTCAAGGAGTGAAGTTGTGCGCCATCTTGTGTGTGGTGTCCCTATATATAGGGAGATCCTGATGGGCGCCATCTTGGTTGTGGTGTATGTAATTCCTTATGTCTCTTATATCCAGTGGCCGCTGATACCCCCGCTGAAGAGATCAAGTACACCTGGAGGTGTACAACAAGGACATAGAGGGTAAGTAAGTGCACCTGGGGGACACGGGACGCCGCCCCACCAGACACTGCTTACATACCTCGCGTAGAGAACTTAATACTTTTGAAGCCAGACTCACCCTTTTTTTGCGCAAACAGCACGTACCACACTGCATGTTATATACTGAAACACTGCAATTATCTAAGTAATCACCCTAAGTTTGGGACAGTCAGACCAGTTAGTGGTAACCACCAACGTTACAGACATTCATCCACAAACTGTATCCTTAATATATATATACCTATGGACTTATATCCATTGTTTTAACAAAGGAGCAGTGTGACTCCTAATAAATTGTCTCATACAGACAGATTGTAAACCTCTCTTCTTTGGGAACACTCACTAAATATCCCTTCATTCGAGCGCAGTACCCTCCTTCATTTACCATTATTAACTACAAGGTTTGGGTTACCTTATAGGTACCGCTGCTGAATGAATACACATCCCCCACTGTATAAGTCAGAGCGCAGGTAGGCATTACCAATAATACCAAGTACTATAACCCAGCTTACCAGCTGCTCCTAATATATGGGGCTACTAGATTTACGTACACAACGTCCTGCGAGGGCAGAAGTACTTTTTACAGAATTGAACACCACATCACAAATACATGAGGATGGCCAAAAATGTTGCGATAATTTCCTACAATTAGAGAAATTAATTAATAAGGAGATAAAACTTTGGTGGGACAAACAAACGTTGTCATGGTACAAACAGAACAGAGTAGTCCCCAAAGGATTGAGGATTAAGAAAACACCTGCACACAATGCGGAGAACACCCTATTTATGACCAAATGGAATGAAATACTACTAGAGTGTTCCATGAATCTAATTCAACTAATCATTGATACACACGAAACAGAACTAGATACGATTGCAAGTGACATCAACCACCGCTATACAGATTTAGAACAATACAGAGGAGATGAAGAATTCAAAGCATTAGAAAATTTAGCGGCCACTAGATTGAAAAAGAATGAAGAAGACATCATAGCCATCAAAAAATCCAAGATAATTAGGGACAGACTACCGCAATTAAAAAAGAAACATAAGAATCACCACAACAAAACGATATTATCACCCAAGAAAAGGATAGAGAGGAACAACAACATAAGGGAAACCAAAGAATATGTAAAACAACACAATAGAACCCCCATATATAAAAGATTGAAATTGACCTATCAAGAGTACATGAGGAAACTACACGCACAAAAGGCAATAACACAGAATGACAGAGGATCAACCCTCATTATAAATTTAACACAAAGGGAGGAAGAACAAGAAGTAGATTTAGATTGCAGCACACATACATCATTTTCTACATACAGCTTGGAAGAAGATTATCGTTACGAAACATTAGCACGCCAATCAATAGGGACAGCCATAAATAACACAAAAGAACAAGCAGATGGTATCAATATAGAGAACACACAATGGGAGAGATTTTTTTAGAACAGGAAGCAGGTTACCAGCCCTGCGAACAAAGCAACACACAAAAAAGAAAGCTGGACACTTCAGAAGGGGGGTTAGAGGAGGAAGAAGACTCATTAAAGGAATCAAAAAGACAGAAACACATATCAATAACAGTGGAATCATCAATTTAAGTAACATCATATTAAGTAATACCCAAGAAACACTTCTGAATAAAGGACTCAAATTCGCTCCCACAGCCAAGATAGACAAATTTCAAGTCTATCTTGATACACACAAATTTATAAGAAAACTAACCTTAGCTAAATACTATCACAGCCAACCCGATATAAGGAACATGGAAGAACAAAGGTTCAAGCACACAGACTTAAAACCTAAATCACACTTTTACCCTCAACATTTAAAAGGCCACCTGATAGACACCTTTGAAAAATTAGTCACAAGAGACAAAGACCAAATAGGTGACACCAACAATAGAAGGAGAATGAACATCACTAAAGCAGAAAGACAAGCACTCAAGGAGCTGACTGAGAACAAAAAATTAACCATTAAACCAGCAGATAAAGGAGGGAGTATTGTGTTACTCAACACTAGAGATTACAATACAGAATCTTTTAGGATTCTAAGAGACAACACAACCTACGAACAATTAACACAAGACCCAACAATACGTTATCACACTACTTTGACTGAATTATTACAAGAAGGATTAGACAAGGGCATATTATCCAAAAAAGAGCATGAATATCTCAATAACAAACATCCAGTCACTCCTGTATTCTATTACTTACCGAAAGTACATAAAAATAAAGAGAAACCACCAGGACGCCCGATCATTTCAGGCATAGACTCCATATCTTCCAATCTATCAAGATACATAGATACTTTCCTACAGCCCCTTGTTACAGAACAACAGTCACATCTCAAAGACACAACAGATATACTGAGGACGCTTAAAGGTATCAAATGGGAAGAGAATTACTGGTTATGCACTAGCGATGTTACTTCATTGTACACCATAATTAATCATGAACAAGGGATAGAATCCACGCGACACTATCTAACCAAAGACGACACAATGCAATCAGAACAGGTTGAATTTCTTTTACAAGCTATCAGGTACATTTTGAAACATAATTATTTTTGGTTCGAGGGACAGTATTTCCGTCAGATCACAGGTACCGCGATGGGGACTAGATTTGCGCCGAGCTACGCAAATTTATTCGTGAGCCTATGGGAGGAGGAAAACATCTGGTCAGGCCATGAGTTCGGCGCAAATCTAGTCCTCTGGAAAAGATTTATAGATGATATCCTATTTATATGGAAAGGGGACGAGGCAGCACTAGAAGAATTTCTACAACACATAAACAATAACGATCGTCATTTGATATTTACTACAGAATACAGTAAGGTCAGTGTCAATTTTTTAGAGATCACAATATACATAGAAAATAATGAAATACATACAAAAACATTCAACAAACCTGTTGATGTCAATAGTTTCATTCAATCAGATAGTGGGCACCACAGAAACTGGTTAGCCAACATACCGTTAGGGCAATTTACCCGAATAAGACGGAATTGCTCACAATTGGAACAATATCAGAATCAAGGTCAAGAGTTGAAGGAGAAATTCTTAGAGAAAAAATACAATCCAGATATAGTAGATTCAGCATTCCATCAAGTAGAAGGGATAGAAAGAGACACACTACTCACATATTCACGGAAAAAGGGAGAGAAAACAAACCCTTACAAAACAGCTTTCATAACCCAATACAACCAGGACACAAACAAACTGAAACACATCCTGGGGAAACATTGGCACATATTACTCGAAGATGAAATACTAGCAGACATACTACCAGATCGTCCAAAGATAATATACAAGAAAGCGAAAGACTTGAAGCAAAAACTAGTGAGGAACCATAACAAGATAAACACACCAATACAAACCACCTTATACCAAACCAAATTAAAAGCAGGCTTCTACCAATGTGGAAACTGCCAATATTGTAAAAATGGGCACCTAACCACAAAACGAATAGAGAAATTCCAATCGAATCAAACTAAAGCGATACATGGAATTAAACAACATATCACTTGTAACAGCACCGGAGTGATATACATGGCAGAATGCCCCTGCGGCCTACAATACATAGGACGCACCACTAGGAAACTGAGTGTAATGGAACGTACACACGGTCAGATTTGTCAGACTTGTCAGATTTGTCAGATGAACGACTGAACGATTGAACGATTTGAACGATTTGACCAAAGTTTTGAACGATTTGAACGATTTGAACGATTGAACGATTTTTGACTGCATTAAAATGAATGGAATCGTCCAAGTCTGACTGCAAACCCATCAGATGTCAGATATCGTTATCTGACAAACGGGAACGCGCATCGTTGATCGTCCATCGTTCAGCCATGTCAGATATGAACGATTTTTCATCAGATATGAACGACTGAACGATTTTTAAATCGTTATCGTCCATATCTGAAGAAAAAATCTGATCGTGTGTATGCACCATAAGAAAGGGAGAACACATCAGGAATGTGAAAAGAGGTATAGACACTCACAATTTGTCACTACATTTCAGAGAGACACACAATAGGGATCCCAAAGGACTGAAGTTTTTAGGGATATGTACCATCACAAAAAATTGGAGAGGTGGGGATTTTGAAAAAATTTTGAATAGAGAAGAACTCAAATGGATATTTATCATGAAAACACTCACACCACTTGGATTAAATGTAGACAATGAGATCAAAGCAGTGATTGTTAAAGAATAGGTAGATTACATATGTCATATAACTTTTCTTTCCCATAACCAAGATGGCCGTCGAGTATCACTATTCCGATAGATATGAGATCCAAACAGGAATAGATCTAGCGGAATATGCAGCACACAATAAGCAGAATACACAGTAATTTGTCTATCTTGTTTCTCCCTTCATCAAGATGGCTGCCGAGCAACACAATCCCCCTTTTTTCTTTTATATATAAGATATCTAAGGGATCACCACTAACCAGGTTCCCTTAACAAAGATGGCCACTGGATATAAGAGACATAAGGAAGTACATACACCACAACCAAGATGGCGCCCATCAGGATCTCCCTATATATAGGGACACCACACACAAGATGGCGCACAACTTCACTCCTTGAGAAAGGCCCGGAAGGCCGATACGCGTCGGAGTTTCATATCCACAGACCCCTTATCTAACATAGAGACCGCCAGACACCTAATAAGGAATCCGAAGTCTCCTCGCGACGGAGCGAGTGGAGCCGCTGATACCCCCGCTGAGCCTGGGTGCCGTAAGATCACGCGACACGTGACACCCGGAAGTCTCACAGGGCACAGTGTGTACTGCACGACACCGGTGCGGAACATCGGAGACCAGGAGGACACAGCGGAAGAGATCAAGTACACCTGGAGGTGTACAACAAGGACGTAGAGGGTAAGTAAGTGCACCTGGGGGACACGGGACGCCGCCCCACCAGACACTGCTTACATACCTCGCGTAGAGAACTTAATACTTTTGAAGCCAGACTCACCCTTTTTTTGCGCAAACAGCACGTACCACACTGCATGTTATATACTGAAACACTGCAATTATCTAAGTAATCACCCTAAGTTTGGGACAGTCAGACCAGTTAGTGGTAACCACCAACGTTACAGACATTCATCCACAAACTGTATCCTTAATATATATATACCTATGGACATATATCCATTGTTTTAACAAAGGAGCAGTGTGACTCCTAATAAATTGTCTCATACAGACAGATTGTCAACCTCTCTTCTTTGGGAACACTCACTAAATATCCCTTCATTCGAGCGCAGTATTACAGGTTGAGTCTCCATATCCAAATCCAAATATTCCGAAATACAGAATATTCCGAAATACAGAATTTTTTGAGAGTGACTGAAATAACCTTGCTTTCTGATGGTTCAATGTAAATAGACTTATTAGAATTATTAAAATATTGTATAAAAATACCTTCAGACTGTGTGTATAAGCTGCATATGAAACATAAATTAATTTTGTGTATGTACACAAACTTGTTTGATGCACAAAATTAGTAAAAATAATGCATAAAATTACCTTCAGAATATAGGGTCTGTTCATCTTTACATAATTATCACTTGTGATAATTATGTTTTAAACTTGCTGCGAGTTTAAAAAACTGTTCAGAGGCATTCATCATGCCTCACTGCCCAAAGTATCATTTCCGAAAAGCTGCTCTTTTTACAGAGTGAGCTTTTTGGAAAAGTGATACTTTCCACCTACACCTGCAATGTCCCTATGGCTCTCCCTGTAGCCCTGTAGCCACCAGTGTCTGAGCCCCCCCTGCCACAGTTTTAGCCCCCACCATGCAGTTGCCGTGGTCTTTGTCCCTCGCTAACACCGCTGCCCTCTGTATTATCTCTCCTCCCCCTGCATCCTTTCCCCAGTGTCCACAGTGTACGCTCTGTCCCCCCATCTCTCCTGGACAGAGTCGGGATAGGGGGTTAGGTTTAGGGACCTGCCTGGGTGGGTTAGGGTTAGGCACCAACCGGGGAGGGTTAAGGTTAGGCTGTGGGGAGGGGGGTTAGGCACCACCAGGGGGAGGTTAGGGTTAGGCACAACCCTGGGAGGGTTAGGAGGAGAGGGGGAGGCTTAGGCTACTTACCGGCCCCTGTCGGGATGTTCCCAATTGGGATGCTGCTGTCAGTCTTCTGACCGCTGTCGTCCCGTCTGCCGGTAAATCATACCAATTCCTCTGAATAGATCCCTCTGCTGACTGCAGTGGCTGCTATGTAAATATTCACAGGCTGCCATTAAAACAGCAGTCTGTGAAGATTATCAGGGGCTGAACACCATCTCAGGATGGCGTTCAGTAACACCATCAAGTTCTGAAAACTTGATGAATGGCCTGACACTTAATTTATACAAAGTATGTGAAAGTGTTAATTTTTACATGCTTTTGTATAAAGTAAGTGATGATGAATAGACCCCTATGTATATAAGGTGTATATGAAACATATATGCAGTCTGTGTTTAGACCTCGGTCCCATTTCCAAGATATCTCATTATAGTGTTCAAATATTCTAAAATGTAGAAAAATGTGATATCCAAACTACTTCTGGTCCCAAACATTTTAGATATGGGAGACTCAACCTGTATTAATAATACTGCCATGTAACATACAATTAAATACAAAAGCAAATAAAAAATGTATTAATTATGTTCAAGTAGAGTAAAAAAATAGTATTTCTTTCATTTACAAAAATATCAAATCTGCTTTTGTACCAGAATAGCCCAAAATTAATGTGAATAGATTGCAGCAGCCACACTTATAATAGTAACTATATTAGTGGGAAGAATCAAGACGAACTGAGAAGTCAGTTGTCATCATTATCATTATCATCATCAACATCAACACGCATTTTGCACCCAAGAGTTATACACCAACTGGCAGCTGCATATACTTTCATCTGCATGGCACGCATTAGCGCGAACATGCTTTTATTGTACATTACTTTTCTCACTGTTCTACCTTTCTACTGTAAGTGTAAAACTAGGTACACACTAGAGCAGGGGTTCCCATCCACGGTCCTCAAGGCACACTAACAGTCCAGGTTTTAGGGATAGCCATACTTGAGCACAAGTGACTTAATTAGTACCTCAGTTATTTTGATTTAACCATCTGTGCACAATCATGGATATAACTAAAACTAGCACTGTTAGTGTGGCTTTAGGACCGAGGTTGGGAATCACTTCACTGGAGCAATGTCAGGACGATATGCTGTTTTGTAACAACATATCGCCTATATCCAGGGGTGTATCTATAATGGGTGCAGGGTGTGCGGTGAACACAGGCCCCTGGGTACAGGGGGGCCCCGCACTGCACACCCTGCACCCTGAATATTACTTACCTCTCCGGAGTCCCACGTCGGAGCGGTACAGGGAAAAAGGCCGCCGCGGCCATTTTCCCGGTGACCTGTGCAGACACTATAGACTCTGGGCACACTCTAGTGCCCAGAGTTTATAACTCTGGCGCTGGCCACGCACAGCTCAGTGCACTGCCGGCCACCGGGCGGAGAGGAGGTGGCCTGTGTCAGAGACTGCACACTGGCCCCCTCCTCTCTAGAAAAGCCCCCGCCTACATCGCTCAGTGTGTATGCATGGTTGCATGCTCCCGCAGTCGCTAGCGATGGTCGCCAGGTTTGATGTGCTGCACATCAAACCTAGCGATATTGCTAGTGGCCAATACATTGTTAATGAATGATGTGACAGTGATTGTTACGTCGTTCATTAAAGTCATCGAGTGTGGACACACGCTTAAGAAGGTGTCAGCACAAAATGTGACCAAATATGCAATATGCATAGTGTACTCAATAATGGTTAAAATTTCGCATTTCTTCTCTAAGACTTAAATAACTGTAACTTATCTAAAATAAACACGAGCTATAGGAGTTGATGTTAATTTTGTCCAAATTTGATTTGAAATAAAGGATTTTTATTATAGTTAGTATGGTGGTGGACAAAGGACCAGATCACATGAACAAACAAAAACATGCATACAGATACAATTGTTGGTCTTTAACTTTTCTTCAGAAAGCATGTCCAGATGGCCTACGTCATTTACCAGCAGGGACAAATGGCCTATAGCGCACACTCATCTAATAACACATATCCAATCAACTAAACTTCTGTTCTTTCTGCCACATAGACAAGAACATACTACGCATAATGAAAGGGTTGGGAGGGAGGGCTTTCCAGAAGCAAGATTGAAGTATTACCAAACTACAGGCACTAATATAACATCCTTAAATACACCCCTAGAAAGCCCATATGCTACATTCAAATCAATGTAAAGGGTTACCATACATCATTAAGGGACACTGCTCCTTTAACCTTGGGATTTAACCCTGCTCAGGCCACTATGATGCCTTACACTCCCCATTCACAAGCACTTCCCATTCACAAGGCTCCCATCCACCCTCATACACTAACAGCACAGTTATTTTGCTGCTTAGGACACATGGCTGGATAGAAAAATTCTCTAAGTTATAGTTTCTACTGGAATTAGTTAAACTACAATGCTTATTTTTTCTTTCCAGAATTTTAACTCATAGAGCCTGATTACGAATAGCATGAAATTCTGCTCTGTAGACCGATCTCACAATTTTTAGCAACTATGTATGCGTCGGATCCTGCATATGCAGTGTTGAGCAACCACAGGTGTTACAGATGGGATGTAGTTGGCATCAAGTTTGGGATCCCGGCACCAGTATCCTGACCGCCGGCATCCCAAAGGTAAGTATCGGGGTGCTAGGGGGAGGTTAGGGTTAGGTAGCGGGGTTAGGGTTAGGCATTAGGGGGAGGGTTAGGTTTAGGCACTAGTAGGGAGTGTTAGGATTAGGGTGCAGGGAGGGGAAGGTTAGGTTTAGGCACTAGGGGGAAGTTAGTTTTAAGAACTGGGGAGAGGGGTGTTGGATTTAGGGTGTGGGGAGGGGGAGTTTAGGTTTAGGCACTAGAGGGGAGGTTAGGGTTAGGCACCAAGAAGGGTGGGTTAGAGTTAGGGTAGGGGTTAAAGTAGGAGTTTGAAAAATACTTACTGTGAATTCCTATGGGTGTCGGCATTCTGGCTGTTGGGATGTTGCTATCGGTATTCTGACCAGCGGCATCCCGACATCCGGGATTTCATACCCAACCCGTTTCAGAGTTATATGTATCTCAGTTGCATCTCCACTTGTGTCTTAGTGGATGTCCTGTAACTGGGCAGCAACATGGCATACAGATGTGTCCTTATACACTTAGGGCTATATAGGTTGCAGCTGAAAATTTAAAGCAGTACTCACATTCAGTGTAAAACATCCTGGGCTTTGCACTGAATGTTAGTGCCGCTTTAAATTTTCAGCTCCAACCCACTGAGAAGTACTGTAGCAGCTCGCAAAAGCTATAAATATAACCCTTAGTTTCTTCACTGTATCTGCATTGCAGACACAGCGAAAAGCCACTCACAATTTACCAGAGACACTGACTGTAACCCAACAGGAATTGGTTTTACACTTTGAAGCACAATGGAACAGCATGAGGAAGAGCCACAGCTGCTCACATAGATGTACAAATGTTGCAAACCCCAGTGGTCAGTGTACGCTACTAATGCAGCTTTGTTGCTTCTAGTTGTTTTATTTATTTGGCGGAACTGCAGCCGCAGTATGGTGGAATTTCCAGCTGTCCAGAGTTGAGTATAAACACCAAGGTTAGGGCTGGTACAAGTCGCATATTAAAGTGATGACGGCTGTTTTCACAAGTGGGTGTATAGGGGCGGTATATTTGTATAGATGCATAGGGGTGGTATATCTGTATAGATGTACAGGGGTGGTATATCTGTATAGATGTATATGGGTGGTATATCTGTATAGATGTATATGGGTGGTATATCTGTATAGGAGCAGTATATCTGTATAGCTGTATAGGGGTGGTATATCTGTATAGATGTATAGGGGCAGTATATCTGTATAGATGTATAGGGGTGGTATATCTGTATAGATGTACAGGGGCGGTATATCTGTATAGATTTATAGGGGCGGTATATCTGTATAGATGTATAGGGGTGGTATATCTGTATGGATGTATAGGGGTGGTACATCTTTATAGATGTATAGGGGTGGTATATCTGTATAGATGTATAGGGGCGGTATATATGTATAGATGTATAGGGGTAGTATATCTGTATAGATGTATAGGGGCAGTATATCTGTATAGATGTATAGGGGCGGTATATCTATATAGATGTATAGGGGTGGTATATCTGTATAGATGTATAGGGGCGGTATATCTGTATAGATGTATAGGGGTAGTATATCTGTATAGATGTATAGGGGCAGTATATCTGTATAGATGTATAGGGGTGGTATATCTTTATAGATGTATAGGGGTGGTATATCTGTATAGATGTATAGGGGCGGTATATCTGTATAGATGTATAGGGGTGGTATATCTGTATAGATGTATAGGGGCGGTATATCTGTATAGATGTATAGGGGTGGTATATCTGTATAGATTTATAGGGGCAGTATATCTGTATAGATGCATAGGGGCGGTATATATGTATAGAGGTGTTATATCTGCATAGATGCAGGCAACTCTGAATACATGAAAGTGTTCACATTTATCTCTGAGAATACAATGCTAACAAGGATGTGCCCTAATTATGCATTACTCTGATTAGGCCCATAGTGAACTAAAATTAACTAGTGGATAGGTCCCTGTAAACAGTTGTCTTTTGTGGTACAGGATTGATTTTATGGAGAGAATCTCAGGTCAGGTGTGGAACTTTTTGGGATCCCCACCCAAAGTCCAACTTGTGAGTTCTAGGTGGTGCCTATTTAATTCAGGAACAGTAGATGTATTCATGATATTTCATTAGTTATTACCATGCAGAAATTATTCATTTGGAAGCTATTCTCCGGCTTCTCCTGGGAGATAAAGATATAAAACAAAAACTAGTTGCCGAAAAGATGGAATGCAAATTTATGTATACAGGTAGAAGCTACAGTAACTCTTAGCTTAAATAATATATTATATTTCTGCAAGTTTCTTTTTTCAACTTTAATTATGTTGCATATTCTGTAGTCTTATGTGTGTACAACCTGGGTTATACATGGTTAATAAGAACATACATCTAATTGTGAATGGGTGTATAAGTTTTCTTTGCTGTGGTGTCATGAGCCACTTTCTTGAATACAAACATGTATGTGTAATAGTTATAGATTAATAGATTGTAATAGAGTGCAGTGTTCTACTAATGTATCTCTACATTGAGCATTTTAGATGTTACTATCTACAAACCTTATATTTGATTCCAACTACCACTCTCTCAACTGTTACTTGTCAATTCACATTACTAAACTTGCGTGTACTTGTGATCATAATAAATATACTTATTGCTCACTTATATAGTATACTAATAATACTGGTAGCTTTAGTTCTACAATCCTCTTTAGAGTAAAAGAAAAAAATGACAAATATGGCAGCTTACAGCTAGATGTACAGTAACTGCATATGGGGTTAGTTAGACAGGAACATACAGAAAAAGAAGCATCCATGTAGGGGTCTTTACATGATAGCCCATTTTCAATTTGAGGCGAAAAGCCATTTTCGCGTGTTTTTGGCAGAAACTTTTGCCAATGATGTAATTTCGCCAGGCGGAAAAGTATCGCCATATTCAATTTGAAAGACTTTCCGCCTAGGCGGAAAGTCAATGCAATGTAATAGGCGAAACGTTTCGCCTATGAATAGCAGGCTGAAAAAAGTGCAGAATTGGGGTTTTGGGGTGCAACATTGCAGGAACCCCCGTGCAGCCTTCAGACAGTCCCCCAAAGGTAAACTGTGTCAAAAATAAAAAAAGACTCTTGAATCTGGGGGGTTCCCAAGTATGCCCCAGGTGTTTTATTTTTATTGCAGGGGCTTGCGGCAGGTGGATTATTCAAGATTTTTTAAACTTCGCTTTAGCAACTTTTAAATATGCTGACCCCCATTTTCAAGTACCCCAAATTTGCTGGGATAAGTTATTTTCTGCAAAAAAATTTGCGATACTTTTCCGCCTACAAAACACGTGATGCACTGTAGGCGAAAAGTCTGGGAGGCGTATCGCGGGTCCGCTCAAATTTAATACGGCTCGTAGTCTGGTTGATCATTAATCCATTGTGTACTGTCTCTTTGTTATTTCTAAAGATGTGTGCTGACCCCAGTGTTTCGGTTTTGGTCTTGGTTTTGGATTCGGATTCATCTTCATGTTTTGGTTTTGCAAAACCACCCTCATGTGCTTTGGTTTTGATTTTGGATCTGTGTTTAAAAAAGACAAAAAAACACCTAAAATTACGTAATTGTTACCAAAACCACGGTAAGATCTGAACCGAGATTTGGTTCGACTCGGTACGCCAAAGTTATTCCGAACTCGGACTTGGTTTGACTCTGAACCCTTAAATTCAATTGTTGTCGGTTCCCTGAAAACCAGACCCACACATCTATAGTTATTTAATATACTCCATGCTAATACATATAACTGCGTTGTCATTCAGCATCCCATATATTGTCGAATATACCTTAAGATAAGTCCTTCCTTTGTTTAAGCAGTTGATATAATAGAATTTTCTGATAAAAGGCATACTGTATAGCTTTAGTTGTATCAAGTCTGTCTGGACCCATATGTGTAACATTACATTTTGCATTCATTTAGTTTGCTCATGTCGTTTTGTGAGCAGAACAGATGTCACTAAATACTGCATAGAGAGAAAGATATTACATTTTACACCATTATTTTGCTCCTGTGTGCTTATTATTGCTTTTCTGATTTTCTATGCATATTCCACGTTATAGAATTTTTTTTTGTGTCCAAGCAAAACAGTAAAATAAATCTGCCAGTGTTATATCTAACCTGTATTTTAGTTTAATCATCATTATTTTACCATAGTCTGTAATCTAAACTGTCTTTGTTATTATGCTACCTGTAATCATAGGAATCTACAGAACGCATGTCTTTTTTTTGTATAATATATGTTAAAGACTTTAATATACCCATGGAATTGGTGCTAAAGACGAAATGAAAGTAAAATGTGGATAAAATATTACGTTAGTACATTTTAAAAAAGCAGAACTTTTTGAGAAATACATTTTACACTTTCCAAAAGTGAAGATGCCTTGATTATTTTTTTTAACTATAGTTAATTGTTAAAATAAAATTTTTCGTTATTCCAAACAGGAGCAGTTGTGTACTTTATAATTAACCTCTTAAAAGTTCAAGCTAACGTCTCTCAGGAGGGTTTTGCTGGAAAATAAACCATTTCCAACAAAATATATGTAGTTGTATTCAGTGGTGACTCCAGGGGTGGGGCTACAGCACAGTCCAAAATTCAAATACGGGAGCCACACCAACTGCCAGTGAGTCCCGGCCATCTATAAGCCATATTCAATTTGAGCCGAGCCGCGACACTTTTTCGCGGCCTGGACTTTTCTCCTACTTCGCCTGTTTTGCAGGCGGAAAAGTATAGCACGCGCCTGCCCGCTTTACCCCGTATTCAATTTGAAAGTACGCAAAAATGCGATGAAACTTGAACAGACGGAAAGTCCTGTTAGATTTGTGGAAATCAGCCTGACATCCCCCAAAAGATGCTCTGACATGGGGGTTCACTATGGTACCCCCGATTTGGCTTGCTGAAGCTATTGGGTGTTTTTAAACGGGCTCAATAGCTCCTATATAGCGTTTTTGTATATGTGGTGCAGAATAGTATTCAGGAGGTATTTTTTGCAGAAAATAACTTATGCCAGCAAATTTGGGGTACTTGAAAATAGGGGTCAGTATATTTAAAAGTTGCTAAAGTGAAGTTGAAAAAATCATGAAAAATCCACCTGCCTCAAGCCCCTGCAATCAAAACAACACTTGGGGCATACTTGGGGACCCCCCAGAGTCAAGTTCGCTAGTTTTTAACTTTGTACCCCAACTTTTTTTTTTGCCCCCTTTTTCAAAGTAATTTTTTGGGGTGTCCTTAAGTGTTTTTTTTTATTTTTTGACACAATTTACCTTTGGGGGACTGTCTGAAGGCTGCAGGGGGGTTCCCACAACGTTGCACCCCAAAACCCCAATTCTGCACTTTTTTCCACCTGCTATTCATAGGCGAAACTTTTTTGCCTGGTACATTGCATTGACTTTTCGCCTAGGCGGAAAGTCTTTCAAATTGAATATGGGGTAAAAGCAAAACAGGCAATAATTACATCATCGGCGAAAAAGCATCGCGGATCCGGACTTTTCGCCTCAAATTGAATACGGCTCTGTGTTTGGCAGCGTGTGAAATAGCAGTTGGTGTGTCTCCCCTATTTGAACTTTGGACTGTGCTGCAGCCTCACCCCTGGAGCCGCCACTGGTTGTATTATGTTTAACTTGTCACTAGATATTTACTTGTTCCCAATCAATATAATGATAAAGCTATCATGTTCATCAGGGGAGAACAACATGCGGCCCTCCAGCTGCTGTGAAATTATACACCCTAGCATGTCCTGCCACAGTTTTGTTATTAGAGCATGCTAAAGCTGTATCAGTGCATACTGGGATATGTAGTACCACAGCAGTTGGAGGTGCTGCATGCTGAATACCCCTGATGTATTTTGACCGAAATTTCAGTGTTCATTTTTCGCCAAAGTACGCAACTTCCGGAATTTTTTTTTATAAATTATCATTATGGGGGCTGTCCAAAGGGTTATGAAAGAAATCCTCACATTGTTACCCAAAAATAGGGATTTTTCTAATTTTTTTCACCTGCCCTAGGCTGGAAAAAAGTTTTCTCCAGTATTAAGGTGAAAAACGGCCGTTTTTTCACTGTCGTTGGGGAAATCGGCTGTCGGATTTTGCCTCTAATTAAATTCCCCCCTATGTGGGAATTTGACCATTTGAAGTATTGTAGCACCATATTACAGTTTTGGGGTACACTTATCACATTAACATTTAAGGTTAGAATTGTAAGACTCAAGGTATGTGCAGATATTTAGCACATGAGTGGAGCTGTTTGGTGCGACTGAAGCCACAGTGTATGAGGACACCGTAACAGTGCTTTTTACAAAGCTAACTTTACATTTGAAACTCTGATTTTTTTTCTTCTGGCAAATCCATATACATTGTTACACTATGTAACTTATCTCTGTAATAGTGTAAAAAGATAGATAGATAGATAGATAGATAGATAGATAGATAGATAGATAGATAGATAGATAGATAGATACGTGTATGGCACATGAAAAAGGGGCATGGACTCATGTCCATGAGGCCATGCTCACTGTTTCGTCCCAGACACAAGGGGTATGAGTGCTCTGCTATTTTGGTGTCACTCCTTCAGACGGTGTCACCTGGTGTGGCCCACATCCTCCTAGGGACACCACTGCCAGTGGATGTTTTCCAGATCTCCTAGTTGGTGCACAGGTGTATTATTGGCTGGCACATGTTAAAAGATCCCCAGGTGGTGCTAATTATTTGATGCTTGATACTGAGAAGAACATGCAGCACTAGTTAAATTGTATTACAGTACTATTTCCATTGTGGTCATGGTATAGGCTGGGGAAGGGGTTTCCAGGCAACCAGAAACCCCCTGCTTTGGCCTTTGACTGGATAGATAGATATGGAAAGGTTCTCCATTTGAATACATTATATTTGTTATCAAAGAAGATTAGAAAATTCAGTAAGGATCTGCTGTTGTTGTAGCAAGTTTCTTCACTAGACCCAATAGATGTGATTTGGATGAAGAGAAACAGTAATGTAAATGAGAGAAGGTCAACTGCTGGTTCTAAAACTCCCTACCAGAATGATTGCATCTCAAATCAAGACTAGACTAAGTGGAAGAATAAACCCTCTTCAATCGTGACACTTGTAGCACTCACAAGAGTATAGTGTTTTTCAATGCTAGAAATATCCTATATAATTTCTTTGCTGTTATCACCATCTCTGGTAAAGATTACAGGTTGATTTCAGCAGCTTTGTAATATCCCTCTTCTATTACATCTGGGACATTAAACATCCACTTAGCATTACAGAGTGGAATAAACTTCGGAGCTTTATATATAAGAAGTTACCAAACAATGAAGAAAAATGAAGCACCTAAGAGTGTATGGTGCAATAAAACATTAAAAACACCTAATAGTGTGAGAAATAAAGCAACTTATCTGGTAATTATATATTTGGTCATAAGACCACAACAGAGATCAGGGTATATGCAATATATAGAAAAAGCAACATAGGGCCTGATTCAGACCCACTCGCAAGCGGCTGTCCACTCGCAAGTGGGTCGATGGTGTGCACTGAGCATGCGCACGACGGAGGGAGCTCCGTCGTGCGCATGCGCCAGACGCGACGAGCGAAGGAAAGTCCTTCGCTCGTTGTGTCTGATCAAAGGGGGCATGCTGTCGATGTTGATTGACAGCACGCCCCCTTTGGCAGGCGTGCCGGGGCGTGCCTCCCTGACGGGGGCGTTCCCACGGGAACGCCTCCCGTCAGAAGCCGGCCCACTGACATCACTAGTGATGTCAGTGGGAGTGATTTTGGCTCTGATAGAGCCAAAATCACTCCGGAGCTTGCGGTTGAAAACCTCAACCGCAGGCTCCGGCTCGCAGTTTTGATGGTCAAACTGCACGCTCGTATAGCCTGTGGGTGGTGACCCACAGCTATACGAGCGTCCAGGAGGACGCTCCATTTTCATGGAGGCCGGCCCTCATTCAGAGCGTGCGCTCTGCTCAGAGCGTACGGCTCTGAGTGAGGGCCATAGTGTGTACCATTTTTACATTGCAAACTTAATATACCATTATATACCATTATACTGTGTATCAATCTTTTTAGGAACCTATTCATACCAAAAGAAAGAATCCTTTCCTTCAAAAAAGTAAACAAGATTTTGTTCCGCAGAGACAAACAAATGGTAGAAAAACACATGTCCAGGACAAAAATAAAGTATGAATGTACAGTATCTGTCCATTTAGGAGGAATCCACATAAATACAGCAGGTCCAACGCATTGCATCCATTAGCAATAGGACTTCATCATGGGGATAGAGATACTGTATAGGGCTATGGAATCCATATTTATACCTACTAGACCAATAAAAAAGTAGGACTGATGTGGCCAAACAGAATAACATAATTTTCTGTTTGTATATTTTGAACAATAAAACCACTCAAGTTGTAAAAAAACAAGTGGAACAAGCAGAATCGGCAAAAGACGATGGTGGAATGCACATGGAACGCATGTGCGCTTCTTCTGGTGGTTGAAAACATTTGGAATGCACCTCCATCTTTATATTGACATTACTTCCACCTCTGCTATGTTGTGGATGGCAAACACTGCTAAAAGCTGCTAAATGTTAGTGAATATCTCTTTCGGTAACAGGACGGCCTGAGGCATAGCACATATAATTTAGCTGTACAGTGTTTGGCTCCAGAGCTTCCGGTTATATGGAGTGCATGGTGGCCATATTTGTTTGTTCAATAAAGCACATCCTGGCCATATTTATGCAATAGAGCACATCCCAGCCATATTTATGTCTCCAATAGAGTGCATCCTGGCCATTGTAATGGAGAGCTCCACAGTAGTGATTTGGGTGGCTATTTTGGAAGCCCATAAGCACTTAAGCAAGTCCATAGCTTTGTAGTAGTTTAGCTAAATAAAAGGAGGTTGAATTAGTAATTGTTCTTATAAATACATACTGTATGAATGAGAATACTGATATGTGACGTTTGGTGTATAGGAATAATTATAATCCAAAAAGTAAATACATCCTTATAAATAGATACTTTAGGAAGGTAAAGTGCCTAAATGCGATTCTTACAGATTAACAATGAATAGGTATTTAAAAAAGAATAGATATTTCAAAAAGGGTGGTACTCCCAAGATGATAATACATTCAATAAAAACTATAAAAATAATATAGATCATAAAAATGGGTCAACTTCAACGCTCTTAATTAAACCATAGGGAGATATATTTGTAATTCAAAGATCCAAAACATTTCTCTTTTGGAGAGTTTGTGTAATACAGTACAAAGCAAACGTTTTAGGCAGGTGTGTAAAAAATGCTGCAAAGTAAGAATTATTTAAAAAATAGAAGCATGGCAACAGTGAAGCATGGTGGAGGCTTGCAAGTTTGGGGCTGCATTTCAGCAAATGGAGTTGGGGATTTGGTCAGGATTAATGGTGTCCTCAATGCTGAGAAATATAGGCAGGTACTTATCCATTTTACAATACCATCAGGGAGGTGTCTGTTTGGCTCCAAATGTATTCTGCAGGAGAACAATGACCCCAAACATACAGACAATGTCATTAAGAACTATTTTCAGCTTAAAGAAGAATAAGGAGTCCTGGATGTGATGATATGGCCCCCACAGAGCCATGATCTCAACATCATCAAGTCTGTCTGGGATTACATGAAGAGATAGAAAGATTTGAGCAAACCTGCATCCACAGATAATATGTGGTTAGTTGCCCAAGATGTTTGGAACAGCCTCCCTGCTGAGTTCCTCAAAAAACTGTGTACCTAGAAGAATTGAAGCTGTTTTGAAGGGAAAAGGTGGTCTCACCAAATATAGATTTTTTTAGATTTCTCTATTGTTCAATCACTTTGCACTTTTTAATTGATAAAAATAAACTATTAACACTTTTATTTTTGAAAGCATTCTTACTTTGCAGCATTTTTATTCATGCCTGCCTAAAACTTTTGAACAGTACTGTATGTCACCCCCTCTGACTCCAGGTTTAACCAGTTCATTACACTTGAAAGTGAGATCATTCTTGGTGACATCTACTTTGTTTTTAATATTGTCTATGTGTTTTTATATGCCCAATTTTAGACCCTTTTGGTTTTACCTACATACTTAAAACCACAAGTACACTCTAGGAAATAAATCAACATTGTGGAGTTGCAATTGACAAAGTTTTTAATGTGATATTATCTTGAGTTATTGTGATTAAAGAAGTTCTTTCTATTTGGGTAAAGGAATTTGCTGATGTTGCAACTGCCACATTTATAACATCCTTTACACTTTCTAGAGTGTTGGATTCAGCTGTCTTTTCACTTCTAAAGAGGCTAGGTGATATTATCTCTTTCAAATTGTTTGCCTTTCTATAGATGATCTTTAGCTTAGAAGGGAGGATTTCTTTCAAAACAGGGTCCATTAGTAAGATATTCTAATGCTTTTTCGGGGATTTCTTTATGAGGTTTTCTTGGCAATTATATGTGGTGATGAAGGGGTGAACTTGTTTTTCATCATTCTTGAACTTCTTACCATCAGTTGGGCTCTTTCCATGTTGTTGGTCTTTTCTACTGCTTCTTCCATCACTGCTTTGGGGTCTTTTCTCTGTTTAAATCTTGCATCATATGTAGTCAATTGGTTATCACAATCTTGTTGGATGCTGTAGTTGAGTTTAATCCAATAGAATTGAGAGTATGGGATGTTAGTTTTCCAATTTTTAGCATGGCAGCTTCTGAAATGCATATAACTATTGGTATCCACCTCCTTTATGTAGTTGCAGGTTGTAATAAGTTTCTCGTTAATCGATAGAACAAGTTGAAGAAATTATTTTTTTTCTTTGTTGATGTGGTGTGTAAATTTCAGGTTGTATCAATGATAGATATTGTATATATCAAAAAAATTATCCGAAAATTTCTTCTCCCTTCCCAAACAATTAAAATATTGCCAATGTATCACTTATATAGTATTAAACATCTGGCATATGGATTGTTTGAATAAATATGGTCCTCCTCCCAGCTTCCCATCAATATATTGGCAAAGCAGTGAGCAAACATGGCCATCCCACATATCTGGATATAGAATGTGTTTTTAAATTTAAAAAGTTATGACCCAGAATGAATCTAGTAAAATCACAGATGCTATTTCTGTGAGATGTCAAAAGGTCTGGATCTCAATCTAAATATCTTTGACTATCTTAAATTTATTTTTCATGTTTAATGCAAGTGTAGAGACTTTGCACATCAATAGTAATCCAGATGTAAGGCTCCTTCCATTCCATATTTGATAAGATATCTTTGAGATACGATGGTAAGTCTATGATGTATTTTAATAGAAAAATGTCAATATACTATGATAGATGGGATGTGAGTGAATCAATGCAGGCAATTATGGGTCTTTCTGGGGGATTAGTGAGTGATTTATGGATATTTGGGAAGAAATAAATAGGTGTTACTGGAGTAGATTGTTGCCCTGAAGAAGCCGGATTTCCTGCGAAATGTGCATCAGCACTTTAGACTGCTGAGACAGTTATAACAACACATGTTTTGTAACATTGTCAGATAAGCCAGTAGCTAATTGTGTGGATAGTAGTGTATGTTAACAGGGCACAAGTCCCAGCCACACCTGAGAGGCAGGAAGCATGTACAATAGTGAGCGGCACTGGAGCATCAGTAATGAACCATGTGCGGCAGTCAAAGTAGGGATGGACACTGAGCACTAAATAATGGCCATCCGGAAGAGGGACCAGAGTAACAATAAACCCAGCAGAGGTCCAGCTTGATAATGCTCTGACATTTCTACTGAAATAAGGGTTATTGAGGACCACATGTTAATATACATAGTATCACACTAGGAAATTTAAAACAGCAAAGGTAGTAAAACCATTACCACATAATAATAAGAACCACTTCTATGCAAAGTATAAGGATATGACACACTGAATAAAAGAACAATTGTACCCATTCCTATAATACTGTAAGGGGATTAATAGGGAAACTATTTGGTTTATCATTCCACTCCTCTTTCTATATGCACAGCCAGGATAACAGCCGAGACAAATATTAGCAACATGCAACATTAATCCTGGTATTACAAAGAGGCCACAATGTAACAATCTAAATAGCTACTGTGAAAGTAACTAATCCCACAGTGAAAAGATCACTAAGGATGGAAACATTGCTTGACAAAAGAAATCACTAGAGAAATATAGGAAATGATAAGTTTGCTAAAGTAACAAAAGTAACCACTGAACTACACCATATGCTATGATGTAGTTCCTGTGGGGATCTGACAATATATAATGTGAATAAACACACTGAATGATACTGACTCAGCGGATCATTTAATCATTTTTTAAACACTTTATTTCCAATCTGTATTCACTTTCTCAACATCTATCTTTTAGGATTTAGCTTATAACATTGTTTTAATGCACAAACAAATAAGGTTATGTTTTAACATTGCACATTAAAAGAAATAAATACCAGCAGAGCCTTGCTCTCTATAAGCCCCTAGAGTGCACTTTTGAGTCTCATTCTTTGCTCTTTTTGTTCTTGTTACCGGAGTAGATGTCATTAAACATGTAAATTTGTCTTTATCAAGCATGTTATTATGTAAGTAATATACCAAAATCGTTCATCAATAAATTTAGCCGTGGTCATCTTTTTGAAATCTTTAATAAAGAATCCTCATCATTAAGGAGCCAGTGCACCTCTTCTACATATGCCTCTCTATCTAAAATCAGAATACCCCCACCCCCATTTATCCACCTGGAGATTTTTGAGAGCTTCCTTTTCAGCATTCTTTAAAATGGAATATTTTGGGGGTCGTTAATCTTCATCCAACACAAGGTAATAAAAAACACTAATATGGTTGCCCTTTCATTCTAAAGGGTAAACTTTTTATTTATTTTTCAGTCCTGATTGTATGAAGATGTATCTACTTCTTCGCAAAATGCCTTCTCAGTGTCAGAGATCTGGTAAATTTGTTGAGATCTATAAAAGTTTCAAACCAATTCAGTTGGTAGGTTGGTGCGAATTTTAACCCTTTGCTAAGCATAGATAATTTGGCTTTGCTTAAGGAATGGCTAGATAGATTGAAAATGCTATTAACTTTAATGTCCATGGGAGTGTTGATTGTCAATGCTTATGTCTGGTGAGTAAAAATACGAGTCACTATTTGACTCCAACCATTGGAGTAGAGAATGTATTTTAAGAGGTGATGGCCTTGGTGTATGGTGCATATGATTATTATTTGATTGACGTTGTCCTGTTTGGCTGTTTTTCTGATGTGGTGTCATTATCCATCTCTTGTTTTTCAGGTCTTGGTACTATATCTCTGTTCCCTTTGAATCTGCTCCAGTTGTTAATTTTGTTATTATGGTAGTCCTGTTTATTTCTAAAAAATGTATTCTATTTATATTTGATCACTTCCTCTTTTATCCGCTCTATTATAGAGTTGCTTCATTAGCCCTGAATTCTACTTTGTCTTGGTGGGCAAGAAGCAGTTGTTCTTTTGTCTTAATATACTCCTATATTTTGACCAACACTTTCTTTTTCTGATACCTGATCTGTTTCATTAGATTAACTGAGCATTCGTGTAGAGCTTTATCCCAATTGTTAATAAACTCTTGGTTATCTAAAGCAAATGTTGATCTTTTGATCAATCTAAGGCCACTGGGAACCCTGTTCACTTTGATATATTGCTCTAGGCCCTTAATTTCCACAAGGTTTTGACTTGTATAATTAGAAGTCTTTTGGCATCCCAAAAAAGTGCATCTAAATCATCTTTATTTTGTGCAGTATTTGATGTGTAGGAATAATCCTCATTAAAAATCTTTTGACAAAGGTAATTTCTTTTATCTAAGTTTATGCTTTTAAACATTGTGAAAATGTATAATAAAACCAACTGACTTTAATGTAGACCAAAAATGACAAAATACATAATGAAAAAGAAGCGCACAGGTATAAATATTAAACCCAAATAAATATAAATCAATATTTACAGTTGTACAAGTAAAATACTTTTTGAGATACTCCTCATCTAATACATGAGTGGCTGCTCCTTAATCATGAAGGTGTGTATTGGTGAGTACATAAGAAGTTGCTACAGGTCTGCAATGGCTTTGGACAGGTACCATTGTTTAAGGTAACCCACCAGTTTCAATTTGTATGATAGTAAAAGCCAAACTCTTCGTAGAATGTCTTATCTTTTGGTATTTATAAAGACCACTTTTGGGAAATAACTAATTCTCCAGTTATTATAAAAAAAACATTCTTCTTTTCCCCTCCTCACCTAGAGAACCTTTTAGTGTTGTTCTAGAACTGTATATGGCAGTGGTGGCTCTAACAGATCATGTTTTCCAGACCACCAAAGTATATTTAAAAATGGTTCAGTTACTAATCTAATAAATATACCTGTACAGCAGCTAGAAAATCTGATAAACATGACCTGTTAGGAATTTGGTCACCATTGTTGTAGAACATTGTTGGATTGATCCAGAAAAGCAATGCAGGGAAAACGTGTATTGTCATAGTAAAAGAGCCAGGAGAACAAACTTACCTATGACTTGAAAGTAGTACACATAGACAAAGTGCCCCTATTATTGTTAGTGTACATCTAAAAATAAGTGAGTTCCTTAAGTGATCTGCAAATTGCCCTTTCTAATGGGCGACTCATATTGCTGTAGAGTGGTGACCAGTGCACCATCACAAAATAACTCAGAAAGTCTGGGAAGACAAGATCATCAGCATAACCTGGTTGCCATACTCCATAAATCTAGCAGTTAATACAGTGTTTATGCTTTTAAACAAGTGAACAGATACAGTATTTGAGGAGTTTCATCAATGTAAGAAAATGTAAGTCAAAACTTAATCTCAAATGCATTTCTAGTTACCATCTGTGTATCAATCTGTTACCTGAATTTATACTCCATTCTAATGATTTTTCTGCAAGTAACATGACATTATGTTAACAGGAACTTCTTTAAATCATAATGCTTTTTGGATCTTATGCTTATTTTAAGGTTTAATATTCCAATTCCCATAGGCCGCTACCATCAAGGAGTTAAGCTAAGTTAGGTCAATTTTCAATTCTCAGCTTGAGCAATGGCATTCATTAAACTCCTCCCTTATAGAGCTATGGTAGTTCATCTTACAAATAAACTCTGTCAGGGCTAAAGATATTGGAAAAGTCTGCGCTAAGAAATTCATAGATGTTGAAAAGAACATGTCAGTGCTGAAGTCAGTACTGTATGACAATCAAAACAAATATACAATACAATACAAACAGATCTCCTTCTCAAATAAGAATAATACTTGGAAGCATTTAAGGTTTTATTCTTGTTAAAATTAAAAAATATATATTATTTCAGAAGCAGAAATGTTAAGTCTCATGGATTTGACCAATGTAATTTAAGCAACTGAACTGCATTGGCTGTAAAAATATATTTTTTGTAACAAGACAAATGTGTTTAACTCAAGAGAGAGATCTATTTTAATTTGGACATCAGATCATCCTACTGTATTTTTATTTACTCCAACTCAAATTGATGCAAACTGCATTTTGTTTCAGAGGGTAGAATATTGTATCCACACCCTTCTGAGAACAGAATAGAGCAGATTGATGTCAGTACTCAATGATGGGATCCAGGGAGAAAGTGGGTGCCATGAATTGGTTGAATTGAATTTCTGGCTCCGGACAGCAGATCACAGTGCTAAAAATGAAACCAATGTACTCATTTATGGTATGAAAGAGAAGGTCCATCATGGTCTTACCCATAGAGATGACAGATCATGCTTAGTCTCAAAGCAGTGCAGAGCAGTCCTGTTTCAGACCTCTCTTCCATAACCCTGTAAGCTCCATATAACTTGGATCTAACAAACACTTCTATTAGATACAAATTTACTTTGAGTCAATGTATAATAGCAAAAGGGGATATCCATCAACAAAGCAGTCTCCTTCAATAAAAATTTATTTATTTTATATATATATATATATATATACATTGAGGGAACTAACCAGTCTTCTCTGGGTTTAGCATTACCATACCACAAGGCAACTGTCAGCCAGGGCAGGGTTACTGCAGTGAAGAGGAGTGGGTGCACTGTGGGAGACGCTTTTATTTGAATTTGTCATGTGTGCATAGTGGGTGTGGGCACTGAGTTGTGTCCTATTTTGAGCTGTGTGTATGCACAAATCTGTTCAATTTCAGCCAGATCTCCTGCACCAAGGATGAGGCTGTGCAAATGCTGATGATAGTGATGTCAGCTGCTATTGAAAGCAGAGGGCTGTGGCTAGTGCGGTCGCATAGATACTTCCTACTCAGAATACCAGCAGATGTTTGCGTGCATCTCAGAATCAAGCCCTTAGGGGTATTTATACTAAAGTGCGGGTTTTATAGAAATGGAGATGTTGCAAATAGCAACCAATCAGATTCTAGGTATTATCTTCTAGAAGGTGCTAGATAAAGGCTAAGTAGAATCAGATTGGTCGCTATGGGCAACATCTGTACTTCTAAATATGCACACTTTAGTAAATGTACCCATTAGTGTACTGTACATAGCCTCTGATCACTGTTATATCATTACTGAAAGTGTTGCGATCTATGAAGTATTTATGGAATGGCTCAACCTTTCATACTTTTGTTTTTGAAGATGTTTGACAGCTAAATTAGAAAGGATCTAATAATACCTAAATGGCGACAGACTGCTTGCTTAAAATGCTTCATATCTGACCTGGCACTAATGAAGAGAATGTCAGTTCACTGCAAATATAATTATATGTATGCTAATTATGTTGATACATTTTAACATTTCATTTGTATGAAAGTATTTAAAGGCAAACACTAGTCACTATTCAAAACACTTTGCTTTGAAGTGAACCAACTGGTGTACATTGAGCCATGTGCTGTTACATGACACTCTACACATAAATTCATTTTAGCTCAGTTCCATACAGCTACTATATAAGTTATTTGGCTTTCACTGAATATATACTGACACCTAAAATTTTAAACATTTAGGGATAAATTTACTATCGGTCGATTTGCAGGTCGATTTGAGGAGTGATTTAGCACTTCTCAAATCGACTCAAATCGAATTTTTGAAACCAGTGATTTTGCCAAATTTACAAATATTCGATTTGAAGGTCCATTTGGCAAAAAAAATTAGATTTGAGTCGGTTTTGAAGAGTGATGTGCAGTTCGATTTGACATGTTCATGTCCAAATCGAACGGCAAATCACCCTTCAAAACGACATGCAAATCCCTGACACACAAACTGCTTCGTGCTTTCACTTTCAGCATGAGCAGTTTTTGGTCACACAGATACATGCAGACATCAGTGAGATGCCTGCATGTATCTGGATGTAAAAAGTGTTGTAAAGAGTTAAAATAAAATAAAAAAAAAAAAACTTGAGGTCCCCTCCCTAAATCAGAACCAGCCCCGGACTACTGAAACCAAAATCTGGTTGACTAAGTACAGGGAAAAAATTACGTAAGGTCTCCCTGTACTTAGTACAACCAGCACTGGGCTATGGGAAGCAGGGCTGGTCCTGTATTTACAGGGAAAAAATTGCGTAGGGTTCCCCTGTAAGATCCAGAACCAGCCCTGGACCCTTTCTAACAGGGGACTGATGCCACAGCCAGGGGAGCCCTATCACCGGGCCCCCCAGCCGCAGCATCAGCCCTGACTGTTAGTCAGCCCAGGCTAGGGATCCCTGGGGAGTTGAAGACCCCTTCAAAAAAAGGGGTCTCCCTCTCCAGGGCACCCCTAGCCTGGGCTGAGAGCCTGGGGCTATCCCCGCCACCCCTGGTCGGTGGGTGGTGGGTTAATTGTGTCGGGGTTGTGTAAAAAATAGATATAAATAAACATTGTCTTCCCAGTAGAACTGCAGGTCCCAACAAGCCTTCCCCGCATGCTGGTACTTAAAGTACCAGCATGCGGGGCATTAAGGGCCCACTGGGACTTGTAGTTCACCTGTAAAGAAATGTTGCAAGAAACACACACGCACCTTACAATGTATAACTTTAATACATACATACACACACTCACACAATACTCACCTATATTACCTCCAGTGGTCCCCTTCTCCAGTAGGCATTCATGGGTTAAAATAAGAAAACGAAAACCCGACCATCGCTTTAGGGAATAATCATTCTAACCAGAATGATTATTCCTGCCCGAATGAAGCGCACAGATGTGGCTTCATCCTTTTAAGCTCCGTGTCTGTGCGTTCATTGGCTGAGAGAGGTCAGGCCCTGCCTCTCAGCCAATGAATGGCTCCCATGAACAGTGTCCCAGGTCTGAGCCAGGATTTTATACCTGAAAGGGGTAAAAATATTTCATAAACATCCTCATTCAAAATCCTCCACTTTTTTCTGAAAAAGAAGCCAGCATGGATTTGAAACATGTCAGAGGATTTTAATTTACTGCCGCAATTAGCTGATGCAGCACCTATTTAACTATTTTTAAGTAAAACATCTTAATCCTCAGCTACTTCAATACATTATATTTACATATATATATATATATATATATATATATATATATATATATATATATATATAAATATATATATATATTTGTATACAGTACATACAGTGGATGGATAATTTTGATACACATATTTAATAATACTTTACATAAACTTATTTTTTTTTTATTTAACAGCTTTTGCATGCATTAGGTTAGCATATGCTTCTGCTAGTACTTGGTTGGGCACCCTTGGCTTTGAGATTGGCTTTTACTCAGTGCAGCATGCTCTCAATGTGTTTCTTCGCTAACTCTTTGATTCTATCATCATGATGCCAATCCTGGAATCAATTGTCCAATCAGTTGTTGCTTTTTTGTGCAGACAATTTCACTGATTGCATATCTACTTCCTAATGTTTTCATTTGGATTCATGTCTGTACTATTTCCAGGCCAGTCCAAAACAGGAAAGCCCTTTCTACATAGGTCTAATACCTTTGCCGTATGGTATGGCGCCCCATCTTGCATTAACATTCCATAATTTCTGGAAACCTCTCTCTTATCTGGGGGATAAGATGATTGTCAAAAAGCTCAATGTACTGCTATTTTATCATCATGCCTTTAACAATAAACAATCTCCCTGGGCCGTGTGCTGAGATAACACTTCACATCATAACCTTCTGTGGATGCTTGACACACTCAGGAAGGAACTCTTCACCAGGTCATTGCACATACTGGATGTGTTCATCCATAGGCTGTAGTCCATAGTCTGTACAGATGAACTCAGAAAAGCACACATAAAATTAGCAAATACAGTAAGAGTTAGAATTAATAACTGAACTGCAATTTGAGCCAACATCTCTTGAAACAAAATTGGTAGATACCAGAGCATCATTTTAATGTTGTTAATGAATAAAATATACTGTAAATATTCACACTCCATTCATTCTGATTTGGAAACACACAAGAGCCATTAGTATTTAATAAAATTAATTTCTTATCTTGGCCCAGTCATCCGCAGTCCAAGTTTTATATTTGTTGGCCCGTGCTAGGCATTTTTTCCCTCATTGCTGATGTCAGCTTTGGTTTCTTGACTGGTCAACAAGCTCTAAACCCAAACTCTGCAAGGTGCCTATGAACAATTTTCTACAAAATAAATGTTAACTCCTGTTTCCTTTCCATATCATCATCATCACATTTGGCTGGCAATTTTTTCAGTTGCATCTGTCTTGAGCAATCTGTCCTGTCTTGGCGTTGTTTTACAACTGATTTTGCAGTTTGAATGCTTTGTTGGCATTACTGGTTCTTCTAACTGCAGCTTCCTCTTAATTTATCCTAATCTCTGAGGTGAAATACTGTATATTGACTATTTTTGAGGTACAAACAAAAAAAAGTAAAAATATTCCTAATTCATTGTTCAACTACTGTATATATAAAATTTAGGACCTCTCATCCTACCAGACCCTCAGCACCCCAGACCACTCCTCCCCATTCATCTTACCAACTCTGAAATCTTTCTCCCCCATATCTGGAGATGAAGTCATGACCCTCATCTGAACCTCTCCTCCTTCCTCCTCCACCCATGACCCTATCCCATACCGCCTCTTACACTAACTCTCTCCTTTTGCCTGTTCCCATCTTGCCCACCTCTTTAATCTCTACCTCACATCAGGCAATGTCCCCTCTGCATTCAAGCATGCCCTTGTCTCCCCCTTTCTTAAAAAAACAACCCTGGATTCTAACACTCTCTCCAACTACTGCCCCATCTCTCTTCTCCTATTTGGCTCCAAACTCCTTGAATTTATTGTCTACAACCACGTTACCGACTTTCTTTCCTCCCACTCCCTGCTTGACCCATTTCAGTCTGGCTTCCATCCTCTCCACTTTCCCTCACTAAAGTCAGCAATGACAAATTCAAGGATTACTACTCTCTACCTATTCTTCTTGACCTCTCTGCTGCTTTTAATACTGTGGACCACCCTCTGCTTCTGAAAATCCTTCACTACCTTGGTCTGTGGGATAATGTTCTCTCTTGGCTGTCTTCCTATATCTCTGACTGCTCTTTCTCTATCTCCTCTCATGACTCCACTTTACCTACACTCCCACTAACAGTACAGCAGGTGTCCCCAAGGTTCTGTTCTGAGACCTTTCCCATTATCCCTCTATATGTCCTCTCTAGGTGAGCTCATCAGCTTTTTTGGCCTCCAATATCATATCTATGCTGATGATACTCAAATCTACCGTTACTCCCCTGACCTATCCCCCTCTCTCCTCACTCATATCTCCAACTGTCCCTCTGCTACAGTATTTTTTCATGGATGTCCCAGCACTTTCTTAAACTAAACATGTTTAAAAATGAGCTGATCATCTTCCCACCCTCCCACATAACCTCACCTCCCAAAATTTACTTATCTATTGACATCACAACCATCTCCTATAGCCCCCAAGTGCACTGTCTTGGAGTTAAACTTGACTCTTCTCTCCTCCCACACATTCAATAACTTTAAAGGTCTGCCATTTCAATCTTAGAAACCTGGAGGCAACTAAGACCTTCATCCAATCATGGGTCATCTCAAGATGGGACTACTGTAACCTCCTCCTATCTGGCCTCACTCACTTCTACCTCTCTCCACTCTAATCAGTCTTCAATGCTGCTGCCCAGCTCATTTTACTCTCCAAATCTACTACATCAGCCTCCCCTCTGCTGCAAGCCCTACACTGACTCCCCTTCAGAATGCAGTTCAAGCTTCCTACACTATCTTACAATGCCCTCACCCAATCCTCTCCAATTTACATCTCTGACCTTATCTCCCTTCAAACTCCCAACCACCCACATCGCTCCACAAATGCATGCCACCTCTCTTGGCAACTGATTAATTCCTTCTACTCCTGCCTCCAAGATTTTGCTTGTGCTGTTCCCTACCTCTGGAATTCTCTTCCTCTCCCTATGATAATCTCCAGTTCTTTACTAAACTTCAATAGGGCTCTCAAAACTGAATTCTTTATCAAATCTATACAGCTCTTATCCTACCCAACTGCTTCGTGCTCTTTCCACACTGTCTACCCCATGTGTGTCACCCCTGTATGTCTCTCCCTCCCTTTTAGATAGTAAGCCGTCACAAGCAGGACCCTCTTCCCACATTTGCTGTACTTCTCCTCTCCCTCACTTACACTATCTTATACTCCCTACACTGGAACCTAACCTTTGGTTGCTGCTGCCCTGCTGCTTCTTTGAGTATTATTATTGTGGATGCAGCAATATTTTTAAACCATGTCCTTGTCCAGCATTGTTTTGCACTGTAAGTCACTGTTTTCTTGTTTTGCTCATTTGTAAGGTGCCACAGAACCCTTGTGGCACCATAAAAATAAAGGATAATGATAATAATTTTCTGAATAAATGCAGTAACTGTCACATAAACAAAATAGAGGGCCTGATTCCAGGCTGCATGCTATTTCACCTGTGACTGAGTCTTTTGTTGCAGTGCAACTGCGCCTTTATACTAATCCACCAATGTGCATATTGAGATGCACCATCATTCACACCATCCCATGCACCAACAAACATTGGACCTGATTCAGATCCGCAAACAAATGCCATCACAGCTGCAATCTCTCATGGATTGCAATTGCGAAATTATCCTAATGACTCACTTGCCGTCCAGTGCTTAGAGACGCCTACTCAAAGCATCTCACATCCTCTACTGCTCATGCACAAAACCAGAAACATCACAGACATCAAACACAGACCAGGTGGCCACCAGCCTTCTAAATTAGTCTAAGCTGTTACAGACATAGTGGGTCTCCAGACACACAGAGGCAGGGGCATTTTAAGAAAAAAGAGAGCCCGTGTGCAGACTCAGTGTGGGCCCCCTCCTCTGCAGAGCAGCACTAGGGACAGTAAAGCTGTGCTCAATGTGGGAGGTAGGTGGTGGGGGTATGGAAATCTAAATCCCCCCCTCCCCCAGCACAATACACCCCCTTCCTGACCTGAGGACTGTCCTTCAGGGTCTCCTCGACGGGCACAGTGGCATCTGCGTTATTTTGCATCCCAGAGCTGGTTCAGGAGTGGAGCTCATATAGGATCCGCAATGCCAGTAGAATGGTTGGGAACACCAGCAGCTTTTGGTGAAGGCAAAGCTTCTTAATTCTTGTGCTGGTTGAGAGCTAATGAGCTAGATAGATAGGAGAAGCTACTGCATATGTTAGAAGTGAGGTAAAAAATAGATGTGGAAAATGTTACATATACTGTATAATAAACAAACAATAAAGGTTCTAAAAGTGCATAAAAGGAAAAATGTGTTATAATGTGATGCCCTGAAGCAGCCCAACCAAAGCAATCCAGGAGACCCACGCCACAAAAATCATTCCAGGATCCTTACTTTTTCACCTCACCTCTCTCACTTCAGTGATGCCCTGGAGTAGCTCAGCTGGGCTGATTTGGAGGTGTCCCGTGCCATGAACTTTATCCCCAGTGTGTTAGGGACCTACCCTAAGAGGTTACCTTGATGTGGTGGGTAGGCCCATAACCTTGGCCATGATTATGCTAAAACCTCTATTTATTGCAAAATGTTATTGCAAAATGTATTATATATGTAATTAGTAATGTTGTAGTTGTGCACTTGTAATTTTTCCTTTTGTATATGCAATATTAGTCTCAACAGGTAGCACTTCCCATTATTTATAATCAGGGTGTGCAGCCTAGGGCCCTTCTCTATATACACTATTTAGTGTGCACATATGCACACCTGAAGGCATGGGACTCCTTCAACCTAAACTAGCATTCCTCCCCACCATTATTGGTTTTAATTAGGGATCCTGGCATGTTTGACTGCACTTTTGAAAAAGGTACAATTTAGGTAAGTCCAATAAATGTATATAGTGCAGCTATGGGGTGATTTTTAGGGCGTGGGTTCCCTGGATTGCTTTGGTTAGGCTGCTTCAGGGCATCGCATTATAACACATTTTTCCTTTTATGCACTTTTAGAACATTTATTGTTTGTTTTAATATATATGTAACATTTCACACACCTATTTTTCACCTCACTTCTAACATATGCAGTAGCTGCTCCTATCTAACACTCTTTTACACACCTTTCTCATGTCAGTGATGCTCTGGGGTGGTTCAGCTGGGCTGGTTTGGGGGTGTCTCATGCACTGGACTTTAACCCTACTATGTTAGGGACCTACCCCAATAGGTTACCTTGATGTGGTGGTTAGGCCCATAACCTTGGCCATGATTATGCTAAAACCTCTATTTATTGCAAAATGTTATTGAAAAATGTATTATAAGTAATTAGTAATATTGGAGTTGTGCACTTGTAACTTTTCCTTTTGGAATCTACAATAAGGCAAAAGTTAGTAACTAATGCTGTTCATCCTGCGCACACAGGAAAACAGTAGCTTCGGCTCCCTAGTAATTAGATATCTCAGTCCTGAGGGCACAAGTGTCTTTAATACTTAGCATTATGTATATCTATATGTCTCTTTCCAGCAGATAGCAAGACTCAATCTCTTTACACATATTAATAGCAAGGGTGGAGCAGACTTACAGTGGGACATCTTTCTTACTGGCTTGGTAGTCTGACAGCATCTATGGATCCCCTGTGGCCACAGTACTGCCACACTGAACTGCATACTTCCTCTCTTACCTTTACATTGCTAGGACTCGATTGTGATCCACAGCGCTTCACACAGCAGGTACTTGGTGTCTTCTGGCAACACATCAGAAATGTTGCTTGCCCCAGTCACTCAGCCAGACTTGTGGCACCTCTCCCCTGCTCTCCAGCTCCACTTCTTGGCACCTCTCAAGTCACACTGCACACAATCAACTCAAAAATCTTTTTCACTTGTCCAAATGCCTCTCTTGTGCCCCACAGCACCACTAAGTATAAGCCTCTGGCACTACAAAGTCCATAGGCTTCAGTAGGAAGCCATACACGGGTATCACAGTTCTACCACCAAACAACCCTAGGCAATTACCTAGTATGTCAAAGATTAGAGGGCACACAAAACACTAAATGAGTCTAATAATATTATTCATTCATTGCTTTATTTTCCCCTCAGTACCCACAGTGGGTCCCAGAAGAGGCAACTTTCTACCTATGAAGTTGCGGCAGCTGCTCCTCCTCCATCTCAGTGATAAGCTGGCAGTGTGGTGCTGTGCTATGATGACACACTCCTAAATTGACAATAGCAGATGTGTCCTCTCTAATGCTCCACACAATGTTAGAAGCATAGGGTGGGGTTTAAACTAATGGGACAATTCCATACTGTATAAGACACCTAAGGCACTTGAGTAGGACCTGGGTACATTAGAAACAAGATATAACAAATATATTAAGAAATATCTCTTTGTTCAGATTTTTCCTTATTCATATATCAAACCTGTTTTGTTATTCTCAATGGGCCACTTTATAGTAGCTGGTTCATTTGATCTATGCAATCTGAGCCTCTAACATCTGTTATGTTGCCACTCAGTAGAAGACCAGTCATTTTCAATATTCTGTTACATCACTACACAACTTTGCTCTTTTTTGTTGCATTAGTGTGATAATAGTCATCATTATTATATTTTTGTCTAAATTTCTTCTTAATCCTGTCAGCAGTTTATTCCAAGCTTATAAAGGAAATCTATGCGGTGCCTTATTTTATGTTTGACAGAACAAATTGCAGTGTTGAATAGGCCAAAGCCTTTGGGACCTACATGAAAAGACAAGCAGTAAGAATCAATTAGGGGGCTCATGAGTGTTTTGTACATAAACATAGAATGATAAATTAGAAGCTATATAATGTCAGATATTCTTCTTGCTTGTGAGGAATGCAATGTACTAAGTCCAAGTAAGATAGGAAACAAATATTCTTTGCATTAGATTTGCTGCACATTTACATCAATGACTGTTATAAAAGCTAGGCAGATAAAATATGATGTTTATTCCAATAAATTGTTCTTACCAACATAAATTAATTACACAGCATTGTGCCACATTTGTAGGTAGATAGATAGATAGATAGACACAGACAGACCGAGACAGTTTTCAGAGATTTTACCACATACTGTATACCAGAGATGGGGAACCTCAGGCCCATGGGCCGTATAAGGCCCCCGGAATCATTTGGTCTGGCTCTCAGACCTTTTTTATGTTAGCCTCAACTTTCTAGCAGGGTTTCTAAAATGGCACCCTGCAGCCAGAATCTGTGCAGCAGTGCCGGATACCAGATAATCACACCGCTGTCCTTACAGCTCTCCAGACCATCCGCAGGATGCTCCGGGCATTGTTGTAATCACCGGCAAATGTGGCCCTGCCCCTTGTGACATCACATGGAGGGGGCGTGGCCTGAACCGGGCCCACAAATAATGTTATATATATCAAAATGGACCTCGGCACAAAAAAGGTTCCCCTCCCCTGCTGTATACTGTAGATAGGTTCCCCATACAGTGTGTATGAACAGGATCCACATCATATATTGCAGATATCTGTTGTGGTCCTGAGGAACATATATGAGACTGAAATGGCCGTATGCATCAAACTCCAGAAAGAATAGTGTTTGCTGTTTTAGCCAATTGGCAACACTTTTGCCAAGTGGCCCAGAGAATGATCCAAAAGATACATCTCCGATAAAGATCGCTAGCGCTACTGCAACCCAATGGCCATGCATGCGCATTTCATACAACAAAAATGATGATGTCACCAGGAAAGCAGAGTATTGCAGAGCTGTCCTAGCAAGAAAATATTGAACAATCCTGGTGGACTCTCCTTCAGGTAAGTAAATGAAGATGTCAGGAACCACAGTAAGTATCCCTGATGGGATGCACTCTAACTATGCCCAGAGCACTGTAATTTGTATGAATTGATGATAAACATTCTTTACTGCCATCACCTGTGATAATTAAAGGAGGCACAGATCCCCTCACTTTAAAGCACAATTGTGCAGTCTTGGTAACACAATCCCCACTCTAATAACCTCCTCAAAGACTGTGTTCTGGAGCAAGTATGAATTAGACTAATAAATATTACTTTATTTACAAAAAGACGTACAATGCTTAGTTATAACAAATGTTACAAAGACAATGGTTACAAAGGTACATATATGTATTGTAATTTCTAATAAAAAGGAAATATTAAAGATTTAACACATAGTGAATCTGCATGGGAGGAACAGAAATGAATGCAGGATATGCAGGTTACAAACATCATTGCAAACATTGATCCCCCAGTCTGAATCGAGAACAGAGAACTCCAATACCTTTTATCCCTGCGCCCCAACCTTTGGGGTATTATAACCAAATCTGTGCTGACTGGTTGATTAGATAATTAAATATGTGACCACCTAGATGAGCTCACGCCACTTTTGGCCTAAGGCCCTGATTCAGAAGTGATGTCAAGGCATCCGCTCGCACATCAAGACATAAGCATGTCCACTATGTCTTGGTGAGCGATCACTCTGTGTTTCCTGACACACACCAGCCTGTCTTTAGCCACCCATTAGTGTACATCATCTACAGGAATTATATACAACCATCGGTACATCGGGAACCATCGGATCAGACCACGGCGCTTGTGGTTGACTGTACCTTACCGCAAGCACTGCGAGCAGTTCAGTGTAAAAAACAACCAGGTGACGTGTACTATGGCGCTGCCTGTTAATTATGCACACCTCTCAAATGGCGTTGAAACACTGTGGCATGCCTGCATATGCAACTCCACTCCCTCGTTACTACAGACCTGCCCCTGTTACCACCTACAAATGGCCTCTCCTGTCACTCCTTACACTGGGCTTGGCAGGGTGAGCGAGCACATTCCGATCACTCGTACTAGTTTGCACATGCACACAGCGAACTACACGCATGCTCAAATTAGTGAACTTCATCTGCAACGAGCGGCCGCTTGCTAGCGAGCAGGTCTGAATCAGGCCCTAAAACCACATAATTGTGTATAACCCCCTGCTGAATGATAACTTAAAATATGGGGTGTTCACATTAATCTCCGCTACTTCAGCTACAATATGACTGTAAATATGATGCTTTGTGATATGGGATTGATGAGATACATTTCTCTTAACTACCTCTCTGAGGGATCTCCAAATTGCACTGAACCTGCATATCGACTTCAGCTGTTTTTAGTTGATTTTACATGCTCTGTTATCAATGAAAGATCAATTTTATATCATAAACCAGATCACACATGATTTGTCTTTGATCTGTCTATAGCTCATCACACCTCTTGGCCAGTCTAAATACACTTTGTGGTTGGACCTGCAGATGTCTGCTGTGTGCAGTTTCCTGCTTCACAGGTCTAAGCAATCAACATGCAGCTCCAGACAATAGGCCTTGTTCAATTGGGTTTCCAGGTAACAGGATTCCCTCATAGAGATACATCCTAATGACCTCCAAACATCCTCTCTTGAGTGGCATTAACATTCTAATGAAGCTTGGTCTGGCTCTTAATTCAGTCGCCAGGATATTATATGATATTATGCCAGGACATTAACCAAAAGACTTATTCTGCCCTTACACTTACAAATCAGTTATTTTGTTTCATATAAATAAACAGTCTAACAAAACTTCCTACGTGGACAGACTTATAACAGTACACCAAAAGAACCTAACAAAGGCATTAAGGTCACCTGTCCTCTGACTTGCAATATGTCCCATATGCCTATATTTCTCTACACTGTACATTAATGATCACATTATAAATGTGAGTATTAATACATCTTGCCCACATAAAGAGTCATAGATATCATTAAAATCAGGAAAGTTGTGGCTACCTTTTACCAGTCAGCTCAATAAGATGTCAAAGCACATTCAACCTGCGGTTGTGGATCATCTGGATACTCAATGGGAATCCCCTTTGAATTTAATTTTGTTATTTACCTCAGTATGTCACCAATCTAAACTGCCTTTTGTAGAGTATATCAGAAAAGGCCCAGGTACAGTATATTTATACCTTGCACCCATTGAATTCAATTTTGTCCAACCACTTAACCTTGGTCAGGTCTGATTTGTAGTGGAGCCTGAAGATGATATTGCAATTTTTTTGGAGTGTGCGCAATGTGGTCATTCTCTTGCAAAAGGCTTTTTTAATGTACAGATTATTATTAAGGATTTTTATATGAGACTTTCCACTACAAACTGAGAGAGGACATCCTGTGATAACTCTTTAGTTTGCTGCCTGATCACTTCCTGGAGTTTATTAAGTCAAGTCTCTGATTCATCTCAATTTAAGTAGAGAGTAAAGACACAATCCAACCTGTGAAGGGTGTGATTGTAATGTTACAACCTGAACTGGCATAGCCTCTTGCTTCTTACGTTCCAATGCTTCAAAGTCTTATTTTGTTGGGAGTGCTTTGAGATAGATTTTTGAATGGATAATATCTCCCAGTTCCACATATTCATGTTGCAGTAATTTAAGATCAAAGACAGAGTTGGACACCACAACTCAAGATTTTTCTGAATGCAATGCGGGGAATGGGATAGACAGTCAATCAAAGATGTGGAGCCAAATGTAATAGAGTGAGAGTTTAGAAAACATGGGAGTTAAGCAGTAAACTCTCAGACTATTACATTGGTCAAGTTGTGATTTTAAAATGGGAAAATATCTGGATGAGAGTTTAAATCATGAGTTTTTTTAGTCTGATTAACATTCAAGTTTGCATGTTCTCGGACTCTATTAGAGTTTATAAAGTGTGACAGTTGACTCTTACATTTTCTAAACTCTCATCCTATTACATTTGGCCCGCGGAGTGCACAATAGCAAAGGGTTGTGCATGTGGATGACTATTTTAGTCTCCCAACATATTTTTAGTTAATTCCTTCTTTAGGGCTTCTGAATATATAACTCAGTAGAAGAACTTTAATAACTCATCAATGGGTCTTTGCAGCTAGTAAGTCATAATGACCAGAACACCCAACTGGGTTGGAGTTTTCATCATGTCCTATCAGAGGCTTCATATAGGCCCATTTTATCTCTCACAACTCTGGGTTCCAGAAACATGTTAAGTGTTGAATATAATAAAAATGTGGTAATTTAAGGTGGAGAGACTTCTAACTCAGTAAATAACCACTTAGGGGCAACAGAGCTGTATAGTTCACTCATATTTTGACTATTTTTTCAATGTCTATGGCTCTGTGCTTGCATTATTGGCCCAATAAAAAGCTAATGTTTCATGGTGTTCGACAGCATGATGTTGGATGAATCTGACCAAGGATTTTTAGATGCTGGATCCGCTAACCAAGAAGCTCAATACAGTTGTCCTGTCCCACTGCTTCTGACAGTGAGAGAAGGAATTTAAATCCTGAGATGAAGCAATCAGCCGCCACCAAGCAGAGTTGTGCTTGCAGGTACATGGCTACCACTTCGTGGATACCTTTAGACTGCAGGACACCAAGTGACTGGTTGCAATCCAGCCAGCCATGTGTTGATGCCTCTGGAAGGGGACCATAAGTCACAAAATGGACTTACCTAAATTCCACCCGGTTTGTCACATATTAACCTTTATCATTAATAATAAAAGTTAAGTTTTATATAAAAAAATTTACAGTGCGCCAAACAAAAAGACAATCCTTTTTCTGTTTTTGCAATTCGAGAATTTCCATTGTCTTTGGCAGGACCCCCATATTAATTTAATGTATTGTATAAAGTGACCAAAAAATTTGGGGCTTGGATACCAATTTCAAATGTGATGCGAACTGGTGCAGAAGTATTTCCTTGTCCCCCATTTTCCTTCTTTCTACATATAGTCACAGATTAACCAATAAGCAAGTAGTCACATGACAGCACTTATTGTCTACTCTTTCTGCACTGCAATAAAATGAAAAATGTTTTATGTATAGCAATACCAATACCTACATACTACCTGAATCATTATAATAATTATTGTAATTTATAATGATCCATAATGTCGGAGGTCTATCCATCCATATTTGTGTAATTATGTAACTGCAACAAATGTTGAGGGAACAACACTGCAATATATGTCTAATTGACTCTGAGTGGTGGTTATACAGAGACAGCAACAGTCATCTAATAATATGAGTAAGGGAGCTATCTATCTATCTATCTATCTATCTATCTACAGTATCTATGTCTGTCTGTCTATCTATCTATCTATCTATCTATCTATCTATCTATCTATCTATCTATCTATCTATCTATCTATCTATCTATCTACAGTATCTATCTATCTATCTATCTATCTACAGTATTTACATCTATCTATCTATATCACTATCTACAGTATCTACATCTATCTATCTATCTATCTATCTATCTATCTATCTATCTATCTATCTATCTATCTATCTATCTATCTATCTATCTATCTATCGTATCTATCTATCTATCTACAGTATTTACATCTATCTATCTATCTATCTATCTATCTATCTATCTATCTATCTATCTATCTATCTATCTATCTATCTCATATCTATCTATCTTTCTATCTATCTACAGTATCTATCTATCTACAGTATTTACATCTATTTATCTACAGTATCTACATCTATCTATCTATCTATCTATCTATCTACAGTATATACAGTATCTACAGGTATCTATCTATCTATCTATAGTATCTACATATATTGATCTATCTATCTATCGATCTATCATATCTACAGGTATCTATCTATCTATCTATCTATCTATCTACCTATCTATTATCTATCTATCTACAGTATCTACAGGTATCTATCTATCTACAGTGTAATTCCTAGGAGCTCTGTACTGGTATATGGATAGTAGCAATGCCTAGTTGCCACCTTTTAGCATAGCCCCCACAAATCGTTGGAGCATTCCTAATAGGTGCAGTAGGCACAACAGGGAAGTTGAAATAATTAGTGCATTGCAAACCCTAATATGTATATGTATACATATATAAAATGTTATAAGTTGATAAATAGATATAGTTGTTCGCTACTTATATTTCAAACAAGTAACAACCAGAGGACGATTATACATTTTTTTTAAGAAAGAATATCTACTTTGCCATGCAATACACTGAAACATTACTAATAAATCACAACACTAAGCACAAGCTGAATGAATTTGCCAAGTACTTTCGCTAAGTATGTTTTGGTAGTTACAGTATATTAACCCATACCTTTGTATTATCTTTGGAAGTAGGAGTTGTTTCATATATCAAAGTGCAGAATATTGTAGGAAAATATAATGCATAAAGTGTACAGTCAATGAAATTCCTCTTACAGATAACACTTATCATATTCTGCATTCATTTTTTATGAGTGTCCATATGGGTATAATAGTGTAATTCATTGATATGCTGCTAGAGGTGACTTTCAAAATTCAGCTTGAAGGATAATTTGACTAGATGTGTGAACACCTTGCATTGTTGTTACACATAATGTGTTGTTTAATAAGCATTTATGTTTAGGTAAAACAGCTACTGTAATTACTAATTGTATTTCAATGAACAAACACTGTAGCATTTCACAATGTTTATTCCCAATTGTATAGCGCAACTGAATATGCTGTTATATAAGTAACTGTTAATAATAGTAAAAAATATAGTCTTTCTTATAGTACAGTACAGTTTTCAGATATCTTCAGGGGTTGGGTACGGGATGCGGGCACTCGGGATCCTAGTGGTCACAATCCCGACACCAACATCCCGACAGGGTTAGGATACCAACACCTGTTGGTAAGTATCCTAACCCTACCCCTAAACCTAACCCTCCCACTCCGCAGCCTAAACCTAACCCTCCCACCCCGCAGCCTAAACCTAACCCTCCCCAGTGCCTAAAGCCAGGGCCGTAGAGAGGCTGGCCGGACCTGAGTGAAAGGAGGGGGTGTGGCCTATTTGCGGGAGGTGTGGCCATGCCTCCTAAGGACTTGTTTACAAAAAATGGCTTTTGCAGCACCGCAGCGCTGTGCGCTGGTGAGGGAGGTGCTGTGAGCTCCCCAGCCCGGTGCAAAGTCGTGGGGGGCACGATCAGCATGATCGTTCCCCCTCACAGGCATAGGAGACAGCCGTGAGCAGTCTCCCACTGCAGCACAACACACAACAGCGTGTGTTGGGCTCCTGTGATTTAAGTGGGAGGAGGAGCTGCGCCAGACCGGGGCCCCCAGCCAGGCCCCTTCAGCAGCTTGGGCCTGGGTAAATAGTACCCACCCCCCCTCTCGGCGCTTCTGCCTAAAGCTAACCTCACCCCCTGCAGCCTAAACCTAACCCCGCCACCCTAGTGCCTAACCCTCCCCCTAACCTGGCGCCGGCATTCTGAGCGCTAGCATCCTGCACGCCGGGATTAAAACTACATCCCATCTTCAGTATGTTGGTTAGTAAAGAATAGGTTAAAGTGTCAAGACAGCAGGATTTGGTCACAGTGGCCTGCACCATATAGAGTTGCAGACAATGCACAAATAGATTTTAATTTTACACAGCGATATTAATGATATATTATTATAAAAAAAAGTGCATCAGTATGGTGAAAGCACAGAATGTACTAGATAACAGGTAATTGTTTTCAATATTTTCTGTGTGGTGATATGTTCATTAGAGAAAGAGATAAAGGGCCTGATTCAGACCCACTCGCGAGCGGCTGTCCGCTCGCAAGTGGGTCGATGGTCTGCACTGCGCATGCGCACGACGGAGGGAGCTCCGTCGTGCGCATGAGCGAGACGCGACGAGCGAAGGACTTTCCTTCGCTCGTTGTGTCTGATCAAAGGGGGCGTGCTGTCGATGTTGATTGACAGCACGCCCCCTTTGGTGGGCGTGCCGGGGGCGTGCCTCCCAGACAGGGGCGTTCCCAAGGGAACGCCTACTGTCAGAAGCCGGCCCCACTGACATCACTAGTGATGTCAGTGGGAGTGATTTTGGGCTCTGATAGAGCCAAAATCACTCCGGGCCTTGCGGTTGAGAAACTCAACCGCAGGCTTCGGCTCGCAGTGGCGATGGTCGCGATGATCAAGACCATCGCGACCATCATCCTGCACGCTCGTATATGCTGTGGGTGGTGACCCACAGCTATACGAGCGTCCAGGAGGACGCTCCATAATTATGGAGGTGTGCCCTGATTCAGAGCGAGCGCTCTGGTCAGAGCGTCCGGCTCTGATTCAGGGCCAAAGTGCAGTAGTTGAACAAAACAACCAATCAGCTTCTAACTGTCATTTCAAAGGCTGTGTTAGATAAATGACAGAAGCTGATTGGTTGCTTTGTGCAACATCTCCACTTTATTTCTCTCCAAGGCTCGATACATCTCCCCTATAGTGTGAAAAATAACTACAAAATGTCTATAATTAAGCATTATACAAACTTATTAAAAACAAATTAACCCACAGATAGAACAGTGGGCCTGATTCAGACCCGGTCGCAAGCGCTGAGCACTCGCAACCGGGTCGATGTTTTCCCACTGGGCATGCGCACGACAGAGCCGGCTCTATCACTCTGGGTCTCGCACCAAAGGGGGCGAGCTGTCGATGGTGATTGACAGCTCGCCCCGTTCGGTAGTTGGGCAGGGGGGCTGGCTGGCCAAACGGAGGCGTTCCCGAAGGAATGCCTGCCGTTTGGGGGCGGCCCCACTGACATCACCAGTGATGTCAGTAGGAGAATTCCGGCTCTATTAGAGCTAGAAGCTCTCTGGTGCTTGCGGCCACGAGACCCTACCACAAGGGTCTCGTCTTGACCATCGCGACCATCATCCTGGCCGCTCGCAATAGCTGTGGGTGGTCACCCACACCTATGCGTCCGGCTCTGAATCAGGGCCAGTGTGTATAATACCATTCAGACGAAATGAAAATGTATACAAAGTTATTAAGGTTCAAAGGGCCTGAATAATCAGGATCGCAGAGTGAGGGACAGGAGGTCAGCATTTGGAGGTGGTGACTGGGGAGTGGTCAGAGAAACGAAGGCGTGCCTGTTCGTTTGAATGCTGTTGCATGGGCGTGCATATATAAAAGCCACTATGATTTCCTACACTAATTGTGTACTCACTGCATGTGACAAGGTTAACAATTTCTGAGCAAGGTCAGACCTGTTGTAATTGTGCATGAGGGGCCGATGTTCCTCGATTTTCTCTATGTATACGCAAGACTGGAATGTATTATGGATGTGAGATAGTGGTAGTGGGTGTGTCTATGCTGGCTGTGTGATGGCTTTGCGATTGCATTCATTAGCATATTTTCGCAGCAGACCTCCATGCGTAATCGCAGTTGCGATTGCAATAGTGATCCGTAGTGAATCAGGCCCAAACTTCCTAAATGGCAAGTCAGTAGGGTTCTTGTGAAACAGTAGAGATAGCCTGTCAGTGTCAGAGAAGTTGAGATAATTACTTGCTCTGAGCAAAAACTGTGGTGTTATCAAGGATGGTGCCCACAGCTAGCCTAACAGGAGTAATATAGAGATGAATGAACTAACCACCTGCAGCATCCACATTCCAGGAAACCATTTATTGTGTCCGTTTGGACCCCTCATAATTTATATAAGCGTAGACATTAATATCAAGGGAACCTTTCCTTAATGTGTTACCCAGACAGCTAAATGGAACTATAATTATTCATATTAATGTTCCAACATTTTAGTTAAGAACTAGCAAAGTCTTGGCCAGTTGCAAATGACCACATTGCTTCTCACTGCCATCCTTTACATTAATTCCAAACATATTGTACCTCTTTTCACTGTACTGTAATTGATAGGAGTTCACATTATTTTTAAAATAAATAAAAGGGTACAGAGACCCCTAGGGAAAACAGGGCAGTGACTTGTGAATTTAAATTCTGGAAGTTATAGATTAATTATAATTATAAATCTACAATATGATGTGCTAAAATGCTATCCAAGAGAGAGTGTGTGAGAGAGAGAGAGTGTGTGAGATAGAGAGTGTGTGAGAGAGAGAGAGAGAGTGTGTGACAGAGAGAGAGTGTGTGAGAGAGAGAGTGTGTGTGACAGAGAGAGAGAGTGTGAGAGAGAGTGTGAGAGAGTGTGTATGAGAGAGAGTGTGAGAGAGAGAGAGATTAAAATAAAAGGGGATGTGGAGAGCAAGACAGAAAAAGACAGGTGTAGAGAGTGAGTGGGACAAGGGGAAAAGGGTGGCAGAAATGGGGGTACGGGGTCCTAGCAGCACCAGACACAACAACTAGCAGTCTGGCAAATGACAGATATGTGAAACTAGTAATCTTATAGGGGCCCATGTAGGATTTTGATTTTGATCATAGTGCTGTGATTAAACAATTGTGAATGATAACATTTGTATTAATTATATTTGTTCTGATATTTGCACAGCTAGCTAGGATTAAGGTTAGGCACTATTTACTCCCCTGGTGCCTAACCTTAACTCTAGCTAGCTGAGGGGACCCAATCCTGTATAACACCACAGGTGATAACACTACAGGGTTAGGATACCGACACATGTTGGCAAGTATCCTAACCCTACCCTTACCCCAACTCCTAACCCTAACCGTTCCTCTCCGCCACCTAACCCTCCCCCTAGTGCCTAACCCTATCACTGCCCCCAAGTGCCTAACCCTAACCCTCCCATCCAGTGCCTAAAGGTAACTCTCCCCCTAGTGTCTAACCCTAATTTCTAACCCTTCCCCTAACCACATTACTTACCGTTGGGATGCCAGCGGTCAGGATACCCATGAGCCACCAGTTGAGTCACATATTATATTGCATTTTATGAACTTATTCCATCTTAAACTAGAAGTTTCTTAACATTGTAAAATGCTTTCAGTTATTTAATAATTTAGATGTGTGCTGACCCCGTGTTTTGGTTTTGGATCTTGATTCATCTTCGTGTTTTGGTTTTGCAAACCACCATCAAGTGTTTTGGTTTTGGATCTGGATTTAAGAAAAAAAAATTATAAAAAGTTTTTAAAAACAGATAAAATCATGTAATTTGCAATCCGAATTCCGAACCACTGGAAGATCAGAACCGCGACGATGTATCCCGATTCACAAAATTAGAGAGGATTCGGATTTCTGGAGAACCAAACTGCACATCTCTACTTTATAAGTGTGGAAAAATCTCTACGCAGTTAGCTTAAGCATAGAGCAAATCATGTGGGGCTGATGTAGATTTGAGCATACACCAGCCTCAAATAATTTATGCAGATATATTCAGCTATGCAGACCTCTTTGCATGTATCAAACGTCCGGGTCGGGTGAAGGGATGTGGCCTAATCGCAGGAGGCATGGCCACACCCCCCTTAGGATTCTTTTGCAAAAAAAAATAGATGTTTGCAGTGGCGCATAACGGCGCTGTTCACTGGCTGCAGGGCGGCCGTGTGATCACTAACCCCCATAGGCAGAGGAGACTGCTGCAGCTGCGTGTGCTAGTCTGTTGTGATTGAAGAAGTAGGAGGGGGGCGGTGCCGATCCCTGGTAATTAGTACCCGTCCCCCCCCCTCTCTGCACCCCTGACGGCAGGTGTAAGTACACACTGATGACAATGACGTGTAGTAAATCTGTCACATAAACTGCAGGTTCACAGTTGCTCAGAAAGATACTACTGTATTTTACTGTGCACTCTTCTGTTGAAAAATGTAACTCCGAGTTACTTCCAATTCTACATTGGGCTTATGATGTGTGGTATCTGCTCCTACCACAAGGGGTCAATTATATTACAGCCATTAAAAGATGCAATATTTCCAATATTTCATGGTCTGGAGGACAAGCAGTGCACTTTTATGCAGGAAACTATTCTGCTAGTTCTATATGATTTTTCTCCAAACTCTAAGTTAGCATGACTTTTTTGTGCTCTTTTTTAAAAAGCATTAAATTAAAGCCAAGCTCCTAAATTTGAGTCCAGGCAGTGCTGAGCTTTTCCAGGGTGGTTCAGCTGCTGCCTGGGCCGTGACCAATGGAGACGCACCGGCGTGATATCATAGGTCATGTGTGCTGCATTGCTGTCCTGCCCACAAAGTGCTCACTGCTGAGCAGTGAATTTGACAAGCAGCATCTGCTTTCTGTGGAGTTGTGTTTTTTGGGGGACAATGTATTATTCTGCATTATGTGGGGACAATGTGATTGTTTTTTTTATGTGTGTAATACGTTGCTTTCTGTGGAGGCCAATGTGTAATATGTTGATTTATGTGTGGTCTAATATGTAACATGTTGCTTTCTGTGGGGGCCAATGTGTAAAATGTTGCTTTCTGTGGGGGCCAATGTGTAATATGTTGATTTATGTGTGGTCCAATATGTAACATGTTGCTTTCTGTGGGGGCCAATGTGTAATATGTTGCTTTCTGTGGGGGGCCAATGTGTAATATGTTGCTTTCTGTGGGGGCCAATGTGTAATATGTTGCTTTATGTGGGGGCAAATGGGTAATATGTTGCTTTATGTGGGGGCCAATGTGTAATATGTTGCTTTGTGTGGGGGCCAATGTGTAATATGTTGCTTTCTGTGGGGGCCAATGTGTAATATGTTGCTTTCTGTGGAGGCCAATGTGTAATATGTTGATTTCTGTGGAGGCCAATGTGTAATATGTTGCTTTCTGTTTGGGGCCAATGTGTAATATGTTGATTTCTGTGGGGGCCAATGTGTAAAATGTTGCTTTCTGTTGGTGCCAATGTTTAAAATGTTGCTTTCTGTGGGGGCCAATGTGTAATATGTTGCTTTCTGCAGGAGCCAATGTATGTGTCATCCCGTCCTGTCCCCCATGGGGACTCATGTGTGTGTTGGTGTCTGTGGGGGACTGATGGTGTGTATTGGCAATTTTAAAATTGTGTTTTGTGTGCCGCGAGTTGAAAAGGTTGAAAATCACTGACTTACAGGACAGGGTTCCTCCAGAACGTTCCCCGCCAATGGCTGCCACACATGTGTGGTCAGCGGACCGAGCATGTGCAATATCACGCCAGGAGTCCCATAATATAGTAGTAAAGTGACCGCTATTGTGCTCAAATCACTATTAACAAATTGCAGGGTCCGGTTTCTTTTGGAGTCCCTGTCCCTGTGTATGATATTTGATACATTAATTTCTTATTGCAAGCGAATAATGGTGATAAGAAGTTACAATTACTGTATCAAGTTCAAATCCTGATAATTGATAAATATGCCCCTGAGAGAGTGACCGTTCTAAGTTGGTAACAAAATTGACGTACAGTATAAAACAAGTACAGCTTTCTTGTGGGATACAGTTATGAGAGGTCTCAATACCGACAGGGAAATCCAGACAAGGAACTTAAGATAGGCGTCAAAATACTGATGCCTATCTTCATTCTGATGCTGGAATGCCGGAGGACGCCAGCCCGAATGAGTAAGTCTGGGGCGCCCTTAGAGTTAACTGCGGGGGGGGGTGGGGGAGGGTTAGATTTATGGAGCTTAGCAGAATTAGGCACAAAGGGGGGAGACAGGTTTAGGCACTAACGGGGAGGGTTAGGGCCAGGCTGCAAAAAGTGAGGGTTAGGGGGGAAGGGGGAGGGTAAGTATGCTTACCCAACCCCTGTTGGGATACCAACCATCGGGGTGCCGCTGTCGGCATTCTGACAGGAGGCATCCCGACAGCCGGCATTACATACCTATTCCCTTCCTATCATTATGACTTGTACAGTATATTTCCTAATCTCATTTTTTTTTGTCATTTGGAACTTTTTTAGCACTTGTCAGTAAGGTTGTATAGTATGTAAGAACTAGCAGCCATAGCACATTCTTGTATTATATAATCACGTTTACTTTGCCTTTCAATTACACCTTTATTTGCAGTAAAAATCATTATTGGCAGTGGGATAGGGAAGATGTGCTTCTCTGATTCCAGAACTGGGGCAGGCAATTATTTTTTACACTAATTATGTGCCTGCTGAATGGCAGCTCTATCTACTGTATATAATGTCTTTTATAATCTACTGTATATAATGTTTTTCTTCTTCATTGCCACTCGCTGCAACTTTGCAATCGTTTTCTGAAGACGTCGTCTAATGTCTTTCGATTTTGTGAGATTGGGGCTCAAGTAGAGTTGGATGCATTTGCTCCCCAAATATAAGTAGGAAAAAATGGAGTACTGAAAGCTGTACAAAATTACTGCAAACCTTTTGCTGTTGCAAACTCAGGATGGTTATAAAAAAGGAAATATTCAAGAAACAAGAAATAAAATACTCAAATAAGTATTTTTTCATATCAGAATATTATGAAAAGAAATTAAAACATTTTAATTTTAACCACTTATCTAGCTAATATTTTTTCCAAAATGTCACCAAATAAGTTGATTTTTTTTATGTGATAATTACAAAAAATATTTTTAACAAAAAAGGTTTTATAATACTGCGCTACTGAATGTAGTATAGGATTAAAGCAGCTCACTTTTTAGGGCAGTAGTAATAATAACTTTATAAAGGAGCACTTGAAGATTGTATGTATCTATGTATTTGATATATATGTGGCGCAATCCCTGTAAAAAAGAAAAAGGTTAAAAATTATAAATGTTTCTAAAGCTCCTTTTGCATAATTAGACAGTCCGTGAGTGCATGAAGTTGGGTTCCAATCTCACCATATGTAAGGCTGATATTTGGTGGCTGCAGGTAAGTCTAGCTGACTATCCCTACTGCTGCCCACCTTAGAAGCAGCACTTCACTGCCACTGGTTGGTCTCCTCTGTGCTCGTCCGTTCCTTCCGCTGGTGTATGCGGTGTATAGACGCTGCGAAAAAAACTTTATTGTGGACTTCCGTTTCAACTAATAAAGTTTTTTCGCTATATAAAGAGATTTTAAACAATCTAAGCTATCCTTGATAAGGGGGCGGGGCTAACTGCCTGAAATGCGTTGGAAGCTAGACTCCTGTGAACTTGAACACTGGAGCATCATCTATACACCGCATGCATCAGCGTACAAAACGGATGAGTACAGAGGGGACCAGCCAGCGGCACAGAAGTCAATTGCAATACATTACGCTTTCAATAAATACAATTGTATTACAGGATCGCTATTATTAAAATCTGGATAATGCATTCAATAAACTCAAAATTCAATGGCTATAACATACAACATAAAAACAGCATCACATAAATGTATAAGATTATAAATTATATCTGCTGCTTTTCTCTTTACATTGACATGTGACATTTCCAAGTGAAGAAAGTAAGTAGGTTGTATCACATACATGTAAAATATCACTAATTGAAAGGCATTTTATTTTGTATGTTCAAATATTTTAGCAATTGTCCCTAATGACAAATGGAAGAAACTTCTTTTTGTGAGACAGCAAGCCATGTTTTGTCCTAGATATCTGAAAATCTATATGGGTAAATTGTGAGTGTACAATAGAAAATAAAACTGAAAAAAAATATTTTGGACAAAATAGATTTTGAGTCACTATTGTGTAAACTATAAATTATAATTTCTCACAAGCAGGGTGGGACATGGTGAGGTGTCTATTACATTTTTAATGTCAGCCAATATTGTCTAATACAGTGGATCTCAAACTTGGGTCTCGGGACCCCACACAGTTCAAATTTTCCAGGTTTCCTGGCAGGTGCACAGGCAGTGGCGTATCTATAATGGGTGCAGTGTGTGCGGGGCACACGGACCCCTGCAACGCACACCCATATTATTTTAAACTCACCTGTCTGTGGTCCCGCGTCGGGTGTCAGCACTGCTCCGAACACCGGAAAATGGCAGCTGCGGCCATTTTTCCATTCTGCGCATGCGCAGTAGACTCTGGGCACACTATAGTGCCTGGAGTCTACTAATGCTCCAGTGGCTGGCTAGCCGCATCAGTCGGCTGCCGGCTACCGGGGAGAGAGGAGGGGGCTCCGCATGGGGAGTGCACACGGACCCCCTCCTCTCTTAAGATGCCACAGTGCACAGGTGTATTTATTACTCACTAACATATTTTAAAAATTCCACCGGTAAAGCTAATTATTTCACCTGTGGTTCTGTGAGGAGACCTGGAAAACATGCACTGTTTGAGAACCTGTGGTCACATACATAACAGCTTTTATAAGAATGTAAGAATGTGACATTTCTGTCCTGTAATCATATGGAGATGTGTGGTGCAGAAACATGGAACATTCAGCACATGAGAGTGATCACAAGTGTTCTTCAGTGTTTCACCAAATGCGGTCCTCACGTACCAATAGATCATGTTTTTAGGTTATCCATCTCTAGGTACAGATAGGATAATTCAGTGTTTCCCAACTCCAGTGCTCAGGAAATCCTAACCATGCATGTTTTCCATATTCCATGGTTCAGCACAGGTGTATTCATTACTAAGACACATTTTAAAAGATCCACAGGTGGTACTAAGTAATTCACTTGTGATTCTGTGAAGAAACCAGAAAAACATGTACCATTAGGGTTACCTGAGTATTGAAAATGAGAAACACTTGGATAATTATTGAACCAGCTAAGTTGACATCATTTTCAAGTGCTGGGAAATCCGGATCTCCCCATGCTGTAAACGAGACCCGGGTCATTCCAATGTTAAAACCTGCAAACTACCCAGGTTGGATTGTTGGGACACTTGACCAGGAAATCCAACCATGGCCCCTTTTACACTGAGTCACAACCCGGGTTGATACGGCAATAACCCGGGCCGAAGCAGCGGTGTAAAAGGGGTATAAGTTATCTGTGTGTGAAATCCATGCAACTAGATCACCTTTATCCGTCTACTTGATTTCATAGTCATCACCGATGCACAAATGCACCAGTCCTGTCCCTGGAAGAATATCCTTCTGGAAATAGGTGTTATAATATATGTGTATGCTCAGCATTGCATTTACCAAATTTCAATCGACATGTCCTTATTGAGAATATCCCATTGTAGCCTAGTCATGCCCCTTCAGCCACAATGAAGATGGGGCTGAGTTGTGTATGAAGACGCATCAATCACACTTGCTCAACTGCAGATCAGACGCAATGCAAATAAAAAAAAAACAATATACAGTACATCCATAAAAATTACACGTGTTCAGACCTAGGGATATATTTACTAAAGTGAGAATTTTAAGAAGCAGAGATGTTGCCCGTAGCAACCAATCAGGTTCCACTTTACATTTAACTAGAACCTTCTAGAAGATAATAACTAGAATCTGATTGGTTACTATGGGCAACATCTCCACTTCTAAAAACTCTCACTTTAGTAAATATACCCAATAGTATTATATTTTTGTCTTGCCTTTTTAATTTACCAAATATGTGGCCTCGAGGCAATATGGCTCTACAGTGCTTGTCTGCTATTACGATATGGCACTGGATGCAAAAGAAAGACTAGAAGGTCCATCCTTCTGTTTCTGGTAACTGTTACATTACTTTAATATGATAGGACTTAACTCAGGCTAACATTCTCTGAACTCACTTCCCTTGTTACTGTTTTACATTTTTTAAGAACTGTAGGTTGCATAAAACCAAAAATATCCAATAGTTTGGGGAAAGTGAAGACGTCCATCCTATTCTCTTCATAGGGTAAATTTACAAAATAAAATGAATGGAAGCTGCTTTTCAGTGTTTTTAAGCAGGAGATTTCAAATGGCAATATTATTCAAAGCAAAATGTTTAGTGTTTTGCTTTGAATATTATTGCCATTTTAAATTTCTTACAGTAGTATCTTTCTGAGCTCTCCTTTGTTAGTGTTTTAGTTGTTTTTAGTATTAAAAATAGAATAAACAAAGGGGTATGAAAGGGCTTGTTGTGCAGAAAGTGTGATAAGAATACTATACATTGCTTACCCACTCATATGATGTTGATGGTGCCCAGATACAGTGAACAAAAATAAATACTACTAAAGATACAGGACTCAAACATCTTACAATGTATATAGCTCTGTCATGAATAAATAGCATGGAGACCTTCCACTTTAGCGGTTATTAGAAACGTGGGCCTTAACCTATTACCCTATACGATGTCTATAAAACCCTCCAGTGATGGTCCAAGATGGTCTGCACAACCAAGTTGAATTTTGTTGCTCCGGTGCCTTTGCATTTGGTGAGCAGTGATAAGGCAGAGGATCTGCGTGGCTTCACTTGTTTCAGTACGGTGTCCCGTCAGGGTCACAAAGCACCAAACATGTTTCATCAATTATGACTTTTTCAAATGTGTGCGGATCAGTTTGCAGAAACATTATCAGCCTTTACAATTAATGCAAACATTAATTCTTCACATATGTTTGCAGATTACAGTAGTATGATACATTTGAAATGGACTGAAACAGTAGAAGATAGAGATATGAAATTGAATGTTCTGGTGGCAGTTGCTGCCACTAAAGGAGGTGACAGAGATTACTATAAGGAAATCATAGTGCTTGGGGAAACCACTACCACTATCAATACCATTTAGCTGCTGCCCAATCCAAACCCTGGACCAGGGGGGTATCTATACTGGGTGCAGGGTGTGCCGTGCACAGAGGCTCCTGGGTCCAAGGGGGCCTGCACCGGACACCCTGCACCCATATTATCTAATACTTACCTCTCCGAGGTCCCACGTCGGGTATCTCAGCCCTGCACAAAATGCCAGAAAATGGCCGCTGTGGCCATTTTTCCTGCGTTTTGCGCATGCGCAGTAAGGAAATTGCAGGGAAAATGGTGGCCGCACCATTTCCCCGGTGACCTGTGCATGTACAGTAGATTCTGGGCACACTCTGATGCTGCGGTCAGCGGTCAGACGCATCAATCTGCTGCTGGCGCTGGGGGGAGAGGAGGGGCCCTGGAACGGGAATAAACACGGGACCCCTCCTCTCTTAAAACACCCCTACCCTGGACTAAGGGGTCTATTTACTAAACAGTGTTAGGAGACAGAGTGAAAAGTGATAAGTCTGTGATAAGGTGCCAGCCAATCAGCTCCCAACTGTCATTTTTCAAACACAGCCTGTGAGATGACAGTTGGGAGCTGACTGGCTGGCACCTTATCACTGTCTTATCACTTTTCATTCTGTCTCCTAACACTGCTTAGTAAATAGACCCCTAAATGTTATAGTATATATCTAACCATAATTTGTACTTGCTAGGTTAATACAGACGGATAAGGTGCCCTAAGATATCAAAACTATAAATACACAGATTGCTACAGCTGATTAATCAGGTTTTCTGTCAGTATATAGTCAAAGGCAATGACATTTAGGTACAGTTGAAAAGTGATGGCTGTCCAAATATTCTCAGCACTACTTTGTGATTTACTACTGTTTTCATATTTGTTTTACATTCAGGAGAAAAAGATTGTAGAGGAGCCAAAGCTCAGAGTTGATCTAAAGTATTTCCATTACTAACTGCTTTCCGCATGTCATGAAAAATACTGATAGAGTAATTATAGTTAGTTATGTTTACAGACAAATGTATGAGGACAAATAATTATTCAGATCTCAGAATCAATAATCATTTTTACTAATCACTCTTGTAAAGTTGTAAATCACTGCAAAGAAATGTGTCAAGATTTAAGATCTGTAAGTGTCTTATCAGCAATGCCAGTGATATTACACACTCTTTGTTAGTCCTGGTTTCAGAGTAAATAAAAATGCCAGATCCATCTACAATATAATAAATATATATTAAATAAAATAAAATCAGAACAGTATGCTCAGATTCCAAGCACAGTCACTCTTGGCTAGCATAACTTAGAAAACACAGGTGCAATATTTCACACAAAACAAATTTTTTATAATAAAACAGAATTTACTGCAAGAAAAGCTGTATCAGCATTTCCTCAACATCCTAAAAAGAAGACAAGCAAGGAAAATAGGCACCATCTTGCCACAGAAATATATAAAAAACACTGCTGGATCATTCATGCCTATTTTGTTATTGGAGGCTACAGATTGAGAAGATGGGATTGAGCAGCACCAGAGGGGAGGCAATCGGGAAGCCGACTGACTAAATACCGGCAGCCAGCTTCCCGACTGTCTTATCCCGGCAAGGGTGAAATGACGGGCGTCTAGATGTAGACGCCCGCATTTCCCCGACGCCGGCGCCCGGCATCACGATCGTAGTGATGCCGGGCGCCGCGAGCGGACAGCCGCGGGGGGGAGGGTTAGGTTTAGGGCTCCAGGGGGGGACTTAGGGTTAGGCACCCCCCCGGGAGGGTTAGGGCAGGGTTGCCTACCTTTAATATTCTCTTCCCGGGAGAAGCCCGGGTAAGAGAAGCAGCAGGGGGCAGACGGGGGCGGGGCTTGATGATTCGTGTCATTAAGCCCCGCCCCCTCGCGGTAAAATTGCCGCGATTGGGCACAATTTTCATAGGGGGCGGGGCCAAATGCTGTGATTCATGCAGAATCATGGCTTAAGCCCCGCCCCCTTCATGGAGACCCGCTGGTATTCTCCTAATTCTGCCCACTTCACTAGGAAGTGGGCAGAATGCGGGAGAAATGCCTACCCTTCCGGGGGTGCGGGGGGTTACCCGAAAAATCGGGAGCCTCCCGCGAAAACTGGGAGGGTAGGCATGTATGGGTTAGGGTTAGGCTAGGGGGAGGGAGGGTTAGGGTTAGGCACCCCCAGGGGGGATTTAGGGTTAGGCACCCCCCGGGAGACTTAGGTTTAGGCAGCGGGGAAGGGGGTGGTTAGGGTTAGGCACTTAGAGGGGGGATTAGGGTTAGGCACTTGGGGGGAAGTTAGGGTTAGGCACCCCTAAGGAGGGTTAGGGTTAGGGGGGTTAGGTTAGGTTAGTGGATACTTACCTATCCACGATCGGGATTTCCAGCGCTGTCGGGCTTCCGCTGCGTCGCACTCTGCTCCTGTCGGGCTGCCGCTGATGGGAATCGAACCGCCAGACATGCGGCCGGCGGTATTTCATACCAGTCCCCACCAGAGACACAGCCATACTGTATTGCAAATTAAACCTAGAGTCTTGCAAAAGTATAGAGATATAGCAAGAAGATGCTGTAGTCTTGCAAAAGTACATAGATCAAATATATCTCCTCCAATGAGGATTCACATTTGCATAGTACTGTTTATAATTTTATACAGTAAGTAGCAAAAAAAATTTTATTATAAAATATTGCCTATATTACTTCAATTGCTTCCTTGCTACATTTGAATACATTATGAAAATTAAGCCTCTCATCCTTGATACATTGTGGATTGGTCCTTATGTGATGTCCACACATTTTGTGGGCTATATTTGAGTGCAAAGAAAGGTTTATGCATTCATAAGTCTTTCCAATAAGCATCATTGGGAATTGAATAACCATATGATTATCTAGTGAATGTGTTATTGGCAAACATCTGATTCTAATGGTGCATACACACATACAGATCAGACAACGATAAAGATATCGTCTGATCGTCCTGCAGGTGCTGGATAATCGATATTGAACATCTAGCACAGCACCAACCCCCAAACGACTATAACGACCCACGTTCGCGGGTCCCTATAGTAACCTAGTTAACCTGGTCAATATCGACCAAGTTGACCAGCATGCAATGACGATGGTCATTATCGTTATCAACTATTTGTCCCCGTGCATCGATGGTCGTTTGGTTGTTGGAAGGGGCCAAAAACTGGACGATTTGTACGATAACGATATGAACGATATCGTTATCGTTCAAATCGTCAAGTTTAATCGTACGTGTGTACGTACCTTAAGAGAGTATCAGACATTGCCTTGAGCTTTGTCTGGCATACCATTACAATATACTCATTCGAACTTTATAAGGATAAAACCAGCAGTTATCATTAATGTGATTTTAAAGATAAGCACATCTTGCTGTATGTTTGTCTATATTTATAAACATCAAATTGTTAACACATTTCATTTATAGGGCATACCAATTCACAAGGTTACTTCAATACAATGGAACAGAATGTTGTTACATATTTATTCTTTTCCCTTATTAGAATCAATATTTTTCAACTTTAATAAAGTGTTGCTGTATGATTATTATGTTAGTCTGCAAATCAATCAATATTCTTAAAATTAGTTTTTCTGTCCAATATACTGTACTTGCAAATTAATGAATTTATATTATAAGTCGTTCAACTTCTGTAACTTTTTGATATCCATATATGAATTACTATATAAATATAGTTTGGAAATTAATAAATGTTTTATAATTTAACTTCAATGACATTTTTGCTATTTAATTATTAGCACCAGGGTTCTATTACCACTAGGGGAGTAGGGGGATAATGCCACTGTGAATCTATTGCCACTGGTGGGGGGAGGTTGGAGGTAATCTTACTATGTTACTGTACAATGGGGACATATGGACATGAGCAGGGGCGTAACTAGGGTAGTGCGACCAGTGCCATGGCACAGGGCACCGCAGGGCAGGGGGCGCTGTTTGGGCCCATCAATTTTCCTGTCTATTATCATAATAACTTGTAGCTTCCTCTTCTTTTATCCCCAGCACCTCCTGGCTGCCCCAGTAGTACCCCTATCTCTTCCCTGGCCCTTCCCCATGAGGCCATGGCCCTTTTTCAGATGTACTATGTTATGTCCCTATTTGAAAAATAGGGGGGAGTGGGTGGGGCACCAATGCTCTTTCTGGAACAGGGCACCAAAAAATCTAGTTACGGCTCTGGACATGAGAGGGGGAGGTACGTGACGCCATCTAGGCATATTTTTTAAAATGTAAATACATTTTTAGAAAGAAGTTGACTTAACTTAATTATAAAAAAACATTTTTTTAATGTTCTTTTAAAAAAAAAAAAAATCATCAGTCTAGTGGTTAATATTAATTTTATATTTAAAGTAGTGCTTTGGTTTGCTTGTGCTCTGCTCTCTCTCTGCTTATTCTTATAAACTATAGGGGGATTTCAATTAGCCACATTAATTTACCATGGGCTAATTTCGCCCCAGGGCTATCCAAATTGCCCCAAAGCGCGGCCGCCTGCTGCACTTATAAAGGATTTTTTTTCTCGGACCTTGGTAGGCCCCGAAAAAAAATCCCTAATAATTATCCCATTTTTGCAGATTGGGCAGTGAAAACACATATTTCTGTGACCTTATCACGGATACTATGGGGTAAATTTACTAAGCTCCGTGTTTGTCCCAATTTGCAGTCATGGGAGTATTTTGGCAATTTTGCAAACACGGAAATTTACTATGGCAAAAAGGGCTATATTCTCTGTATTTTCAAAGGTGAAATGCACCTGTGAATACAAATAGAAAAGAATACACCATCATCTGAACACGGCAGTACTTTCCATAGACAGGAATACAACATGGGAATTTACCAAGAATCGTGATTATAGTCACGGGTGTAATTTAAGCAAAGTCGGTTAAAATATAGAAGTTTGAAATAGACCCTCTCCTGAGCAGTGTGTCTTGCAGAAGCATACTATACAATGGTCAGAGTGATCCGTGTATATTTCTGCCTCTAATTAATAAAATAAAAGGTTAGGCCATGCCCCCTTCACCGGGTCTTGCCCGGCTCTCTACACCCCTGTTTTTACATATGCTGACTCATAAACATGTAGTTTGAGCATGCAATAGACTTGTATCTGACAATGCTGACTGAGCAATGGCTGTGGATAGATTGCCTCCAGATTTACATTGCATGATGCAACAGTTATCATTTGTAGAGATCTTTGTATAATTCTACTGTGAAAAATGTACAGTGTAATCTTCAATTTCTTACAGTAAGTATATTACCCCCTCCCAGTTAGTTACAATTTAGCTAGAATCAATCTAATTGGATTTGTTCCAGCAAGATGGAAAACTTGGTTAGTCACCTTTGATATGTTAGTGGGGTAATTGACCATTAAGCAGGGGCTGTTAGGAACATAAAGTGGGCATGGAAAAAGGATGAAAGTGGCCTCATTTTGATTGCTCTAAATAAAATGTAAATGGGGCTAGTACAAAACAGGAAGGGTTAGCACACCATTAGTTCTAGCCACAACAGTCATTAGCAAGGCCAATGCAACACACAATGGCAAGTGGAGTGACAGCAACAGAAAGTGGAGCCCAGCAGTAAGTGCTGCTAACACACCTGTGTTTAAAGCATTGTACTTGTAGGCAGCGCAAATCCAATAGGCAGAGTTGTTATCATAATGATAGATATAAAATACAGAACATATTGTTTTGAGTGGGATCCGGTAAAAAACCAGACAATCGGGATGTCGGCACTTGGAATGCTGGGAGCCAGAATCCTGACACCTGTCAGAATCCCCGCACTGGAACCCCAACTGCTGGCATCCCGACAGCAAGTACTGGGGTTAGGGGGAGGGTTAGGGTTAGACAATACGGGAGGGTTAGGGTTTAGGCTTAAGGGGGAGGGTTAGGTTTAGGGTGCAGGGAGGGGGAGGTTAAGTTTAGGCACTAGGCGGGGAGGGAAAGGGGTAGGGAGAGGAGGAGAGTTAGGATAGTGACCAACAAGTGTCATTATTCTAATCATGTGGGATGCTAGTGTCAGGATTCTTATCACCAGGATTCCAAGCATCGGCATCACATACCCAATCCATTTTGACCACCATATAAGTCCTTGTATCCTAGTGATTGTTATAAAATATAGACTGTATCATCGTGACTAATATACATCACAGACAGCATTACAGTGACCACCAAACAACATACACAACATCATATGGATGTATATACAACACAGGAAATATCCTGTTAACCATCATACAATACAGAGAGCATCCAAGTGATATTTATACAATATACAGATCATGTTAGTGAATAGTGAACACTACTAAGAACATCCTAGTGACTTTTATACAACACAGATAACATCCTAGAATCTGACATACACTACAGATGTATCTTAGTGACTCTCATATAATACTAAAAGCATCATAGTGACTGCAAAATAATGCAGAAAACTTTCTAGTTAATGCCATATGGTACAGAGAGAAACCTAGTGACTGTCATATAATGCAGAGAGTGTCTTATTGACCAATATACAATATAGAAGCATCCTAATGATATACAATGCAGAAAGCATTCTTGTGACACCATACATTACAGCGAGTATCACTGGGGCTACCATACAATATAGCAAGTATTGTAATGATTGCCATACAATACAGACTGCATTCTTGTAACTGACATACGATACAGCTAATACAGAAAGTATCCTAGTTTCTATAATAAATATACAATACAGGGAGTATCGTGTTGGCCATCATACAATATTGATAGCATCCAATTGACCCCAATACAATACAGAGATCATCCAGTGACAACACCATACAACACAGAGAACATTCTAGTGAATGCTGTATGATACAGAGATCATTCTATAGTAGTGTCTGACATGTAATACAGAGAGCATTCAAGTATCTTAATAATAGATATGATGTATGGTACAGAAAGCATCCTAGTTATAACCATACAATACTAAGTATCATTTTGACTACCATACACTATAAAGAGTGTCTGACTACCATATATTACAGAAAGTATCCTTATGAGTATCATGCATTGCAGAAAATATACTTCCCAGCATACAATACAAAAATCTTTCTAGAGAATATAGAATCTTCTAGGGACCTACAGTATATACACTACAGAGAGTGGAAAAACTCCCATTTTCACTTATTTACTTAATCTCCTTATGCTCCAAGTGTTATATATTATGCAATATCACAATATTCTCTCCCATGTACTCCATTTTTTATTGTCCTGATATTACAGCCCCCCAAATCAAGTTAATGTCCCCATATTGAAATTTCAATATTTCTGTGTCCCATATATTGACTTTCCTTCATGTCAGGCTCCCCACATCATGGCATCAATTTATTGATTCTCCACATATCATGTCACCACCCTTACAGATTGGCTTTCGCCAATATCATGCACTTTACCTGTATTGTTGTTCTATCATGTCCATCATACCTCCAATTTGATGTTCCCCACTATATATCTCCCTGTTTTGATGCACCCCAATATCTTTGCCACTATTTATCTTGTGACCATTGTGTTAAACCGCCCCATAGTAGGAGGAGGTGTCCCAACCGTGTGCATAAAGGATTGCAGCATCTGAAAATAATTGTATTTATTTTACTTATGGGTTTCTTCCTGTAATATTCTGATTATGGCTGAGAACAAAGTACTTCAAGAACACTATTGTGTTTATGATGTTACGCGCATAATTAAAACATTGGTGTACATATAAGGGTACTCTGCATGTTAATTGGGTTTGTGAAAGGACGGATGAGTCACTGCAGACAAGGACAAAGACATTTGAAAGAACCATAGAAACAAATTAATAATCAAGCATACTTAAAAAAGTTCATATGGGAATGCACAGCCCAAGGAACATGAGGTAGAGACAAATAATAATTGGAATATTGCATCATAGCAAAAGATTTACAGGGCCCAAAGCTGGAGATTAGAATAGAAGACACAGGAAGTGCACAGATATGACACTTTCATTTAAAGCTTATTTTAGATATAAAACCAGCAATGGTGCTTGTAGTATATGAATGTATGATGCACCTTCAAAATTAATTCTTCCATACAACTCTGCTTCCAGCACGTGTCGTTCTGAATGGAGAATTACTTGTAGTCTTATGAATGGGAAATTTCCTCATCTCACTACTGAGTGTCGTAGTCTGTAACCTGAAATATGCACTGAGAAAGTGAGGATACAAGCAAGAATGCATCTATGTTATTCAGATTATCTGGCTGTATTTACCTCCTCACTTCTGGAGCTGCCCTGTTAGGACCTGGGTTAAACTATTAAATCAGGTGTCACCTTGTCATCATGGGGGAAGGCATGGGGCTAAAAGGAGAAGTGCTATTAAAGTATATGGCCAAATTGTCCCAGCCTTTAACTAGGAAGGCAGCTGACTATTTGATTACATTGAATCATTGTAATGCAAACTGAACTGTGCAGTCTTGCTACTACTTGTATTGCCTTGAAAGAATTGTTGTAATTAAATAATATAATTTGATTGAGTAATCCTTACAAGACTTTCACTTCTAAAGCAAACCTATTTAACATCTCTCCACCCAAGTTTATAATCCAAGACTCCTCCCCTCCACCAACCCCGTACATCATTTTCCTTAATTTCCTAGTCCAACCTCAATTTGTTCTCCTTCATTTCCCAATCCACCCTCAACTCCTTCTCTGTCATTCCCCAATCAACCCTCAATTCATTCCCTTCATTTCCCAATCCACCCTCAAGTCCTACTCTCCATAACCATGCATGAAGTCTCTGCACGTATCCCATTGTCTCACCCAACACTGTGCCCACTTAAATCTGCTCCAACTCAACCTCTCTGCTTCCTCACCCTCACTGGATACCTTCCTATCATTCACCTATTCAGCCTCTCTCTCCTCTGGCACATTTCCATCCTTTCTTAAACATGTGCTCATTCCACATATACAGTAAGGTCCATAAATATTGGGACATTGACAGAATTTTCAGATTTTGGCCTCTATTCACCACCACAATGGTTTTGAAATAAAACAAACAAGATGTGCTTTAACTGCAGACTTTCAGATTTAATTTGAGGGTAATTACATCCAAATCGGGTGAACGGTGTAGGAATTACAACAGTTTCAATATGTGCCTCCCACTTTTTAAGGGGCCAAAAGTAATGGGACTATCAACTCAAAAGCTATTTCATGGACAGGTGTGGGCTATTCCCTCGTTATTTCATTATCAATTAAGTAGGTAAAAGGTCTGGAGTTGATTCTAGGTGTGACATTTGCATTTTGAATCAGTTGCTGTCAACTCTCAATATGAGATGCAAAGAGCTGTCACTATCAGTGAAGCAAGCCATCATTAGGCTGAAAAATCAAAACAAACCCATCAGAGAGATAGCAAAAACATTAGGTGTGGCCAAATCAACTGTTTGGAACATTCTTAAAAAGAAAGAATGCACCGGAGAGCTCAGCAACACCAAAATACCCGGAAGACCACAGAAAACAACTGTGGTGGATGACAAAATAATTATTTCCCTGGTGAAGAAAAACCCCTTCACAACAGTTGGCCAAATCAAGAACACTCTCCAGGAGGTAGATGTATATGTGTCAAAGTCAACAATCAAGAGAAGACTTCACAAGAGTGAATATAGAGGGTTCACCACAAGATGCAAACAATTGGTGAAGACCAGATTAGAGTTTTCCAAACAACATCTAAAAAAGCCATTACAGTTCTGGAACAACATCCTATTGACAGATGAGACAAAGATCAACTTGTACCAATGGGAACAGAAGAGAAGGAAAGGAACTGCTCATGATACAAAACATACCACCTCATCAGTGAAGCATGGTGGTGGTAGTGTCATGGTGTGGGCATGTATGGCTGCCAATGGAACTGGTTCCCTTGTATTTATTGATGATGTGACTGCTGACAAAAGCAGCAGAATGAATTCTGAAGTGTTTCGGGCAATATTATATGCTCATATTCAGTCAAATGCTTCGGAACTCACTGGACAGCGCTTCACAGTGCAGATGGACAATGACCCAAAGCATACTGCAAAAGCAACCAAAGCGTTTTTTAAGGCTAAAAAGTGGAATGTTATGCAATGGCCAAGTCAATCCCCTGACCTGAATCCGATTGAGCATGCATTTCACTTGATGAAGTCAAAACTGAAGGGAAAATGCCCCAAGAACAAGCAGGAACTGAAGACATTTGCAGTAGAGGCCTGGTAGAGCATCACCAGGGATGAAACCCAGCGTATGGTGATGTCTATGCTTTCCAGACTTCAGGCTGTAATTGCCTGCATAGGATTTGCAACAAAGTATTAAAAAGTGAAAGTCAGATTTAGGATTGTTTAGTTTGTCCCATTACTTTTGGCCCCTTAAAAAGTGGGAGGCACATATAGAAACCATTGTAATTCCTACACCGTTCACCTGATTTAATGTAATTACCCTCAAATTAAATCTGAAAGTCTGCAGTTAAAGCACATCTTGTTTGTTTCATTTCAAAGCCATTGTGGTGATGAATAGAGGACAAAATATAAAAATTCTGTCAATGTCCCAATATTTATGGACCTGACTGTACCATCTATTGACTTCCCTCTGTCCAACAAGCTCCCAATTTTATTTCTCACCTTTACTTCTAAACTATAGTACTTGGTCATCCTGTGTTCAATCGCCTATATCACTTTCCAGTCTCTCACTCCAGTTTTTACTCTTTATAATTAGTTATTTCTGTTATGAAAGTGATCAATAATCTATTTACGGCAAAGCCTAAGGGTCACTTCTCTATGTACATCCTCCTGGATCTCTCTGATGAATTTAACACTATTGATTGAGAAGGCAACAGTCTTCTCAGTAGACAGCAGAACAAAAAAAGGAACACAGTGGTGATGAAACTAGATAGCCAAACTGATGTATAAATGACAATTTAATTTTTCTAAACCCATAAAATAATATACATATAAGAAACCACTAGATTAAAAAATAAATTGAAAGAGTGAAATGTAAACAATGTTGCAGTAAGTTAAAAAATATGTGCTACATAAACAAAAGTAAACCATTAAAACTATCAACAAAAAAGTGTAGGATTGGTTGATGTAACCATCAAATGATGATATGAAAGAAGCAATTATAATCTGCTAACCAGTAATCTCAAAAATCAACCAATGTGATGATAGGTTTTGCTTATTGGTTGCTCATTGATGTTCAGTATCATCAAAGCAGGTGTTGAATAGTAAATGCCTCCAGTGTCACTAAAACAGAATTTAGTATGATATTAAAAGTTCATTATTAGTTGATGGGCACGGGTGTGAAAATATCAATTATTCAACAAAGCAGTGGAACAAGAGGTACATTATTAATTGTGAGTCTCTTGTCCCAGTAATTACATATTAATCCTGATAGGGACTAATGCAGATATACTGTAGTATGTTTCAAATTTCATCTCAAAATTCTCTCTCTCATACTTCCCCTTATACTTGCTTTTGACTTGTGCTTCTCCTTCCTACTAATAACGCCTCTCACTAATACCTCATATGCTGCTAAACCCTCATTTATCTCAATATGCCCACATACAGAGCAGTTATGCACTGGTCTGGATCATGCTTAGTGAAAACAGGCAAGATACAGTTGTGTCCTCACACATCAATGCTGAAGTCATGCTAAACATCCCATCTCGGTGCTCCAGGTCCTGTGCTACTCTGGTAGCGCCAGGTGTCCTTTTTTTGCATAAAAAGCATCTTAGTTGCAATGCGATATGACTAGGACGCACCAGGAGACTGTACTGATTAATTTGAATGTGACACTTGTAAATCTGTGTGTGACTGAGACTCTAAATTTATATATGAAGTGCTACGATGCAGCGCCCGCAGCTTTTTTCCACGCCAAATTCGTATACAGTCTTAGTTGCACAAAGACGCAAAAAATATGCTCGATGCTAGCAGTGGCGCATTGGACCTGGTGGCTCACCCGCGCCTGGCATCTCGCTCCATGTGTCGTATTGAGACTAGATCTGTGAGAACACATCTGTACGCTCCACAAATGTTGTACCTTCAACTCTGCATCAGGATCTATGTCTCAAACTTTATTATATGGTCATATTATTATTATTCTTCATTGGTGTGTAATTTGTATTACATGCCAGTATAACATTAAATTAATCATGTAAGACTTTGTTTTAACTGTTGGGTTAAAAATAGCAAAGCCATTTAGAAATAGAAAAGCAGATGCTCTCTTTTGCTTTTTTTATATTCTTGTATAATTGGTTTTGAAATGCAATTAAAACAAATAAGCAATACTACACATTAATTTATTGATTGCCATCTGTTATCATCATCTTGTTTATTTTTGTATTTTTTTTTATCACTTCTACAGCCAAAAATGATTCTTTCTAAATCTCCAGATAATGTTACATTAGACAAAATATAGCCTCCTTTATTGTGTTTCCAAGCTGAGAACAAAATGTAAATGTTTTCTCTAATACAAAGCTATATAAGGCGTCCATTAATTTATTGCAATTAACACTTGTATACAAACCATTAAGCTATTTTAATACTAAAAATAACGACAACAACACTACTGCATTGGATTAAAGCTCAAAGTTATTTATTTATTGTGATTAATTTTAATTCAATAAGGGTGGCAAAGAAGGATGCTACCAAGAACCAGCCCTAGCCATTTGATTCTCTTAAAAAATTGGGGGACGACTAAAAATGTTCCCCCCTTTATAACGGCATAACCTGTGCTGTGCAGGACTCACCACCCCTTACTATGGCACAGTATGGATGCTCCGTAAGGAAACACCCGCTGTCCTCCCGCCGGGGTAGGACACACCCGCTGTCTTTCAAAAGGGCAAGTGCTCCACTTATGCCACCTGTAACTGTTGACTAGTAGCGCCTTCCCGCCACAGCTAGGTTCTAGAAACCGTAGCCTGCCACTCTCAAGCAACCACTAACCCCAACTGGACCCAGCCCCTACTCAATGAAGAAATGAGAAAATATCCTTCAGGAAAACTCTTAAACCGAACTCAGAAAGATGCACCCCATCTGACCTAAAGTATTGTGGACTCTGTAAAGTCAACAACGGGTGTCTAACTATTACACCCCCAGAAGAAGCCATGAACCTGAAAATAGCTGCATTGATCTTTTTGCTAGATTTGTCCATGGCGACCAGATCCCTGTAACCTCTCCAAACAAACCTAGGTATCAACTCTGACCATACCACATGATACTCAGGACAGCGTGAGACCACCTCCACCAAATCAGCCTTCACTTTTAAAATAAGGTTGATTCCTTTCACCTGCCCTACATCATTGCCCCCAAGGTGCACAACTAACCAGTCAGGCCTCCCCCATAGTTTTTCCTTCTGGAAGGTTAACTCCAAAAAAGCAGCCCATCTTAAACCTTGAACTCCTATCCATCTAACCCTTTCCCCCCCAACTTCAGAGAAGCCTTCCTAGCTCACAAATGATGCTCAGCCCAATATAGGCAGAAATGACCCACAATCCACACTTGCTCCATTGATGTATGGGATGCTGTAAAAGAAAGGACCCCTAAAAGTCAGTATCCTCGCCCATAAATCCAAATAACTGAACGATTAACCAAGAACTGTTTTATTGACAAACAAGAACCCAAGTGAAGAGGAAAACTTAATAACCTCCCGTTGAACCTGATATTCAGCCAATTGTAATTTAGGCCCCCTCGGCGGAAAATTAAAAATCCCTTCACACCCCCACTTTTTGAATGCTAGCCATTCAAAAACTGACGGGTAAGCAACGTTTTTGGGTTAGCGCAACAGGCGCAACATCAAACCTTATCACAACGTACATAAGACTTAAAAGCCGAAGACTTCCAATGGCCCATCTCCTGTATGGCTGAAGCTGGCATACTGCTGGCCACTGCGCAAGTAGCCACTCCAATGCGAAAAGAGTGGGTGCTACAGTCCCAACTTAACCAGACAGCACTTGGAAACTGCTGCGAATTGAAATTTAGTAAGGGGTATGGAATCTGTATGCAATAAAAACTGCCCACCTCCTGCTGGCCGCAACAGCAAGTAATGCCTAGCTAAGCGCAGAGGGCAAAATTCAGCTACTACATAACTTTTTAAAGATAACCACCGCCCCCTGCCCTTTTAATCTGTTTTTGAGCGAGGAATCTTACAAAGGACGACCTTTCCCTTCAACACAATGTTTTTAAATAACAAACCTGTATCCCCCGATCGCTTATTTGAAGCCACTAACTCACTAATTCTAAAGGCCCCAAAGAAAGCAAAAGAAAAAGCCAATTGAAACAGTACTGCCTCATATTCTGAATCTGCCACCGATTTCAGGACTACTAGGAGGTCCTGCAACAATCACAAAACAATGGACCTACGAGAATCAGCAGGGGATGGCTTTTCTTTAGCCCATCCCATCAGAGCCTTGGACAGGACAAATGACCTAGTGGGATCATGAACTTGATTAATTCTAGCAAAGAAAGAAATCCCGACTAAAGCAGAAGCCATGGAAGATTTGGACCTTCCCTGACTATAGTACCCCCAGACGAATGCCAGCAAACAATCTTCATCTGACTTACCCTCCTGTTGGTACTTGATATGATATGCTTCCCACTCGTGCCAAGCTGACAAATAGGCTTGCAATGTAGATGGCACCAAGGATTTCCATGCCAATTCCGCTATGCCTGATCGATAATCTGCCAGACATAAGGAGGACACATTAATCTGGAGGGTTCCGCTTCTGGCACCAAAAAGTGAAACCTATCAAAGTTGAACTGAGACAAAGCATCTGCTATCTTGTTATCAACCTCTGGCACATGCTTTGCTATAAAATTGATGTTAAACTGTAAACACTTCAAAACAAGGTGCCTTAAAAGATGAAGGGCCTGTGGTGAAGAGGAACGCTGGTTGTTAAACGCATGAACAACTCCCAAATTGTCGCACCGAAAGACAATTTTTTGGCCCACAGTTCAACGGCCACAATTATTGGAAACCGTTCCAATAAAAGCAAGTTGGCTGTAAAACCGAAAGCAAAACCAAGATGGGGGCAGGCAGCAGCATACCATTCCCCTTGGAGAAAAGCCCTGAAACTGTAAGAGCCAGCCGCATCAGTAAACAACTGAATGAACGAATTTGACATTGGCCTGGAAGACCAGATCAATTCCAAATAGAAATGAATCAAAAATGAAGACCACACCTGTAAATCATCTTTTATTTCCTTTGGTAATCATATAGTGCGGTGTGGCTTGACAACCCCTGCAGTTGCCCTCTCTTGCTTCCTGCAAAAAAACTTTCCCCATTGGAATTACAAAATTGAAGGAGCCAAGGAGGGACTGAACCTGATGTAGCTTCACCCTGTCCTTGCTCAAGCACTCTTCTATTTGGGCCAAAAGCTTTTGGACTTTGTCCGCAGGAATGCGACAATGACCTACTCCTATGTCCACCTCAATACCCAGGTAAGGAAGGAAACACATAGGGCCTTCCGTCTTGTCGAGTGCTATTGGGACCCCCATAACTTTAAACAATGCACGGGCTGAAAAAAAAGATCTTGACAAACATTACTGTCTCTGTAACAGTCTCTTGGGCCTATAAAGAGAAAATTGTCTAAGTAATGTGCAATTCCACTGTGGCCGGTGCCTGCTTGGATACACCAATGCAGAAACGTACTAAATTTCTCAAAATATGAGCAAGAGACAGAACAACCCATGGGTTAACATTTATCTAAGAAAAAGGGCCACCAAACTTGAAACCCATGAACCTCAGGGAATTGGGATGAAGCGGTAAGAGACGAAAAGCGGACTCGATGTCCAATTTTGCCATCAATGCCTCAGGGCCAAAATCCCGTATCAAGTCGAGGGCCTCCTCAAACAACTGGTACCAAACTCTACAAACTGTTCAGGAATCACGTCATTAACAGAGGCCCCATAAGGGTAAGACAAATGCTGGATTAAGTGGAACTTCCCCAGAACTTTCTTGGGTACCACCCCTAATGGAGAAATGAACAAGCCGAGCATAGGCTCAGATGAGAGGACCGCACATGCGGCCCATCTTAATTTCTGCCTCAACCTTTTGTCTCACCACATGAGGTAATTCTCTTGCTGACCTTAAATTCCTGTGTGCCACAACCTGAACCGAATCAATAATGGGCAAACAGAAACCTGAACTAAACCCATCCCCCAAAAATTGAGCATCCTCTCTCCTGGGATATCTTGCCAGTCATTTATTCAATTTGGACAGCACTACTGGGGATGAAGCCTTATTTACTACTTCAGCTACCTGTACCCCGATCGTGCTGACTCCCCCCTGCTGGCGACTATCACTCTTTAGCTGGATGACCTGCTCCCTATAGTATCGAAAATGACAACTCGTGCCCCTGTGACATTTGGAGTAATTGTACGCAAAGCATTTTCCCTTCTGCCTGTAGCCAGTGCCTGCCTTGGAGACAGGGGTGTGTTTTTTATCCTGGCTCTCAAGCGCATTCTTGCTCTGTTGTGTGACTGCCAACCAAACTTCCACATCTTTAAAACCTAAAGGCATGGTTGGGTTTCTGTCTTGCTTCCGACTACATTTTTTCATCTTACTCCCTCCATGCGTAAACCCTCAATTTCATGAACATCTCATGAACTAAAAATATGTATTTTAAAATATTGGGATGTTCATTGCGCCTTATATCTAAATAAGATGTCGAAAAAACTAAAACTCCTCAGCCTGTGGTGAAAACTATGGAAAGCATTTTCTCCTATGCCTCCCGCCTTTTTAGCCTTTTCAACATCCTGCCTCAATTTCTCAGTCAACGTGAACACATCTACATACTTCCCCTTCTTTATCTTTTCCTTCATTCTTTTCCTTAACCCCCTAGTCACTGCTGTGTTTGTGCAATGCACCACTTCTGAAAAAAGGCGCCGGCTCAGAGGGAGCTCCTGCTGAACACGTGCCTTTCTGCTTTTTAGCTTTTTTAGCCAACCTGTGCACAATTCATTTAGCCAATTTTCACGGGCGCTTGGGGGAACCCGAAGATTCCCTGCTATTTGAAGATTCAGATGTTGAACTGACAGAAGATATATGAGAAACACCATGCTCACCAGATCCAGATGGCCCCAGAATCTTCAAAGCGTCCGCATTGGCTGCTGCTACCAAACTGGATGAATGTCCGGTTAATGCCACCTGTTCACCCACCGTCTGTCTCTTCCTCCGAACCATCTCCCCCGGCACAACCTGCACTGTTCATGTGCTAGCTACAACTTCATAACCGGAAACAGAAATTGTTAACTACCTGGGAATAAGTAGTTCTCCAGCTGGAGCAGGGGAAGAGGGGGAGGGGTTCAACGCTGCCTGCAACTGGGGGAATTGGAGGTAAAGGAGGCGTGGGGGAAGCCGTGGCTGTGAGGTGGGTAGGAGCAGCTGAAAGAAAGGGTTAATCCCTGTGACAGTGGGCACATGGGAATACCCAGGTAACCTAAGACCTGGCGTTGCATATCCAGATTGCCAGGGGTAATTGTATGGGCTTGGCAGTTGTTGCGCAGGGCTTAAAGTTGGTTACCAATACGATGACTGACTAAAAACTGGTGCCAGAGGGGTATTCAATTGATATGGTTCACGAATGACAAAGGATTGGGGGGGGCACGATATTCAGCTGTACGCTGGAAGACCAAGTGGACTGAACCGCAGCATGGGAGGAAACCACTGCAGGGAAATATGGGGCGGACTGTGTGTACCCCGGCATGTGTCAATACTGTTGGCATGTGCTAGTGGCTGGGAAAACTTGTAAACGGGCACACTAGAGTAAAATTTGCTGGCAGGTGGGGTCCTATGTGCATCTAATATAGGCTGGTATATTCAAAGTGAGCTGTGTGAGCTTACAATATGCGTCACTCCAGCATGGACAGCAGGTGGTGCTGAATGCACACTAGTAATGGGCACAATTTTAGGTATGTCCTACAAAATATATATACTGTAGTGCAACTTTGAGTTGATTTTTGGGGCGTGGGTCCCCTGGATTGCTTTGATTGGTCTGCTTCAGGGGCATCGCATTATAACACATTTTTCCTTTTGTACACATTTTAACACTTTTACTGTTTGTTTATTATATGTGTATTTTCACTTCTCCATCCTATATATTCAGCCGTAGCTGCTCCTACCTATCTTACTTTACACTTCACCTTTCTCATTCGAGCGATGCCCTGTGGTGGCTCAGCTGACCTCTTTTAGGGGTGTCCTGAACTCTGGATTTGAACCCTAGTACGTTAGGGACCTACCCTACAGAGGTTACCTGGATATGGTAGGTAGGCCCATAACCTTGGCCATGATTATGCTAAAAACCTCTAATAATTTATTGCAAAATTTTATTGCATAATGTATTTATATATAATTAGTAATTTGGAGTTGTGCACCTGTAATTTGTCTTTTTCAGCACAGTAAGTTGCTCAAAAGAAACATCCCTGCAAAAAAATTTGTGTATAAGATACTTCCAAGATGTGTACATCTCCCATCAATAATGTGTACTTGTATATAACATATGCACAGGATATGCCTTTTATCATGCCAATTTTATTTATTACTAGGTCCACATGGCATTGTTTTGCATGAAAGTGCTGTAACTTTAGCCTGTCTTCATTAGAATAACCTATCCCCTCCCTTACTTCTGGGTATTTGGTTGTAAGAATTGATGCATCCAAATTGTGTACGACTTTGCATGTGCTTATTTTCTGAGCATGCGCAGTCAGTTCACATGAGACCCATTACACAAATGGGCATATGTTATATTCTGCATCAGCTGCTTAAACTTAAAACTCTCTGTTGAAAAGATACTAAAAAACTGTATTAAAAAATAACTCCCTGGCTGTTACAGTATTATTCACCTCTCTGAAAATGTTTTTAAATTGTTCAAACGTTTGATCTTCGCTAGAGCTTGCGGTTAGAAGTCTCCTATTATTGTTATGCTAATTATGCAAATTTGAGCTTTTGAATTCATATTGTGAATTCATGATTTAATCATTTGTTTTATGATTTGCTATTCTATTTACTCTTACATTTGTATTGCAATGGTGTGCTTTTGAAATGTTACATCACTAACCATTTCACTTCCTCATGGATGTGGGACATTATAAGCCATCTCTCTTATTTACTGTACAAGTAGCAGATAACATTAAGAGACAGATACTGAGGAGTCAAACGCAAAGTGCCTGCATTTGCAGGCAGCTGCCAAAGGTGGAAGCTATTTACTACCTTTAGCTAATGCAAGATTCAGTACAGCTATTGTGAGGATTTGTGCAAGTGGGACGCCACGCCACCCACTGTTTTTCTGTCAACTGCCGTAACATTCATCATTAGAATCAGCACTTGCACAAGCTACCTGCTAGGTGCAAGAGATCTATCAGAAACAGGCTTCCATCCTCTGTACGCTTGAGTTAGAATAGCACAAAGCTCAAGCTACATGCCCACAAAACTCCCATGGCTCTCCCATAAGTCAAAATCACAAAACTCCCATGGCACTCCCATAAGTCAGAATCACAAAACTCCCATGGCACTCCCATAAGTCAGAACCACAGAACTCCCATGGCACTCCCATAAGTCAGAATCACCAAACTCCCATGGCACTCCCATAAGTCAGAACCACAGAACTCCCATGGCACTCCCATAAGTCAGAACCACGAAACTCCCATGGCACTCCCATAAGTCAGAACCACGAAACTCCCATGGCACTCCTATAAGTCAGAACCACAAAACTCCCATGGCACTCCCATTAGTCAGAACCACAAAACTCCCACAACATTCTCATGACACTCCTATAAGTCAGAACCACAAAACTCCCATGGCACTCCCTTAAGTCAGAACCATGACACTCCCATGGCACTCCCATAAGTCAGAACCACAAAACTCCCATGGCACTCCCATAAGCCAGAACCATGACACTTCCATGGCACTCCCATAAGTCAGAACCACAAAACTCCCACAACACTCTAATGACACTCCCATAAGTCAGAACCACAAAACTATAAAGCCAACGGGTTTTGTGCTAATTTGATGAATATAAAAATTATATAATAATGCTATTCAATACTATTACCAAATATGGCAGAACCAAATAAGATTAATACACTTGAATAGTTTTAAATATATTTATATTAAATAATCTAATTCAGAAAAAACATAAACAGCATACATATTCTGGTGTACTATACACTATAACATGCTAAAAATCTGCACAATTATATGTAGAGGTGGGTGCGTCCAATAGCTGGTTCTTTTCCTCAATATAGTGCTAATGGAGCAAAATATGTCACTGTAAGATCTCACCACATTAGACCGTAAAGGTTAGGTTGTTTGAGTGTCCACTCCTCCATTTAATAAGCTCCGATTCAGGTATATTTGGAGCCCCATCGGACCAAGGTGTGCAAGCGGTTCTCCTGGGCAGTAATTTTGTCAGCCTGTGACAGCCCTTCACCACACTGCAGAAAAAGCACTCTCCTAGCTTGCAGGTTAGGCCAGTCTATGTCTCCGTCTTCTCTCCTCTTTAAGGTGAGTGCTGGAGATACAGGGACCGGCCGAAAAAGGTCCCACCAAGTAGCAGATCTAATAAGAACAGTCCTCTGACCGGTTTCTCTCCCTCCATGGAAGCTTTATTGCACATTGAAATTGACAAATAGTTGAAACCTGGGAGCTGCAGCCGTGCAGTACTGTAAGTCCAGCGGCTATTTAAATCTGTCCCCTAGAGTGCACTTTAAAGAAACAATAAATACAGCATACAGTCCAATAAAAAGACATATCTTCTTATATTTCCATCTGGTGTTTCTTTATTAATTTATCCTCATTCATTAAGAGAGAATAGACCACAGTTGTGTATCACTATAATGCTGAGTACACATTAAAATGACGGAGCTGTCAGCAGACCGATACACCATCCGATTTGTAAGCTATACACACTTAACAAATGGCTGCTATATATGTCTGAACTGACATCACAACAGGCATTTAAATATGCCCGTCCAGTTATGATGTCATTGTCCCTGCAGCCAGTGTACTAGTGGTCTGTGGGTCACCTGTACACACATGCAGATGCACTTATATATCTTTTAGATTAGCTGAAAGATATAAGCGACGATGCGCTACCAATATATCGTTTGTTGATGGAACAAACGAGTATCGACAAGTGTGTACCCAGCTTCAAGCTGTCACATCACATTTACACTATATACTCAATGCCTTAAAACAGGTTATTTTATTTTCTTCATTCTTCATATCCTCATAAAGATCTCATCTGGGATATAGGAGGTAAGAAAACAGAAAATAGTGCACTACTGCTGATATTCAAAGGAAACCATAGCAAATCTATTGCTCTCGCATTCACTTGTCAGGTTTACATCAGGATCAATCAAATTTCCGACTGCCATAGGTTTTTACTTTAATTCTTGTAAGTGCAAACAAACATCAATATGTGTATCCTCATATAAATGTAAACCAAGAAAAGAGTGTTTTATCATTATTCACTATATTTTTTTTTAAATGTTGAAAAAACACTTATACAAATACATAATAAAAACTAGTGTGTATAGTATATGAGTCTCTCGACTGTCTATATAGAACAATAGAGTGTATAGTAATCCCGGGTAGTTCTTACTTTCTCCTGGTCAGTCAATGTACAGGACTCACAGTTCCAGGTTTTACCCCAACATGATTCAACTTTCTATTTTTGTTGAGGTGTCTAATGGAGTGGTCCTCAATATCCGGTATTTAAACATTTTCAAACCATTATCATATTATATGTACTGTACAATACATAAAACCATTATCATATTATATGTACTGTACAATACATAAAACCATTATCATATTATATGTACTGTACAATACATAAAACCATTATCATATTATATGTACTGTACAATACATAAAACCATTATCATATTATATGTACTGTACAATACATAAAACCATTATCATATTATATGTACTGTACAATACATAAAACCATTATCATATTGAAATAGCCAGGAGACTCAGCAAAGAGAGTTTACCCTGGGATTCCTTCTTTGGGTTGGTACACTTACCTGTTACCAAGTCTCTCCAGCCACATTGTCATACATAGGGGGGAATTCAATTGTACACAATAATTTTTTGTGCGGTAAAAACTGGACTTTTTTCAGGCAATTCATTTACCCCCCATTTTTACCGAACGAGAAATTTTCCATTTTCAGGCGGAAACACATAGTATCCGGAATAAGTTCCCCGATCCATGTGTTTTCATGATCACAGACACAATATAAAGACACTTATCAGGGATTTTGTTTTGCCTGCTTCTAGGGAGGTGAAAAAATCCCTGATAGTGCTGGCTATCGGGGACAAATTAATAATCCCCGAGGATCAGTTAGCCGCAGTAATTTACCACAGTTACTGAATTCTAATGGATTACTAATAGTCACAGACACACTGAGAAGCTACAGAGTTTTTTTTACATTTTTGATACTTGTTTATTGAAATTTCTTTGCCTGTTACATGATTCTTCAGTATGTATTCAGCACTTATGGTGAATTGCACTGCTTATTATTCATAAGTGACTACATCCTGATATGTAGACCTTACATAAGATAGTAACAATCTATCCCAAATAAAGCATTGCTAACAGTTAATAGATTCGTTCTAAAATAGATCAAATAGTAACTGCTTTTGTGTTTGCTTTGACTCTATTAATCATAATATAAAGATAATGCTCCATTCTGCAGGTTAATCCAGATCAAATTAGGATATATAGTACATAGTCCAATCCAACAACAAATAGTGGAATAAAAAAAAGTATTGGTATTTGTCATTCAAATAGCATAAATTGGTCTCAAAGTCTCTTTAGTATAGTATAGTACACAAGTTTGATAGTTAACCCAAAAATGATGACTTGACGCATTTTGTGGGTTGTCAGCTTGCTTCATCAGAATGTATTTAATATTTTAAGATAGTAGCTTTCATTAAATACAGAGATATTTAAAAAGAGCTATGTTGCTTTGAAGAGATATATTATTTTCTGCAGAGCATTTTCTTGTGTCTCAGAGTGTTGTTTGTCTGTTTTGAGGACTCTATTAGTATAGCAATAAAAATAGGAAGATTTCTGCCCATATGACTCGCTAAGACTGATTAGACGTAAAATTGTTTACTGAGTAAAATACATATAAAAGTCTTTACTTGACTATAAGAACATATACATCTCTTTGGTCAAAGTCAGCACTCTAGAATTTGAAGTACATTAATGGCAAACAAGATATATAATACCCCTTATTCCACCTCCCAATATTATAAAGTGCAATTTATCAGAGACTTAATTAAACCAATACCAGATAGAATCTTGACTGCTAGATCTCCCTCATCTAAAAACTTACAAACAAGCACAACGCATTTTAAAACTCTGTCACCAAAGCTGAAATTCTTTGGTTTAAACATTATTTTTGTACGGTAATGGTCAAGCAAGTGAGTAGAATGTTTTCAAAGTGCCAGCTGAAATGTCTAAATAAAAAAGATCAGAACTTGAGCTCATAGGCAATACTTAGGGGTATATTAATTAAAGTGAGAGTTTTTAGAAATGGAGCTGTTGCTCATAGCAACCGATCAGATTCTACTTAACATTAACTAACATCTTCTAGAAGATAATAGCTAGAATCTGATTAGTTGCTATGGGCAACATCTTCATTTCTAAAAACTCTCAGTTTGGTAAATATACTCCATGCCCCCTGTGTACCTTAATTAGTACAATTGTGCTTAGATTTATAATAAAGCATAGCAAGATGGCTATACTGTAGCACTGTTTCTGGAGGAGCAGACGTTTGGAGAGGTCAATGGGAGGCACTGAGCAGAGTGAGTACATGTCTTGCAAAGCACAGAGTTTTATATACACTCACTATACACCTGGGACTGAGCAATAGAGTGTCCATATGGTTTACTGAAGTGGATAATAAGCCAATTCTTTGATTTTAAATTATATATTTACAATTACATCATTTGGTTATTTCTGGGACACTTAGTTTAATGGATTGGTGGATGAATAAGATTTTGAAGAGCAAAATTATTGGAAAATGAATGGACGGTAGAAGAATGAGATTTTGGGGAGCAATATTATTGAAAAATGAATGAACAGGGGTGTTGCTTGCTTAGCCAAATTCAATCCACAAAAGCACTTGAGTTGTGCTCAGAGCTCTTGTAGATTGGGTATCGTCCTATACTTTTAATAGGGAACAACTTGGTTCCTCTGGAGAATTTGACGTGTGAATACTTAGATGCTCATCTACTTTGAAGACATATTTCCTAAAAGTGAAGAGTATGTAATTTAATAAACACCAGGAGGTAACGTGTAGGTGTTTTGCATGACAACAATTGGTTTCCCCCTAACTGTGCTGAAGTAGGTGGGACAGTCCTACAGTAATTCGGGAGGACTGTCCTGCTACTTCAACAGACAAGATGTTTGTTCCGACTACTAGGAATATTGGGAGGCTTATACCACACTTTTCTGAAACTGTTGAGTCCGACAGTACCTGAGTGTTTTGTTGGAAGGCAAGGAGTTGTTAGTAGCCTAAGGTTTAATTCAGAGATGTACATAAACTCGATGTTTACGCACATCCCTGATGTTGTTAGACTATGTTCAGAAGCCGCACTGGGCATGTGCAGATCTTGGTCTATGATGTCACTCGCAAATACCACAGCATGATTGACATGCTGCTGTTGTTTGGGGTTGGCGACAGGAAGCATTACTGAAAACAGGGGCATGTTGGCCATGTTTTCTGGGTTTGCAAAAGCTAGTGGCTGCGTCTTTGGACACAGCTTCACTGGCCCTGCCTGCATGATTTAATGCACATATTGAGTATCTTGATGGTTACATAGATGTCCAATGGTCACGCAGTTGATTAGGTGCTGCCTCCTCTGACGCATCAGCAGAACACAAAAGCTGGCAGTGGGTGTCTTTTAACTCAAGTCGCCTCTTGCAGCGGTTGCATACTTTAGCACAGCAGTGGTGATAACAGCGTCCATTTTGGAATCAGGCCCCTAGTGCTTAAAATCTAAAAACTGGAGTGTTGGGATTTATGCAATTGCTCTACTTAAATGAGGCTCAATGGAGATTGTGGTGTTCCAAATAACCACAACACTGCACAGCATGGGATATGCTTAAGTGTCCCCAGATATTGTTTTTGTTAAATGTTGATAACTATGGATTTACTATTCATTGCAATCTTAATTGTTTCTTTTACATTCATATATTTTAGATAACTGTAAATATTCATGAGAACTAATAGCTCTTGATAAACCTCCTGTGAAATCATCATGCTTTCAAGAATTTGTTTTGAATCATGACAGGAAATAATTTGTAAGATATCTTTAATTCACAGAACATTCACATCATCGACTAGTATAAATAATAAATGGCCAGGAAGTACTGGACATAATTGGAGGGCGCCATTTTGTCACTGATTTGATAAAAAATGTTGTATGTGTTAATAATAGTTCAAGGTAATTAGCCAGCTTGTATTATTTGTGTTAGCATTTTCAAAAATCCAACCTTAAAAGAAAACACGGACTAAAAACATGCTTTCTCTTTCTCAATGCTATTTAAATATTGTAACTGTAATAGAATGTTGTCCCAATAATTACATACTTATAACTAGCACTTGCCCAGTAACCATATCATTGAATTGCACATTGCTTTCTGTAACGTTCTCCCTTGTACTTTCCTCAAAATTATTTGCTGTATTTAATAGCATGTAAAGTACTATTGGGTGTTTTCAAATATAAGGGGAGATGTATCAAACTTTTAAAAGAAATAAAGTAAAGACTTTGCCCAGGGTCGTAACTAGGGTAGTGCAACCAGGGCACCGCAGGGCAGGGGGTGCTGTTTGGGCCTGTCAGTTTTCCTGTTTATTTTCATTCTCACTTGTAGCTTCCTCTTCTTTTATCTCCAGCATCTCCTGGCCTCCCCTATCTCTTCCCTGGCCCTTCCCCATGAGTCCATGGCCCTTTTTCAGGTGCACTATCTTATGTCAATATTTAAAAAATGTGGGTGGGGGGGTCGCCAATGCTCTCTCTGGCACAGGGCACTAAAAAGTCTAGCTACGGCTCTGACTCTGCCCATAGCAACCAATCAGCTTATAGCTATCATTTATCTAGCAGTCTATAAAATGGCAGTTTAAATCTGGTTGGTGCTTAATGTGAACCTCTCCATTTTATCTATCTATATGGTTTGACACAGCTCCCCCCTTATGAGTAAGGGGTAACAAGATAGCACCCTGGCAGCAAGTCTCCAGATCCTACCTAAAGTTGTCAAGCAGAGTAGAGCCACATTCCTTGTGTAAAGCCCCATACACACTGGACGATGTGTGTACGGAGCGACCTCGTCAGGGATGGATCCAGCAGGGGTGCTGGCATCGGCAAGTGCATGCTCATGCTGGCAACGATGAACGACGGCGGCGTGCGCAGGGCCATGCTGCATTCGGCAGTATGGCATCACTAACGATATCCACAGATTGAGCTGCATGTACAGACAACTAGGGATATAGGGCCTGATTCAGAGCCGGACGCTATTTGCGCTCGCTCGTCAAGAAAATAGGGGTGGCTATTCAAATGAACCATTCGCTGTTTGCGGTCTGTTCACGCCTCTAGGTCTGAACGAGCGTACAAAACTTGCGGTCGTTTTTTGGGAAACTACGCCCCCTGGCCACTCGCATCCTATGTCATGTCCGCTATTTATTAGATTAATCGAGTACATCGAACAGGGTATGAGTTGCTCACTATTCCTGTGGTTGGTTTTTGCTACCACAATTTTGCGAGCAGTTCTGGCAAAAAAAAAACCCGTGACGTAGTCAATGACGCTGAAGTTTTAATTATGCACACCCATAAAATGCCCATTTTGACCTTTAAGCACGCCTGCGATCGGATCTCCACTCCCCGTTTTCAAGCACCTTCCCCTGTTACCACCCACATACGCCTTATTCTGTCACTCAAAATAGCAGCCATTCGCTATTTTGCGAGCACACGATTTTCGGCCGCACTGAGTGGTTCGCGCATGCGTATTACGATCTGTATGCATGCGCAGTTGGGCAAAGATCGCTCGGAGCAAACGAGCAGCCACTTGCGTCCGGCTCTGAATCAGGCCCATAGTTAACAATCCGCGGGAGTGCACATCGTTCATCGTTAAGTTCATACACACTGGACAATTTGAATGATATATCGCAGAGCCGTAACTAGATTTTTTGGTGCCCTGTGCCAGAAAGAGCATTGGCGCCCCCCTCATTTTTAAATGGACATAATGCACCCAAAAAAAGGGAATGAACTCATGGGGAAGGGCCAGGGAAGAGATAGGGGAGGCCAGGAGATGCTGGTGATTAAATTAGAGGAAGCTACAAGTGAGAATGATGATAAACAGAAATTTGACAGGCCCAAACAGCGCCCCCCTGCCCTGTGGTGCCCTGTGCCATGGCACCGGCGGCACTACCCTAGCTACGGCCCTGATATATCGTTCAACGATATCATTATTGTACATATCATTCATAAAAACCGTCCAGTGTGTACGGGGCCTTACCCTGTAATTACACATTGTGGCTATCTCTGTCTAGATAACAATGAATACTATAACTGGCTTATCCATTAAACAAATAACAGAATCCATGGACCCTTTTTCATGTTTCCAAAAATAAAATTGCACAAATTTTATTTCGAGCAAGTCCAATTATTAATTTAATAAAACATTCATATGGACTGTGATATTTGATTTTCATCTAAATAGATATTTTTTTCTTTGTATTTACAGAACAAAAGCTTGAAAACAAAACTATTATCTGGAAATAAGCTCTGTGGTCTTCGTGCTGAGGAGGTGAGCAAGCTAAGTTTCTTCTCTTATGATGCCTGGAAGCCAATTCTTATTTAGTGCAGGCATCTGCATTACACATCATAAAATCTCAGTGATGCATGTTTTATTGCCAAGGTATCAATGTTTAAGTAATAGTCTTATAAATGAATGTATTCATAGTGTGCCGTGCGTAGAACACAGCTTAGTGATGTAAAGTAATATATGAAAGAGCTAGCATATCTGATTTTATTTTAATTAAATCTGCAAAATCCAAAATAGTTTTACATATGTAATTGACTTTATTGATGTATTTAGCTTACTGGGATACTATTTCCAGTGGTTCTTAAACTCGGCCCTCAGGACTTCAAACAGTTCATGATTTCCAGGTCACCTATAGATTTTTAAAATGTGACAGTTGGTAATACACCTGTGCCACGTAGAAGATCTGGACAGTGTGCACTGTTGAGGGTCCTGAGGACCGGATTTGAGACAAATATATTTTCCAGGTGGCTTATTTACATGCTTGCATTTAGGTGAAAATTTACCAGTAAACCATAACATCTAATCAGATATTTGCTTTCACTGAAGCTGGGTACACACCTATACAGTCTTTTGGGCTGTTCTTTTGATTCCTGACACATTCATGTGTTATCTTATAAGTCTGTATGCATCATGTTTTATCAGACAAAAAAAAACAGGTCACATCTGAAGATCAGGTTTTATTTGCTGTTTAAGGAGCCTATTTATCATGAAATATTTGCAGAATATTCCCCAAAACACACCCGTTTTCAGGGAATATCTGCTAATATTGAGTATCCCCCAGATGTACTGTGGAGGGTTTGAAGCAGATACCTGCTGCGGTCTCTTCATTTCCAACAGCAGGCATAAACCCCGTAGGTTTCTATAGGGGTTGCAATGCTGTCAAATTTACCAAGCTTCAGAATGTCTGGGTTCCTCTGGAGCCCCCCAGCATAGCCGCACTTGTGTGACCAGTAGACTGCGCATGCACAGGAGTACCGATAAAGGAGTAAAGAGCTCAGAATTATCATCCTGGTACAATATTGGACAAAAAGAGCAGTGTGTATGCACTTCCGACTATTCTGCCTGATGTTAGATTGTAAAGGTGTGTACGCATGAATCGACACTTTGAAAAGAACTTCCGAATTTAAGTGTAATCTACAATATAATTGTACAAGTGTATACCTAGTTTTAGGCTCATTTAAAAAATGCAAAACGTGCATCCCAATGTGCATACCTTGGTCTTTGGAATCACCTCCGCAGGATTAATCATGCATGTTAACATATGCTCTGGAAGGGGCAGGATGGGGTGGGTGTGGGGTGCGGGAAAGGACAGAGCAGCATAGAGGGGGAAGTGCAGCAGATAGAGGGGGCAACCTGGACAGATTGGGGTGGGAGCAGACTAATATATATATATATATATATAATATATATACATACACACACACACACACACACACACACACAGTCAGGTGCATAAATATTGGGACATTGACAGAATTTTCATATTTTTGCCTCTATTCACCACCACAATGGTTTTGAAATGATACAAACAAGATGTGCTTTAACTGCAGACTTTCAGATTTAATTTGAGGGTAATTACATCCAAATCAGGTGAACGGTGTAGGAATTACAACGGTTTCTATATGTGCCTCCCACTTTTTAAGGGGCCAAAAGTAATGGGACAAACTAAACAATCCTAAATCTAACTTTCACTTTTTAACACTTTGTTGCAAATCCTTTTCAGCCAATTACAGCCTGAAGTCTGCAACGCATAGACATCGCCAGACGCTGGGTTTCATCCCTGGTGATGCTCTGCCATGCCTCTACTGCAAATGTCTTCAGTTCCTGCTTGTTCTTGGGGCATTTTCCCTTCAGTTTTGTATTCATCAAGTGAAATGCATGCTCAATCAGATTCAGGTCAGGGGATTGACTTGGCCATTGCATAACATTCCACTTTTTAGCCTTAAAAAACTCTTTGGTTGCTTTTGCAGTATGCTTCGGGTCATTGTCCATCTGCACTGTGAAGTGCCGTCCAATGAGTTCTGAAGCATTTGACTGAATATGAGCATATAATATTGCCTGAAACACTTCAGAATTCATTCTGCTGCTTTTGTCAGCAGTCACATCATCAATAAATACAAGGGAACCAGTTCCATTGGCAGCCATACATGCCCACACCATGACACTACCACCACCACCATGCTTCACTGATGAGGTGGTATGTTTTGGATCATGAGCAGTTCCTTTCCTTCTCCATACTCTTCTCTTCCCATCACTCTGGTACAAGTTGATCTTTGTCTCATCTGTCCATAGGATGTTGTTCCAGAACTGTAATGGCTTCTTTAGATGTTGTTTGGCAAACTCCAATCTGGTCTTCCTATTTTTGTGGCTCACCAATGGTTTATATCTTGTGGTGAACCCTTTATATTCACTCTTGTGAAGTCTTCTCTTGATTGTTGACTTTGACACATATACACCTACCTCCTGGAGAGTGTTCTTGATTCTTCTGTCATCCACCACAGTTGTTTTCCGTGGTCTTCCGGGTCTTTTGGTGTTGCTGAGCTCTCCGGTGCGTTCTTTCTTTTTAAGAATGTTCCAAACAGTTGATTTGGCCACACTTAATGTTATTGCTATCTCTCTGATGGGTTTGTTTTGATTTTTCAGCCTAATGATGGCTTGCTTCAATGATAGTGACAGCTCTTTGGATCTCATATTGAGAGTCGACAGCAACTGATTCCAAATACAAATATCACACCTAGAATCAACTCAAGACCTTTTACCTGCTTAATTGATAATGAAATAATGAGGGAACAGCCCACACCTGTCCATGAAATAGCTTTTGAGTTGATAGTCCCATTACTTTTGGCCCCTTAAAAAGTGTGAGGCACATATAGAAACTGTTGTAATTCCTACACCGTTCACCTGATTTGGATGTAATTACCCTCAAATTAAATCCGAAAGTCTGCAGTTAAAGCACATCTTGTTTGTTTCATTTCAAAGCCATTGTGGTGGTGAATAGAGGCCAAAATCTGAAAATTCTGTCACTGTCCCAATATTTATGCACCTGATATATATATATATATATATATTTATTTATTTTTTTTATTGGTCTTCATTGCTCTGCCACACTGCCTAGGAGAGAAGAATGCAGCCCAAACATGCTTCACCAAGATAATAAGCAGAGAAGGGCAGTACGGTACTGCATTGTATAAGTATATATACACACACACATATATATGTGTATATTATACACATATATATGTGTGTGTGTATATATACTTATACAATGCAGTACCGTACTGCCCTTCTCTGCTTATTGTCTTGGTGAAGCATGTTTGGGCTGCATTCTTCTCTCCTAGGCAGTGTGGCATTATATCTCTAAACCCAATTATTGAGATACCCTAACACTGTACCTAGTAATACTATAGCTTTGCCTTTTGATTAACACAAAAACATGGTGGTGGATGACCATACTTATTCAATATTACCAACTATGGGCCGTATGCAATTACAAGCGAAATGCCGAGACCCACAAAAAAGTATCACCGATTGCGACTTTTCACCCGTCGGAAACTTATCTCCGTATTCAATTACATCCGATTTTCGTGTACGCAGAAAGTCAATGCAATGTAATAGGCAAAAAAGATTTGCCTCTGAATAGCAGGAGAAAAGAAGTGCAAAGTTTTGATTTAGGGTAAAAAGGTGGGGAAACCACTCAGACCCCTTGGTCAGCCCCCCCAATGGACAACTGCATCAAGAAAATTCCCCCCCCAAAAAAACCCTTAAAAACTCCCCAAAAAAGTACTTTAAATTTTGGGGCAAAAAAGCACAAAGTGGGGGTACAAGTTTGCAAACTAGTAAAATTGGGGGTGCACTAAGAAGGGTCAAGAGTTTTTGGGATTACAAGTGCTTTTATGATGGTGGAAATTCGCATTTATTAACACTGCACTTTAGAGACATTAAAATATGCTAGCACCCATTTCCAGGTACCCCAAATTTCCCAGGACTGCCTATTTTCTAAAAAAAAAAACCTGCTTTATGCCGTTCTTCAAGGACGGGACATGACGAAATAATCACAGGATACTAGATATGGCCTAGAGGCTGTGGTGCGGTTTAGACAGCCGGGACTCTAGACAGGAAGCAGCCTGTGGGCTGGTGTGGCAATAGCCGTAGATAAACAGTCCAGGGTTAGTAAATGGCTCTGAGAGATGATGGTGCGGCAACTGTGCCATTGTTGCATCGAAGGTGCCGATGTTGGGGCAGTTGACGTAGATAAGCAGTCTATGGTTTAATAATGGCTTTGAGAGCCGATGGTGCGGCAAGTGTGCCGATGTTGCAGCGATGGTGCCGTATGGTGAACAATGGCAGCACGGGAGCTGCTAGATGCGGCCAGGAAACCATTTGGAGATTGGTGGTAGCCTGGAAGCTACTTGGAGCGACCTGGAAGCCATATGGTGAACGATGGCAGCACGGGAGCTGCTAGATGTGGCCAGGAAGCGTTTGGAGATAGGTGGTAGCACGGAAGCTACGTGGAGCGGTTAGGAAGCCGTGTGGGAGTTCAGTGAACCGGAGAACAGGAACAACCTGACTCTGCAGCCAGGCTGAGGGAACTCACAGACACTCTGTAATGCAGCCTGTGTCACCCAATTGACACAAGCAGCTGAGATGGTCTAGTCAGCGGCCTAAACAGCAGACAGGTGGATTCAGATGCTGTAGTAACACATAATGGAGGCAGTGAGGTGGAAACACTGCAGGTAACAAGATGAATGCAGACAGACAGGACTGTGGTATAATACTGCAGGGCAAGCACTTAGGAGCTGAACACAGCAAACATACACTGGTACTGACAGCATAACCGACAATGAGATCAGGGCTGGGTGTAAACTTATGAGATGCAGGATCCAATCAGAGACCATTCCTGGAGAGTGATTCCTAATTAAAAGGCATGTGTGTACCTGCTATGCAAGGAGAGAGCTATTTAATTTAGTGAACACATGAAACAACACAAACACAGACAGACCTGAATGACAGGTTATGAGTTGACACAGACAAGACAGGATTTCCAGCTTCCTGCAAAAAGCCAGAACAAGGATAGGACATGATGCAGAATCCCAGTAACCACTATGACTGGGAATTGCCACTAAGATGATTTGCTAACCGCAAATCCTAACAAATATGCGATGTAGGCGAAAAGGCCGTCAGGTGAAACTTTATTGCGTACGCAAAACTATTTGGATATGGCCCTATGCCTGATATGACATGTGACTTGTAGAAAAAAATATATATACAGTATTACATTATTATTGACAAATGAGTTAGACTTTTCTTTACTTGTAACAGTTCAGCTATACAGTAAATACATGGATTCCTAATGCTCAGAGGTTTTATTGTCATGGTTATGTTGTATTGAAGTTTTCAGAGGGTCATTCCACTAAGATGACTACATATGATTGCTTATCAGGAGGTCAGTTAAAAGCTTGACCTCTTGATGTAGTACACTGCATGGCAAGAGCTAGGAAATCTAAAGCTAAGATTACAATAAATCTAGTTTTTTAGTTGTGTTTTGTTTCTTTTGTTTTGCAGTCCAAACGCATACAAGCCCAGCTGAAAGAACTTCGGTATGGAAAGAAAGATTTAGTTTCCAAGGTAAGTTCATAATCTATGTCTATTGCATTTACTTAACCCCTTTATGACTGGTGATATTTAAGACCTTTAGGAACAGAAAATATTTAACAGCATTGCTGTATGCTCAAGACTCATTTAACTGCTTTGTCTACCTTAGTAAATGTCACATTCTTTTTCCCAGGAATGTAATATTTTATATTAGTTGCATATAGATGTGTTCACATACATCTAGCCTTAATACCCCGTGTGGTGCAAGATGCCTGGCACGAGTGTGCCACAAGGTCTTGTGCGCAGGGGGCATATCTATAAAGGGTGCAGGGTGTGTGGGGAACACAGGCCCCTGGGTCCAGGGGGGCCCCGCACTGCACACCCTGCACTCATAGTATACTTACTTCTCCAGATTACCACATCGGCGCAGGGGTCCGGCACTGTGGAAACGATTGGAAAATGGCTGCCGTGGCCATTTTCCCATTGTTTGCGCATGCGCAGTACAGGGAAAATGGCCGCTGTGGCCATTTTCCTGGTGACCTGTGCAGACACTATAGACTCTGGGCACACTCTAGTGTCCAGAGTCTATAACTCCGGCGCTGGCCGCGCACAGCTCAGTGCGCTGCCGGGCAGAGAGGAGGGGACCCGTTTCGGAGATTGCACATGGGCCCCCTCCTCTCTAGAAATGCCCCTGCTCGTGCGACTCTGAAAACGGAACTTGGCGTGGAAAAAAGCCGCGGCCTCCTCATCCTTGCACTTTGTATTTAGATTCAGAGACTCAGTCGCACACAGATATACAATTTTCGCTTATCAAATGAATCAGCACAGTCTCCTGTTAAGACCTAGTTGCATTGCATTGCAATTAAATGCATTTATGGCAAAAAAAGAAAAAAAAAATGTCCGTTGCTAGCAAAGTAGCTGGGCCATGGCGCGCAGAGAGAGGCTGTTTGGCGCGACTGTATGAGGAAACATCTATAGTAAAATAGATACTTTTTTACATACATTATACAAGAAAAAACAGAAAAGAAATAGAAAATAATATACAATTTCCATTCCTTTTCCCATAGTTACTTTTACCAAATTAGTGAAACCTTAAAAAATTGATTGATACACAAATAAAGGGTCAACTTCACCTGAGTGTAAAAATACCAAATACCTGTAACTGAATACTTACTAAATTACCTTTCTAACAAGCAAAGTGTGCATAATAAAAGCAATAGAGTGGTGCTTATACTGTGAAAACAAAGGAATTGGTATGGCAGAATGATGTAATCAAGACACGTAATTTACGAAATAAAAACACCACATTTAACACAAAACAATTCACGCAACATTTACCACATAGAGTTCTCACATAAATATCAATATCTAGAACACAGTGTTCTATAAACCGCTGTATTAGGATCAGTGAACAGAAGGCCTGATTCAGACACGCTCGCGAGTGCTATGCGCTCACAAGCGGGTCGATGGTGGCCCAGTGCACATGCGCACGATGGAGCCGACTCCGTCGTGCGCATGCGTGAGACCCAGATAGCGACGGGCAAACCGTCGCTCCGAGTCTCGCACCAAAGGGGGCGTGATGTCGATGTTGAGTGACAGCACGCCCCCTTTGGAGGGTGGGCTGGGGGCGTGGCTTCCCAGACTGAGGTGTTCCCATGGGAACGCCTACCATCTGGGGCCGGCCCCACTGACATCACAAGTGACAAGTGATGTCAGTGGGAGTGCTTTCGGCTCTGTTAGAAAGCACTCTAACAGTGCCACAAGGGTCTCATCGCAAGCCCAATGGTCGCGATGGTCTTGACCATCGCAACCATCTTCCTGGCCGCTCCCTATAGCTGTGGGTGGTCACCCATAGCAATGTGAGTGGCCAGGAGGCCGCTCTAAAAAAACAGAAGGACGGCCCTGATTCAGAGTGAGCGCTCTGACAGAGCGTCCGGCTCTGAATCAGGCCCAGAATCTCCGTCTGTATACACGATAGAAGCTGTCCGTATACCTGCCAAAAGTGATGGACCAATCAAAGTATTATAGCTGCTTCTATATTAAACACGCTCCAAAATTGTGTACTTGCACATATCCCAAATTTCCAGTATATTGTTCCTTTCCTTTTGATCCTAGCACTGTTTCCAATGTTGCAGATGTGAATGAAACAAGTGTGTACTCCTAAACATGGATACGTGTGTGTAAGTGTACTTCTCAGGGTGGCATTGCTGATTCTGTCCCTGGGTTACTGTTTGGAATATGGCAAACATGGTGATTCTCTGGAAATGCATTATTTGTGTTGGAGTATATTGAATAACAAATAGCAGGAATGTGCATGACATGCCTCATCGTTCATGCCTCGGCGTGACAGGGAAATTCAGGAAGCCAAATGGGGACTAGTGGCCTTCTACTGCACTTGCTCATGATACACATCGTATATGTTAGGACAGGACCTCCAGTCACAATACACTATCTTCTCTGCTTCAGTAGAAAGTGCTCCACATCTGGTTAGCAGAGTCATCCCCTCTCCTGCTGCACCTCTGCGGAGGGTTCCGATCACACTAGGAGTAGGCGCAAATAGTGAACTTGAATATTCATCTAGAGCAGTGTTTCCCAACCACGGTCCTCAAGGTATTCATAGGGTATTACTTATCAATGAGTTTTATCATACGCAACCAGTGATAAAACTCATTGCATTTGAGAAATGGCGCTCCAGCCAATCTGCTCCCAACTGTCATTTTTCAAACAGATGACAGTTGGGAGCTCATTGGCTGGAGCACCATTGACACTCATTGAGATTTATCACTTGTTGTGTATGATAAAACTCATTTATAAATAATGCCCTAACAGTCCAAGTTTTAGTGATATCCATTCTTGAGCACAGATGTTTAAATCAAAATAACTATGGTACTAATTAATGCATCTGTGCTCAAGTATGGCTAGCCTTAAAACCTGGACTGTTAGTGTGCCTTGAGGATTGTGGTTGGGAACACCTGATCTAGAGACATCACTGATCCACCACCACAGTCACCAACAAGCCCAGAAAACTTAGGGCCAGAGAGGGATTACAAGCATTTATATAAGTCAAAGTCAGGTAATTTCACTTGCTCCCAATGGACCAATGCATGATTCCAGAAGCACACATGGGTTGTTGCAACTGTTGAGAAATGTTGTCCAAAAGCAAGGTCTGATTTTGATTGTGGTTTGCCATTCCAGACTAGGCAAAAAGTAGGAAAATGCTTATTTAATTACTGGATACAGTTCAGTGCCCCTGGGAACCCCCCTTCCATGAATAACAATGTACTGTATTAGAAGATTTCAAATAGGAAAAAAATGGGCACTAAAAACATGCATTGTGATTTTCTCTAAAAAGCAGAAAAATTGGTTCAATTATGTGGGACAATATGTTGGGTGTTGTATTGATGGGAAAAGGGACCTGCAGATGGGAGTTACAACTGTTTCTCCAACTTTTTGCAAACTTGGTTTTAAGGATATACAAGCTTGAGCACAGGTATAGATGTATAGATATCCATAAAACCCGACTGCAAAGTGGCTTTGGAGGCTGAGTTTAGGAAATACTGAGCTTATCATTGTATGTACTAAGAACAGAAGTAGTGCATTTTTTTGATTTATTGGGTGTGGTATATAAGATTGACATCATGACAACAATGCTGAAATGTTGACATGCCATCCCTGGTTGTCTAGCAGTAAATTAACTACTCCCAGTGGCTTCTTCAGTGGTGGCTTCCCAGTTCCGGAGTCACATGTGGAGCAGTTTTGGTGCAGACATCTGATGGAGCGGCAGTTCTGGTAAGTATTCTTCCCTTATCCCTAACCCTAATCTCTACCCCTATGCTTCCCCCTAGTGCCTATCCCAAACCACCTCCCATCCGCAGACTAATCCCAACCTTCCATAATGCCTAACCCAAACTATCCTATCCCGCAGCCTAACTCTAATATCAACTATCTGAGAATGTCAGAATTTCACATTTCAACATTAATAACATGTGATAATTTGACAATATTGACATGTTGCCTGTTGATATTTCAGCAATGTCGACATCATAACTGTCAACATTGTGTTGTTGACATTGTGAGTGTTGACCTCATGGGCCCGATTATGGATGTTCATACGCTTTGCTTCCTCTGCCCTTCTGGTTGTGAATCACTACACATGTTTAGGATTGGCATGAATAAATCCCAAATCCTGCCTTACTGCATTTAGGGCCTAATTCAGAGCCGCTCGTAAGCGGCCGCTCGTTCGTTCCGAGCGATGTTAGCCCAACTGCGCATGCGTACGGATCGTTATACGCATGCGCTAACCAGTCAGTGTGGCCGAAATTCATGTGCTCGCAAAATGGCGAATGCCTGCTATTTTGAGTGACAGAAAGAGGCGTATGTGGGTGGTAACAGGGGAAGGTGCTTGAAAATGGGGAGTGGAAATCAGAACGCAGGCGTGCTTAAAGGTCAAAACGGGCGTTTTATGGGTGTGCATATTTAAAACAGCAGCGTCATTGACCACGTCACTGGGTTATTTTATAGTCAGAACTGCTCGCAATATTGTGGTAGCAAACACCAACCCCAAGAATAGCGAGCAGTTCATACCCTGGTCGATGTACTTGATTAATCTAATAAATAGCGGACATGACGTAGGATGCGAGCGGCCAGGGGGCGTATTTTCCCAAAAATTGAACGCAAGTTTTGTTCGCTCGTTCAGACATAGAGGCGTGAACAGACCGCAAACAGCGAACGGTTCATTTGAATAGCCACCCCTTGTTTTAGAACGAACGACCGCAAATAGCGAGTGGCTCTGAATGAGGGCCTTAGTCCCCAAATAGAAGCATAGGATGGACTAAGCAAATTTAGACATCATAAATGTGCCAAGGCTCAAATATATTATTGTGTATTTGCTAAAGCATTACGTAGACAAATATCTGTTTTGTTAATTTAGTTGGTGAGTATCATTAGATATTTGGTGAAGTTTTAGCATTTAGTAGGTTTTTAAGGCTAATTACATTTTTTCAAACTCTAGGTCTTATTCAGATGTGGAAGCTATGTTGTTTTTCCCGCAGTTGAGCAATGTTTTGCTAGTGCACATTCGCAAAAAGTCCAGGTATCCCTAACTGTGCATGTGCGAACCCAAGTGTCCTGTGCTGTTCACAAATGCTTACAGAATTGCTAACACTTGAGAAGTGGTTTGCAATCCCTGGTCATATCAGGGTGGAGACTGGGAGGTGACCTAACGTGATTGCAAAAAGGGGTCATTTCATGAGCATGTTATGGGAGCATCACGGGCGTGTCTGTAAACACTGCTGCATTCCCAATCACAAATCCACTGCTTCAGAGGCCACGTTTAGTTGGATCTGAGGAGACTAGCTTGAGTAGACCCTAGGCTACCGCAAATGTCAAAGGTACGACCGAGCTTGCAACAAAGTTGTTGTGTTTACAATCTCTATTGCAAATGCACAGACCATGGAGCTTTAAAGTGGGCATCTTGCCACTCTTACACTCCATCGCACAGTGAAGACTGAGATTATCATTTGTATAATCCCACAACCACTATTGCGAAAACAGCTGCATTAGCCACCATCTCTGATTCAGGCCATCAGTCCTCAAAGCCTCCTAACTGTCCTGGTCTTAAGGATATTCATGCTTGAGCACAAGTGACTTAACCATCTGTGCTCCAACATAGATATCTATAAACCATGGACTGTGTAGGGACTTTGAGGATCGAGTTTGGAAAATTCTGATCTTATCACTGTATGTACCAAGACCTAGTGTGATTTTGGTGATTTTTTTTAACATTGTTTATCAGCAGAGTTCCATAAATAAACACATTTGTTTGTTTTATTTGTAGTTTTCAAGTGTAGTTCAATACCTGTCCTTTACATATGGATCAAGTACAGTCCAACACAACCATAAACATCATTGTCAGATTTAAGTGGCAACATTCCTCCATTATAAAAGTGTTTCATATGTTGCAGTAAATTATATTTTACAAGTGGACAATTGATAATTATAATAGCTAGAAATGAGTACAAGTAACATTTTTGGTATTTTAAGAATTTCAGGGCCTTTCAGGCTGAAGTTTCATATTTACAAAGAAGAGCATACTGTACTGTACCTTCAAGAGTTAAAGAATGGAGGTCAGACATTCACCTTATCATCCCCACTATGAGCAGCTAAATCATACATGCTAATACCGTGTGAGGGGCTTGCACGTGTACCAGGAGTTATGCCAGACATGACAAAAAGTGTAATTGGTTTACAGTAGGGATGTGCAGGGTCGGATTAGCTCAGATTTTCCCGCCAAATTCAGATTTTTCCCACCAAAAATCATGTATCAGAAAGAGGCAAAACATCATCTTTCATGGACAAACATCATCTTGCATGGACTTTTGTCCAGGAATGATGATGTTTGTCCATGAAAGATGACATTTTGCCTCTTTCTGAGACCCGATTTTTGGCGATAAAAATCTGAATTTGGTGGGAAAATCCAAACTAATCCAAGCCTGCACATCCCTAGTTTACAGAAGTGTTGATCGGTTTGGTTTATACTAATCAATTTCCCTGACTTGTGCTTAGCAACAATCATTTTGTTCCTTTAAAACTAATATTTTTTTGCTGGAGAAACTGTGTAGACTCAGGAACTTTAGGAGTTACTTTATGATCTGCTTCCAAAAAAAAGAGCAATTACAATCTATGTTAAGATACTCACAAGACAAAGACAAAGCACAAGACACTCTTACTATAGTAAGAGTGCCTTGTGCTTTCCATTCCTCTTTTCTTGCTCATTCATGTGTAAGGTTTTCAAGGGGGCAGAAAGCTCACAGAAGTTAAGAATTTTTCAAAAGATAAATGTACTGATCTCATGGGAGTCAGTGATCTGTTCTCTTAAGAAGATAGAGGCAGTGTGAACATGTGAAGCCACAGACTGAATGTTAGAGAGTGGAAAGAGCAGAGTCCCCTTAGCTTCAAAGATTGGCGATGTGAGGGACCTGTGAAACTGATAAGGGAACATGTACCTCTATATACTATCAAAGTTTATACATCCATCTACTTTATTTCCTATTTACAAGAGACACAGGACCTGATACATTGTCTATGCCAGGAGCAAGCAGCGGATGTTTTTAGCCTGTGCATGCGTCCGAGTCGCAGTGTGCATGCATCCTGATGGTTACCGTAGGGGGGGCACAGAGAGGTGGAATTTCAATGGGCGTTTCTAGTTGGTAACACAATGTGCGTTTCTAGTTGGTAACAGGGGGTGGCTGGCCAAATGCAAACGATCGTGGTTAGCGACTGCTAATTATTCCGCAGTTGCACTGATTCCATTGCCTATGTCCAGACAGACATCCTGTGCCTCTATAGGTCTAGTGCATTGTGTGAAGGTGCGACCCATGTGCGGATTAGATTCACAGCCACTGGGTGTCTCTACAAATTCCATCGGCTGTGGCATTAGCATAAAGGCACAGTGGCACTGCCTAAAAAGTTGCATTCGCGGCGGCATTAGTGTGCACCTCTTAGTGAGGCCCACAGTCTATTGCCAGTTTGGTGTCTTGTGGTATTACAAAGTGACTTGATTCTATTTGAGATTTTAAAAGTGGCTTGAAACCAGTAAATAACATTTTAAAGCTACTGGTGGAGCAAAAGCTATACTGCTCTGCCTCATACATACAAATTAGTATATGTGCTGCTGCAATTGATTCCTTAGTTAATTACTCTGACTAATATTGCTCACTTTTGCACTGACAAAACAGTTTGGGTAGATCCTATTAGTGCTTTGTTGGTACGGTTCATTAAATTGCATTCTCTGTAGGTTGCTGTGTGCCTATTCGCCCACACTTTGTTCTTTACAAGTCTAAAAATGCTGCGTGTGTGTTCATTCTCACAGACAGCTAATAAAGAGACATAAGGCATTAAACACTTATTAAAACAAACCTAAAGTTAATTTCATGATTGTACAACAACAAAATATATTCTATAGTTTTGCACATTATAATCTACTTTGCTTTTCTAGGCACCTGTGTTTACAAATGCTTTTGATTAAAATGGGACCCCTAACTTGAGAAATATTTAATAAATTGCTTTAGCATCTCAGATTGGCATCGTACTGTATTGAGCCAAAATCACTCCGGGCCTTGCTGTTGAGAAACTCAACCACAGGCTTCGGCTCGCAGTGGCGATGGTCGCGATGGTCAAGACCATCGCAACCATCATCCTGCACGCTTGTATATGCTGTGGGTGGTGACCCACAGCTATATGAGCGTCCAGGAGGACGCTCCATAATTATGGAGGTGGGCCCTGATTCAGAGCGAGCGCTCTGGTCAGAGCGTCCGGCTCTGAATCAGGGCCTAAGTTTTATGAATATTTGTACAGCCTGTTGCAGTACCAAAACATAACTTGTCAATATGTAGCCTCTATTTGTTGCACTAGTGTTTCAGATACTCCCTTCCAGAACCTTTTTGTTTATCTTCTAATTTATGAATTTTACATGTACTGATCACAGTAAAGTTTATTCCACAATCTTTACATCTGTGCCTGATGCTTAAACAAAGAAATATATTCTGAAATAGATTATTGGCCCAGATACAGCACAATAGAAGAAGACAAGCAATATTCAAGTGAAACATGCAGATTATATGTGAGTAACTCAACACTGTATTTCAAAACCAGTAAAAAAAGAAAGGAAACTGGCTGCCAGTTCAGATCATAAACTAGCAATCATTAACCATTTAATCAAACTATTCAGCTATGGAAATTTAAGATTTATATGCTGTTATCTACAGATGCTTTGTGGGAGATTATTATGAGCCAGTGGGCAATAACCAAGAATGGGATTAGTAGGACAGACAGCTGCAAGCAACCATAAGCTTATTAATTGAAAAAGACAAGATTACCCATAAAACATATGATTGATACTACTACAAAAGACTTGCATTACAGAAGCTAAATGAAAGATCCAGTTCAAACAGTAAGCTGTTTGTACTGAGAAATCTACTCCAAATGAGACTTGGCTAAGGAAAAAATATGCAATGAGCCTATAAATGGAATGTGACAAATAGTAAAGCAACCCAGTCAGTGTGTGAAGACATAAATTGCAGCCACGTGATAATTATATTTCTCTGCAGTTGTCCTAACATACTATATACATTTCACTGATTAATGCCCTGAAAGAAAGAACAAACGTATCATAATTAACACTTTGATTCTGATAAATTAACAAAAACAAATCAGTTTTGTGAGTGCATGCTTGATTTAACTTATCTCTGTAATAGGTCCATATTCTGGCATTATCTTTGTCATTCATTTTTGTCCAAATCAGAAAGATCAGGGTGTTTGGAACTATGGGCCTCATTCAGATTTGGGAATAGAGTAAGATAGAGCATTGTGCAGAATGAGCGGACCTCTGTGCTATACGGGAGTGATGCACAGTGTGAGCGGACCTCAGTGATAGCCTGGACAGACACCGGAGAGGTAAGAAAGTGGTTTTTAAGGGCCGGAGTGACACTCTAATTCCAAATCTGAATCAGGACTTATGGCGGAATGGGCAGAAAGGCACTTTCAGTGTGGCTGAATAAAGACCACACAGGTCTACAAGATTCGGCCAGAGTTGTAATTGTCTAGTTGTCCTGATAGATATCTGAAAAATCGAAATATGATCTTGAGCCTGATTATTACCTTATTGTGCCCATATACTGTATGTTGTTAGCTGCAGTCAGTTAAGTCGGTCTATCTATCTATCTATCTATCTATCTATCTATCTATCTATCTATCTCTCTATCTATCTATCTATCTATCTATCTCTCTATCTATCTATCTGTCTATTTTTTCTAATCCTGCTGAAGATACCAAGGTGTGGTAATGTATATATTTACCATAGGATCTTCTAATCTCACCTGTCAGTGTAGTGTACATACAGTTGTTGTGATGTTGTACAAAAGGTTATACATTATTATTTTGTTGTTTGTTTTGTTTATACCTGGGGGTATCCTTTGACAGATGCCTGCATATTTTACATAGACCTATAATATGTTAGCACAAGTTGTTTTATTACAAAGTTATGGTCTGCAGGATCCCTTCGGGAATGCAGTTATTTGCTAAAGAATTTGTATAGGCACAGTAATTAGATCACATCTCCCAATGAATATTTCATTGCTGGATGATGTTCCTGAGCACTTTTATCTATTAAAAAAGGCTGCATCCATCTCATTTGCAGGATGTCGGAGAGTATGAAATGTGTTTCTTGTACAGTACTAGATTTATTTTCAGCTGTTATGCATTTTATATTGAATGTCATACACCTTGTTGTCATATGCGTTCAATTGTTGTAAATAAAATAAATAGAAATATTGTAGATGCTCTTTTATTTTAGAATATAGTCGATACACAGTAAGAGGTTTGTTACTGAGATTTTGGGGAATATTTACTAAAGTGCAGGTTTTTAGAAGTGGAGATGTTGCCTATAGCACCCATCCAGATTGTAGCTATTATCTTCGAGAAGGTGCTAGATAAATGTTACTTGAAATCTGATTGGTTGCTATGGGCAACACCTCATCTTCTAAAAACATGCACTTTAGGAAATATACCCCTTTGACTCTACAATACCGGACAGAGCATTGTACAATAATACAATTGTAGGTTTATTTGTCTATACGAGATGTAGTCAGGATGCCGGCGGTTGTAATGCCGACTGTCAAAATCCCGACACTGAAAGCCCGGCAATGGACTAAAGATAGGCATCTAAATACCAACGCTTCTCATTAGCCCCACACCGAAATCCCGAAGCCCGGCATATTGAACGTAGGTAATCAGGGTATCTGGAGGTTTTATCCATGGGGGGAAAGTTAGGTTTAGGGACTCCTGGGGGGACTTAGGGTTAGGCATCCCCCAAGGAGGGTTAGGATAGGGGAAGGAGGGGTTAGGCACCCCCAGGGGGAGGTTTGGGTTAGGCACCCCCCCGGAAGAGTTAGGTTTAGGGTGCGGGGAGGGGGGGGTTAGGTTTAGGCACCTCTAGGGGAAGGTTAGTGTTAGGCACTAGGGAGGGAGGTTAGGGTTAGGCACCATTAAGGGAGGGTTAGGCTTAGGGAGGGGAGGGTTAGGGTACTTACCTACCCTTCCGGCCTTCTGGCATCGGGATTTCATCCGCTGGTACTACATACCCATTCCGTGTACACAGCCTAACCGTTGGAGTTGGGAAAAAGTACTAAGGGTTACCATCATTTCAAAGAGGGTCTCTGAAGGAACACAGGGCCTGATTCAGAGGTGGACACAGACTTGCGAAAATATGCTAATAACTTTGCTGATGTCTTGTGCACAGAGACGCCCACTTCCAAGTCTCACATCCATCGCTTGCGTACAAAAGAGGAAACATCGGAAACCTTAGTCACACATCGAATATATGAGCAACCCTATTCTGTCTCAGAATGTGGGACCTCCCCAGCTGCATATGAATTTGCAGAGGCTCACTAGGGCACACCCAGAAAACGGTCCCGACATGTCAGTGTTTTTCTAGCCATCCCCGTTACCTCCCACAAATGCTGACTACAGTACCTGTCACTCACTTTGTGAATAAATCCACACTGCATCCGTAGTTGCTAATCTATCACCTCATGTGCTTAACATGGCTTTGGTGCATGCGCAGTAGCAAGAAAAATCACATTAAACATTGTCATTGTGTCCAACTCTGAAAGTTCCATAGTGTGAAAGATGGATCTCCTCTCTTTCCAGCGAGGGTGCCAGCATCTTTCACTTTTCTATGGTTGCGCAAATAGAGACACTAAAGACTAACCCCTCATTCCATTTGATTCATTTGTGCATAGCAAGATCATTTACCCGATCTGCATCGCTGGGTGCATAGAGATAAATTACTTTTCTTTTTTTCTGGTCTCCTTTACCGTTGAAGACAAGTGTGGTTCATTTTCTGCATGTGGAGGACAAGCTCAAATTGTCCTCAGCAGTGAAGGGGCTAACTACCAGTAAGCTGCTATACCTGTTTACAGATAGTACATTTTTTATTGTGAGCTCATTGCTTTTTACCAATTGAAGAACAATGGTTATAGCTTGCGATGCCACATAATGCAGTACACGTTTTTTGTTTTAAATATTAGATTATTTGCAAATTAAATAGTATTTTATTTTTTCACAACATGTGGCGGTTCCCAGTCAGGAATGTTGTGACGTATATCCTCATTATTACAATACCCTTGCCAACCTTGTACTCACTAAAAGAATTACATTAGTGTACAGGTTACTGTCTTCCACAAACTCAACTCACTCATATTTTGAAGTAGTGTTCTACTGTGAGTGTTCTGATGTGGCTTGCTACAGGCTGTTCTATCAAAACCCACTGCAAAACTGAGGACATCAGTAAGAAATGAAGATTGTTAAGATAAAAGTATTTTAACCCTAGTATACTTCATAATAATATAACTTATTTATTACATATTATATAAGAGATGTAGTTATATTACCGGTGGCCGGAATGCCGGCCGACAGAATCCCGATGTTGGAAGCTCGACCCGTGACTAAAGATAGGTGTCGAAATCCCGATGCCTATCTTTGTCCCAACACCGAAACCCCGAATGAAGGTATGTGGGGCTTGTAGGTCTTAGCCATGGGGGGCAGAGGGTTAAGCCATGGGAGATTAAGGTTAGGCACCCCCCAAGGAGGGTTAGGGTCAGGCAATGGGGGCGGAGGGTTAGGCACGACCAGGGGGTGTTATGGGTAGGCACCCCCCCAGAGGGTTAGGTTTAGGGTGCGGGTAGGGGGGGTTTAGGAGTAGGTGCCACCGGGGGACATTAGTGTTAGGCACTGGAGGGGGGAGGTTAGGGTTAGGCTCCACTACGGGAGGGTTAGGCTTAGGGTGGGAGAGGGGTAGGGATAGCATACTTACCACCCCTGTTAGGATATTCATGCATTGGGATGCCACTGTTGGGATTTCAACCAGCAGCTATTCAGTCACCGCTATTTCTTACCCGACCCTTATATAATATGCAGTGCTTTTTTCTATGAAAAATCATACTGGTACTTAGAAAAAAGATCCCATTACTCAGCTATTGGTGACAGGTTTCTGGTTGCATTAAGACATTATTGACTTGTCACTGACCCTCTTGTTAAATCAAAACATATTCTGATGAAGCGGGAAGCTGACCGATGATTGTGTTTGTTAGGTAACACAATATATGTTATCCAAATTAAAACAATTGAAAGTTACCATAACATTAAATTACTACTTCCTATTAATTAATAATAAAATAAATTCTTAAAATGATATATTGCTGGACTGGACCATATCTATACATCACAGTCTGATCTTGGCTATGATGTTGAGTATTAACATATTACCAATAACACTATATACATTATACAAGTTATGCTATAAATATTTAATTTCTGGTACACCGATATCCAGGAGTACTTCCTCTTTTCACAAGATTTATAGTGGCTTCCAGACTCTGTACAAGTCTTCAAATGCTACTATGATTTCACTGATTTCCTCCCGTTTTCGACGCTAGTTATAAGAATTACAGAGTAGTCAAAATAAAGGTGCCAGTACTGCATATATTGAGTACCACCAGAAATAAAGCACTGGTAATACAGTTGTGTTGTGTTCAGGATGCCAAGACCTATTGCATGCCCTAGGGATCAGGGCACAGCACAAGGAAACCATTCCCACTCTATAAAACCATTCATTCTGCATGCTGAGTGGGGTCCTTTCTCCACTTTTAAAGCTTGTTAGTGTCCCCCAGACAAACCCAGGCCTGGGTAATTAGTACTCACCCTCAATCTCTGGCTGTTGGCACCTCCGGTAGTAACATATAGTTTAGTTTATAGACTGGAGGATATTCATCCAACAAGTTTGATTATGATGCATTTAAATTAGAGATGTGCTCGGACCCCCATGATTTGGCAAAACCACCCTCATATGTTTTGGTTTCGGCAAAATAAACCCTCAAGTGTTTTGGTTCTTTTTGGATTTAGTTTTGGATCTCTTTAAAAATTGATAAAAACAGCTAAAATCATGTAACTTGGACCTGTTTGTATTCCTATAATATTATTATATCAATATCGTTAATTTTCAGTAATTTCCAGCCCAGTCAATTTTGACCACCTTACAGTACCTGAAATCACAAGGGAGGGACTTACATGCAATCCAAAATACTCAATATCAAGTTTTTAGATTCGAGTGCGGAACTTGGAGAGAAGACCCAAGTCGGGACCCGTTATATTCGGAGCCCCAAAGTGATTCCAAGCTGGAACTCAGTTCAGCTCAGAACCCCAAAGTTCGGATGTGTTTGGTTTTCAGTAAAATCGAACTGCTCATCCCTGTTTTATTTTTTTTAATTTTTTAATTTTTACTGCCAAGTTTTTACACCCATAACTTAAATTATAACTAAACAAAAAAATCTTTATTTAATTTAAAGTGGACTATAAAAGTCATATTTCTAAGGTCAAACGTCTGAGGATGTCTGGGAGCAAAGGAAGGAACATTACTTTTTGTAAACCTATTATCATCTCTATACTGCATGCTAAATGGCATCTGTAGCCGTCATTTTTTACTGATGATAAAATGCTGCTTTTTTAAAACCCCCATTAAAAGATAAAAGAAGAATAACTCACAGGCTGTAAAATGAGTAGCATAGACTTGGTAACATTTGTTAGACTGCCAGCAGAAGAGAAAGTTAATATTTTTGTGAAAGTAAGAAATAAATGGTCTTCTATTTGAAATGTCAAGCCACTAGGAAAACTGAATTTAGGGACTGTGATATAATGCAAAGACAATGGCAAATATAATCACATAAAACATATTAAAAGTATTTTTGTTGACAGCAATGCCTAGAAGAGACCAATGTCACTGCATAGTTGCATTGCCAACATTTTGTTTCCCGATCAATGTTTGCTGTTTTATTATGTTTTTGAGGACAAAAAAATTTAGATAAATGAGTAACTTAATTATAATTACAACAAATTTTAATTGGTCTATATTTATGTTCAAGCAGTTTGTTAATCAACTCTTTGATATTTACTCTGGAACTTGTAGAGCAACAGGTTTCCATCACTAAGGGTCCTACAGTTAGTAAATAAAACTCTCCGCTGCCTATTCCATGGCTGTCAGGTTCATAGCCTGAAGAGTTTAAAGAAGTTTAAATGCAAACGACTTAGTGCAGAGTTGTCATCTGTAACTTACTGAAACAAGTCAAGTTCCTGAACATTAAATCTTCTCATAAAAGAGCTGTCCAGCATTTGGGTTTCTTTGGAGATTAGATCAAAGTTAGGCAACATCTGTCTCTACAGCTGCTGTGGAACTTCAACTCCCAGCATGCCCTGCCACAGTTTTAGCATACCCTAACAGCTGTCATGTGAAGTACCACAGCAGCTGGAGTGCCGTACGTTGCCTACCACTGGACTAGATAAAGTATAAAAACTTCATTTTATATATATATATATATATATATATATATATGCAAAACACACATTAAAGTGTAAAAATACAAAAATATATCATATACAATAAAATAGATTATCAGTGTATGCTAGTGGTAAGCAGACACATCATACAACTTTTAATATCTTATATGAAATGAGGAGGGAAAAATAGGCAATTAGAAAAGTCCTTACAATTCATTATCTGACCAACACTTGATGGCAGCAGTAATAAGGAAATATTCAGCAACTGGAACGGTTCTGATTTGTGCAACAAAATTACTTAAAATATATCTAAATGGATGGGCAATTCAATGAAGTCAAGAGTCCAAAATGTATAGACCAATTTCTATAAATCCTATTTTCCCCTTAATTTAAACCTGCTAACTTCCCATTTCCCCTTGCAACATAACAAACTACAGTACCCAGCAACAAGAAACTTAACCCTTACCATCTCCCAGTCTGACACACAGTAGTCGCCACCGATCTACGAAACAAGTTGTTTAAAAGCCTTCAGGCATATACATCCCTCAGTTACTCTTGCTGTTTAGACCTATAATTAGGCACTTCCTGAATATATCTTTGATTATTTTATTTGTTCTGCTCCTGTAAACTGAACGGGTTCCTGTTGGATACCCTATGACTGTGTTTGACCTGTATGACTCCACTACCCACTTTGTAGGCTTACAGTACCTTGTTGAATCTTCGCTAGCTGCTTTGTGTGTTGACCCATCTTATATCTGAATACCCTTTTGTGTGCCAATGCTGGCTTATATATAAATATCTGTTGCTCCTTATAACTGGTTTATACTGCAATATGCTCAAGTTGCTAAACTTCAGCTAAACACATCAGTATCATGATAGAAGGGCTCTACTTAATTTAAATTGTATAACTACATTTTTATTTATTTTCTTTCACCTAAGAAAAACATTTATTGAAGTATATATGTATATTAGCACTGTGCATATTTTATAAATCTTTATACAAAGGTCATAAAAAATAGCACAGAGCCGTTCCATGTAGTTAGATCATGGGTGAATTCATCTTTGACTATAAATGAGCAGTTGTGCTTAATAATAGATTACAGTTTTAATAAAATATTCCACGTGTTTTAATAAAGTAAAAATGGAAGCAGAGTCTGATTAAGACCTAATAGAACAATATGTAAAATACTGGTTTGGGTCCCCTTCCCCCTCCATTTAAAAAATAAAATAAAATAATAATACAGATGGGGTCGCCTAATCCAGGCCCCTCCGTGCCCACTTGAATCTAAGTGGGAGCCTTGGCTGATCTTTAGATAATATGGCTCTGTTTGGAAGGTTACTGCATTTAACTTTTTCACTCTCCAAGGTCTGGGCCAATTTTGTAGACACTTCAGGAAATTTATAACTATAACTTGTGACAGGGTCCGTCAAATTGACCCCTTAAATTGTCATTTTTCAAAAACAGCCTGTAAAGTGACAGTTAGAAGCTGGTTGATACTTTATTCACTTTATCTCTCTCCAATGTTGATACATCACCTCCACAGACCTTATGTACCAAACAGTAAATAGACCAAATCTAATATTACTGAATGTTTATCTTCATTGAGAATGTCTTCTGTATGTTTGCGTGATATGAGCCTTCTCCAAACAAATTACATATTGTATATGGCCTTTCTTAGTTATATGAAAAACAATGTGTTCCTACAGTATATGAGATTACTACTGCAGCCCATGGACAGCCAATAACCTCTTAGCGATTGTATTGTTTATTCTGATTTTACTAGTATTTTATTGCTTCTTGAAAGAGTCTCGAGTGTGCTCAATTGTTTACCTCGCTCAGTGATAGCGATGGCTAGATGATTAATAACTGTGACATTCCAGATGAGCCCAACATACATGCTGTGCTATGTACGTGTTGCTTAGAGGCCCCCTCTCCACTTCCTTTTTCTAATAACCATCAAGATGCATAAATAATTACATCTGCATCTCTAATAAGCTCCAGAATCTCATTATGAAGCTGTCTTTGTTGCCTTGGGATGCCCTGAAGAGTTCTTCAGCTTGTACACAGCTTCCTTTCATTTTGAAATTGCTGGTTAAACTAAGCTGTGTGGGTATACTGTTACATGATACATTTCCATGAATTCTATTAGGAAGTCTACTGTGGGATAGTAATTCAGAATTCCTACCTGCCACACATATCACTTAGAGCAACATTTAGCAACTGATGGCTCTGACGCTGTTGGGAAACAACAAGTCCTGGTATACTCGTGCTTGTAGTTTACCAACAGCTTACAGGACGTGCTAATCCTACAAACATTTCAGTTTAAAGTATACAATACTGACAACAGCAATATAGCAATATTGTTGAATCTTGCCCTAGATGACAGAAAGCCTAATTATAATGCTTAATAATATTAAAGTATTACATATAGCGTAATAAAAAGTATTACACTACAAACTTTTTCTTTGTAGATATCATGGCCTATTTAATATATTCAGAGCACTGTCCTCTATGGAAACTCCCATACGCTTTGCAAAAAGTCTTGCAAAACATTAAACAGTAGATATTTAAATCACTATTTATGAAAATTGTGTTTCTGGGACTCCTTCCCATAGAGAAGGAGCGGCATAGTGACATATTAAGAGAGGAGGGCTCCAGAGTACATTCCTTATCCGGGGCCCCCTTCTCTCTCTCCAGTTGCCAGCTGCGCACTGACCACAGCAGTAGACTCTGGGAACTAGTCTTTGTCCAGAGTCTTCTGCACATGTGGCCATTTCCTGGTGTTTTGTGCTGCACTACAGCCAACGCCGGACTTCAGAGGGGTAAGTATTCAAAAATATGGTTGCAGGGTGTGCAGTGTGGGCTCCCCTGAACGCAGGGGTCTGTGTGAACCGCACACCCTGCACCAATTATAGATACACCCCAGAAGGAGTTGGTTGCGTGAGCAAACACCATCTGAAGATGGCAACTGCTCCAGCAGTTAAGCTCTGAAAATATTGTATTTTTGGAGCTTGATGAATTCTCTACCCATACTAGTTTATGGGGACAGCTGGCCATTCCTGGAGAGAAAGGTAATCAGGAGATATCTGTGATACTAGTGTATGGGGAAAGCGGGCCATTCCTGGAGAGAAAGGTAATCAGGAGATATCTGTGATACTAGTGTATGGGGACAGCGGGCCATTCCTGGAGAGAAAGGTAATCAGGAGATATCTGTGATACTAGTGTCTGGCGTCAGCGGGTCATTCCTGGAGAGAAAGGTAAGCAGGACATATCTGTGATACTAGTGTATGGGGACAGCGGGCAATTCCTGGAGAGAAGGTAAGCAGGAGATATCTGTGATATCTCTTGCATTACCTTTTTGATGAATGGCCCGAAAACTTTATTTCTGCAAAAGCAGGTGAAATGTTCATTTTCACCTGCTTTTCTAGAAATTAAGTGATGATGAATAGAGCTCTTAATGAGAAAAGGAGGGTTGTGTCTGTACTGGGATCTGCTTTTTATCACATTTGTAATAAAAGAAAAATATTAGGAATGATAACTTACTATTTATTTTAATAATATAAGGTGGTCACTTTTCTGCCTCTAATTGTTGATATATATGTAGTAGATTGCTTTTAACGTATAAATAAACGTGTTTTTGTTCAGTAATATTTTTTTGGATGGGACTGTACTAACTACATCTATTAATCATACTTTTTGATGTGCGGTTCGGTTCTCCAGAAATCCGAATACACCCGAATTTCGTGAATCCTGGTAAATCCGAGTTGCAGTTCTAATCTCCTGAGTAGATCCGGGTAAATCCGGGTCACGGTTCTGATCTTTTTGTGCTTTGGAATTCGGATTTTAAAGCCGAATTTCGGGTTTTGGATAGCATAAATTACATGATTTTAGCTGTTTTTAAAACATTTTATCTATTTTTTATTTAAAAAATCAAGATCCAAAACCAAAACACTTGAGGGTGATTTGCAAAACCAAATCCAGATCCAAAACCTTGAAGGGGATTCAGATCCAAAACCAAAACACGGGGGTCAGCGCACATCCCTACTTTTTTATTCTTTGTCATGGTTTGTGACCAGTTCCAGCGCTCAGGTTTGTAAGGTGATTGTAGACAGTAACTATGGTTAAGTATAGCTTGATGTTCTACAATCTTAGCGCATGAGGACATACTGTATATTACTTCCAGTTCCTGTATTGTATGTCAGTCCCTAGACTACTCCTGATGTTGTATATCAGTCACTAGAATAGTCTCTACTTTGTCAGATGGAACTGGCAGGTGTTGTATTTGATTATGGCTCTTAGACATGGCAAATCTGCATTTATTTTACTGGTCATTTAAACCACACAGACCATGCTTGCAGGATTTTTACCACTGCCATTCTGTCGCTGCCATGATCTCATAGAAATTCTGGGACTACCTGCTAATATTTGTACCCAGGATAAAATTTGCCAGTCGGCCCCTTTTCCCAATACTGTATATTGCAAATACTCTATCTTACAAAAGTAACTGATTATTTTAACTATATTTTCACTTTAACAGTTCTCGCTACTTTTAATTTCATAGAACAGAGAAATAGTCATCTCATAATAATTTATTTAAATGAAAATATTCTCTGATACTGTTATAGTGTGATGTGCTTCCCAGCCTAACCTGCTGAAGCATAGCCAGTTAAAATGCCTGGGTATAATTGTTATGCTTACTAACTCAACCCACTGGCAAATTGTTGCATATGTTTCATAAAGCTGCCTTGAGCAATAAAAATGTTATTACATGTTTAATGAACTGCAAAATCCAATTTAAAAGTTTTCCACAAGCACATGAAGTGGCCTTAAGGTTTTTTGACATACCTTTGAAGTTAATTTTGATTGTGACCCAACTTTAATATTGTGTGCCATACATATTTAAAATATTTTTTATTTCAGTCCTGATGGTTGAAGTAAAAAATTTAATGTATTACAGAACTTAAATACTATTAAAACTAGCATGCTATAACACCCCTGGTGGGTAGCCAATGTTAGTGATTGAAGGCACCAATCTTTAATGGTTAGTATACTAAACAGAAGATGTTTCCACCTTGGGTGCACCAAAGCTGAAAACAGTTCTGAATGCAATTATCTGCTGGAGAATCTTTAGTGTCAAGTCTTTGTCTAATTACCAGGAAGAAGAGATCCCCAGCTTTGTATTAGCCTAGATGTAATTGACACTATAATAACACATAGAAAGGAGTTTATTGATATATATATATATATATATATATATATATATACATATATATATATATATTTATATAGTATTCAGCATTCTTCCGGTGTATACTTGCAGAACTTTGACCCGTGGAGGTGAGTATGTTCTGACTCTTCCACTGGATGGATTTGGATGAATACTTCACAGAGTGGTAACATTGGACCCCAAAACACATACTGTTCTGGGCTAGGAGTTAGATGAAAACTTCACAGAGGAGTGCCATTTGGTTTGGGATGCCTAACTTAATAATTTGAAGATTTAAACCAGAGCAACGCCGTGTACTTCAGCTAATATAAATCAATATATATATATATATATATATATATATATATCAAACAGCCAAAGTCCGGCACTCTCTTAATATAAGCAATACTTGCCCGGGTGCCCGAATAAAGAGTTCAAGTAGAATGCAAAAGCAAATGGCACTCCTGGTACAAACGACAACTGACAGGCAGCGTGAGAAGTCAACGTTTCAAAGCCTTTATTGTGGCTTTTTCATCAGGACTAGTATAACAAACAAAACACATCTTACCTTATAACAGTTCTAACACCCAGTGAATAGACGCGGCGTCCGGCGGGCGACGCTGTAAAAGCACATCATCAGACACCAAGTCACATGGTATGCACAGACTGATGACCTGGAGGTGCTCCCCGTCACCATGGAAACCCGCTTAGTAACAAGACTCCACGGAAAAGAAACAAATCATAAAAAATGACAAATACAACAAGACTATTATAAAAGGACTAGTCATTCCAACATATGAGTTGAAGGAACTAACTATAAATATCAGTTATAATAAATAGATCTAGCAAGAGCGTGTGTTTCATAAGGGCTACACAATTAGAGGGAATGCACTATTGAAAATATATCGAGCAAAGTGAAGAACAAAGCACCGCAGGACACTAAATGTCACCACATTAACACATATATTAACTGCTGTATACAAAATAATCTATATAAATTAGACCTCAGACAATATAATATATATGAAAAAACTGCAATAGACATTAACCAATATTACAAATGCAGCTTAAACAAAAGGAAAAGGAACTCCTAAATAAAACAATTAAATCCAAGATTTTTGTTGAGCTCCTTGGGAGAAGCGGTCCCCAACGTATGGATCCAACGAGTCTCTCATTGGAGTAACTTAAGGGGTTGATTACCCCCTCTGATCAATCATGCGGTAGCGCAAGGAAGCAAGGGTATGAGGCACTGAGGCAAAATGCCTTGCCACAGGTTGCTCGCTGGTGCACTTTTCTTCATGGCAGACAGTATGAATGAGGATGCAATTAGTGGTTTCCAACAACCTGTGTATGCTATTGGAGATGCCTTCAGCTACTCAGAGTCAGAAGCAGAGGCTATTCTATTTAACATTCAATATGCTGAACAACTTGATTCTCTTCCTGTTGATGTTCTGTATCGGGACTTATTAAAGCTAAAAAAGAGAGAATTCGATTTTTTTTTACCATGGCTTAACTCTTAGTGAATACTACAGGGCTAAAAAAATACCAAGAGGTTTACGGATTAAAAATAGCCCCACAATTGGTAGGCATGATCCTACTTTTTGTAGACTTTGGGTCTCAATCCTAATCAAATGCTCTTTTGATTTAACCCTTTTGATAATAGAGCAGTCTACTAAAGAGTTGAATGCCACGAAAGAAAAGATAGCCACTTATGAACTGGCACATAAAGCCACTTTGGAAAAAGATCCCAATGTTAAATGGCTGGAAAAACTTGAAAGCCAATTGGCTGCTTATAAGTCTGATTTAATTAAGTTTAAAAAAGAAAAAAGGATGAAAGTCGATTTAGATTATGAGTTAAACACTGTGTACCAATTCACTAACTCTGGGAGACGTCCTGATAATAGAAATAAAAAACCTTTCTTCCGGAAAAATAGGAGGAACTATGTGGACACTGAGTCTTCAAATGAGCAAGTTTCATCAGCTAGTGATAATGATGGGGCTTCCACTAGTATGGGTAAAATAAATACTACTCTCCCTTTAGGCATGTCAACAAGAGCCCAAGGCCCTGTAGGTGGAGAATTTACACCAGATGGGGGGGCCAAAATCAAAGACAAAGGACGTGGCAAAAAACCTCCCTTGCCCCACAAAACCTAGTGGTTAATATTTCATCTTATCCACTTACTGATATTGAATTGAGCTTATTGGGTAAAGAACTTTCGTTTGTACCTTCAGTATCCTTCAACTCTTTGAAGTGGCAGATCGAACAGTATAATTTACAAAGGCAATTGAAATTAAAATAATTTTTTGCCAAAGCAAAACCTAATTTGAATACACCTATTTCTGACATACCGCCGCAATTAAGCAAATTACTCCCTCGATCTACCTTTGAGCCACAGTCTTTTAACCCGACTATAAAAACGTATATGCGACTCCTGGGTACAGAGATTTCTAATGAGGTCCCTAAACTTCCCAAATTTAGGCCGAACCTAAGCAAACAAGAGTTCAAAGAATTAAACAACTTGGCTGATAATACAGAGCTGATTTTCCGTCCGGCTGATAAAGGGGGTGCCCTGGTCATACAAAATTTGACTGATTATAAAGTACAAGTAGCCATTCATCTGGTTGATACAGTAACATATAGACATTTGCCATCAGACCCTACGAGTGAGTTCAAGGAGGAATTAAAAAAGTACTGTATTGTGCCTGTATTTTACACAATTCCCAAGATTCATAAATCTTTGGATAACCCCCCTGGTTGCCCCATTATAGCAGCCAGGGGGTCGTTATTTCAACCTGCTTCAGTATATCTAGATGCCATCATGCAACAGACCATCAGATCGCATCCACGTTATCTCCTAGACACCTCAACATTATTGAGGAAATTGGATGCATTACCCACTTTTGACGAGGAGATTTGGCTGTGTAGCATCGATGTATGCAGTCTATATACCATTATCCTCCATGAAGAGGGAATGGCTGCGACTATGGACTATTTGCATAATCACCTAGATTATACGGGCCCTGATTTATCTCTTGTTATCTATTGCATTTGATTTTGACAAAAAATTATTCATTTATGATGGTGATTTCTTTTTACAGTTGGTTGGCTTTGCGATGGGGTCCAATGTGGCCCCATCGTACGCCAACATTTATATGTTTTCAGTCGAGCATGATATCTTTTTCGCCTGTCCTGAAGTTTCATCCAGAATAGCATATTATATGCGCTATATCTATGACTTGTTGATTTTTTGGAGGGGTCCTAAGGCGGACCTTATTAATATAATTGAACAGCATAATTTGAGTCAATCACCGGTTAAATTTACCTTTAATATTAGTGATGTACAGATCCATTATTTGGATGTCTTGATATCTATTAACTTAGGCATGGTTACAACTAGTTTGTTTTCTAAAACTACAGATAGGAATAATTTGCTTCATAATGATAGTTGTCATCCAGTGGCCCGGATACGAGGACTGCCCTACTCGCAACTATTGCATGTCAAGCGCATTACTTCTGATCCTGTGTTAGCAGAATGTCACATGGACGCAATGATAGAGAAACTTTTGGAAAGGGGTTACAACCCCCAGGAATTGGAGATCAGCAAGCAGAAGGTTATGAGGTTAAATAGATCTGATTTGTTGGATGGTAAGGTTCAGACCAATAAGCCCCCAGCACTGATTTGGACTAATCATTTTAGCAATGCTAGTACTAAAATCAATAGAGCTGACAAAAATTTATAGCCAATGGTTCAATCAGACCCTGATTTGCAACTGTCAAATACTAGACTTATGCCTTGTTACACCCGCGGGCATAATCTTCGTGATATCTTGGTGAAGACTGATATTACTAAATCCAACAAATCGATTCGATCTACCAGCTTTGGCAAAAAGCCGGGCTGTTTTCACTGTACCTGTATGACTTGTAGATATCTATTAGCCGGTGATGTTTTTTACCATCCACATTCTGGAAAGCCTTATCACATCAGATTTACACTTACTTGTAATTCCATGTTTGTGGTATACCAAGTTTTGTGCCCCAGTGGGTTGTCATATATAGGGAACACTGAAAGATCTTTCAAGGACCGTATGGCACTCCATCACTCGGCCATTCGTGCAGCTTTGAATACTGGTACCAGCGAGCAGCCTGTGGCAAGGCATTTTGCCTCAGTGCCTCATACCCTTGCTTCCTTGTGCTACCGCATGATTGACCATGTGCCAGCATCTATCAGAGGGGGTAATCGACCCCTTAAGTTACTCCAATGTGACACTCGTTGGATCCATATACGTTGGGGACTCTTGCTCCCAAGGGGCTCAACAAAAATCTTGGATTGAATTGTTTTATTTAGGAGTTCCTTTTTCTTTTGTTTAAGCTGCATTTGTAATATTGGTTAATGTCTATTGCAGTTTTTTCATATATATTATATTGTCTGAGGTCTAATTTATATAGATTATTTTGTATACAGCAGCTAATATATGTGTGTTAATGTGGTGACATTTAGTGTCCTGCGGTGCTGTGTTCTTCACTTTGCTCAATATATGTTCAATAGTGCATTCCCTCTAATTGTGTAGCCCTTATAAACCACACGCTCTTGCTAGATCTATTTATTATAACTGATATTTATAGTTAGTTCCTTCAACTCATATGTTGGAATGACTAGTCCTTTTATAATAGTCTTGTTGTATTTGTAATTTTTTATGATTTGTTTCTTTTCCGTGGAGTCTTGTTACTAAGTGGGTTTCCATGGTGATGGGGAGCAGCTCCAGGTCATCAGTCTGTGTATATCATGTGACTTGGTGTCTGATGACATGTTTTTGCAGCGTCGCCCACCGGGGGAGTGGTCCCGACACGGGTGCTGTGTCTGTTCACTGGGTGGTAGAACTGTTATAAGGTAGGATGTGTTTTGTTTTTTATACTAGTCCTGATGAAAAAGCAACAATAAAGGCTTTGAAACGTTGACTTCTCACGCTGCCTGTCAGTTGTCATTTGTACCAGGAGTACCGTTTGCTTTTGCATTCTATATATATATATATATATATATATATATATATATATTGTGACAGAAGCACTGGAAAAGTGGTCAATGGCAGTTACATTTGTCCTAGGTTTTTGGCCTATGTGTTCTAAAAGCCCCCAGGAAAAGTCTGTTTTGTAAACAGACCAGAGTATCAGAAAAGCCGGTTTGGGTCCTGGGGGTGTGGATGTGAGGAGAGGGAGGGTTCCATCCACAGGCCACTCCAGGTTTTGGGCCTTTCAGCCTGGTAGCAGGCTTATTAGGGCTTATACCTGAAACAGGCTGATTTAAACTGTGTTTAGTTGTAGCTGAGTGTCTCATACCTGGGAGAGTAGGCCGCAGGTTACCTTGCTCTGAGACACTGTTGGCTGTAAACCAGAAGGTACTGTGGATGAGAAGTTTGTTTAGAGTTCTGATAATTGAGGGAACTTACTGTCTAGTTAGAACCCAGATGGGTTAGGATTTTGTTTATTTTTGTTTTATTTATGTACCTGGCACAATAAAGACTGTCTCCGACCAGCTTGTACGAGAACCCCAGAATTGTGTCCTGTTTCTCCAGCTGTGGTGTGTGTGTGTAAAGAGGGAGTCCATCTACCCCAGGAGGGGGACCCCTATCCCGACTGTGTCACAACATATATACTGTATATATATATATATATATATATATATATATGAGGTGTGACTTTTAAAAAAAAAGACTGTACTGGTAAAAAAATAAACCATACCGTGTAAGATGAAAGGCAGTTGGAGAACACTGACATTGGATTATTGTAAAACAGTTTTGAAAGTTTCACCCCTCTTGCACAGATAGTTTGTTGTCACACAGTGTTTGAAGATGTTGTGACAGTTGTGAGGATGTCGAAGATGATGAATGTCCAGGAAGGGCTTTCACATCAAAAACAAATGAAAATGTGGAACAAATTGAGAAAATTGTTCAAATTGACCATAGACTCAGCACCCGAATCATGAAGAGTAATTACTACAAAAATTTTCTAGCATCTTTGCGGGAAAGAATCAGAAGAAAGAGGCCAGTTGTGGAGAAATGGTTTCATCCTCCATCAGGACAACTCACCAGCCTACACAGCTTTCGCTGTGAAGTAGTTTTTGACTGAGAAACAGATTGCAGTGCTAGAACACTCTTCACACTCGCCAGACCAAGCACCATGTGACTTCTTCTTTTCCCTAAAGTGGAATCTGTTACTCAAGGAAACCCGTTTTGCATCAGTTACTGAGGTAAAGAAGAAAATGATGGTGCTGTTGAGACAGCTGAGAGATACTGCACTAGAGCATAGCTTTGACCAATGGAAAATTAGAATGCAGTGGTGTGTGGATTCAGACAGTGGCGTCCCTCATGAGCGTGGCGTAGCCACACGCTCCCTGAAAAGTGGGTGTGGCCTTGTGTGAATGGGTGTGGCCTTGCGGGACAGGGCGTGGCCTCGTGGCACGGTCCCTCTTGTCCCATTTTTTTTATATTACTGGGGGGGTTGCAAGGGGTGCTGACTGCATTGTGTTGCAGTTCCGGCTCCCTCACAGTGTCAGGTGCCGGGTGCTGCACTTAATACTACAGTGTTGCACCCGGCTCCTGTCACTGTGGGGGAGTGTCAGTCTGCGCCTTGGTGTCACCCCTCGGCAGGTGACACCCCGGTGTGGCCCGCACCCTCCACACCCCCGTTCTGATGCCACTGGATACAGAAGAGGAGTATATAGAAGGAATTAAAATGTACTTAATATAATTAGACACTAATTATATTATCACCTCATATAAATATGTAAGTCCCAATCGTTCGGCACTTTCCATTATTGCTGACAGTAAATAAAACTCAATACATCAGGCTCCTTTATCCAACATTTTGGGTTTATCATCAGGGCACATAACATTGTAACAAGTGAGTCTTACCTTAAATAAGCACCCGATGCCATGAAAGTCGGTTGCCCACAGGCTTCATTGGCGGTACAAACAGGACATCTGGTCAAAGCCCGACTCCACCTCCTGTTGCCCCATGGCGTGTAGATGAGACCCTTCACTCAAAAATAATACATACAATAAATGTCACATAGAAAAATGCATCTTCTGCTACATTCTCATATGATTAAAGTATGTACATAACAAATCCAAGATACATATATCAAAAGTATAATAATAACGTGGCATCTTATTTATACAGGAAATAGAGCAATAATATAAATGCTATAAATACTATAAATATTAAGCAACACAGAAGAAAGAATAAACCAGAAAAACAATACATATCACCCCTATTGCAAAACACACCCCAATAGCAAAATTACTATAAGCAATACAAAAACAGATCATCAAGTATAGATAAAAGTTTGACTAGTATTATCCAGAGGTGGCTCCAGAGGTGGGTGTCATGACCCTTGCTAGTTTTTCACCTTTCGCCTTATGACTTACCCTGCCAACTTTCCCGTGGATCTGTATATGTAATTCGCCTGGGAGATCTGTCATGATCTGTGAAGACTGCTAGTCTTGATTGGAATTGCAGGTGTAGTTCTGACTCTCAGTACTGCAGATATTTTTGCTCCCTCTGCATGTTGTGCCCTCCACTACTCAGAATGCTACTGCCAGACTACCTGACTGAATCCACCAATTCCTGCGAGACCCAAGGTATAAACATCCTCGGCTGATAGCATTCAGGGCCTGAGCATCTCGTTACTTCCCATGGTGTACAGATTGTGCTATTTCTGTCTCCCTGTGTACAAGTGTATCCCAGGCTCCTGCTGGCAGCAACCCCTGGTGCATCGGGTAATCCCAGACCAGTTCATTCAGTATTCCTGCTGGCAGCAATACCTGGCACATCTGGAAATCCGGCTGGTTCCCAGACCAGGTCATCTAGTAATCCTGCTAACAGCTATACCTGGCATATCCAGAAATCTGCTGGTTCCCAGGCCAGTTAATCTAGTAATCCTGATAACAGCTATACCTGGCATATCCAGAAATCCTGCTGGTTCCCAGACCAGTTCATTCAGCAATCCTGCTAATAGCTATACCTGGTGCATCTGGAAATCCTACTGGTTCACAGTCAAATTCAGCAAGTCTATATACTGGTTCTCAGTCCAGTTCTGCAAGCCTACCTAATGGTATCCCATCCAGCCCAGCAAGCTTTCCTGCCAGTCCCAGTCCAAAAATTATATTGGCTGCTATTTATTTGAGGAATAAAGACAAGTTCTTCAAGACAAGGATGGAATGTATCAAAGACATCTTTCGTTAAAGCTTGTAGTTTTCTGAGGTTTTGCCGCATTCATAAAAACAAGGACCTCAACAGATTTTGGAAATATCCTAAGGAACAGCAGTTACCATAGGAATCTTTTGGGCTGCCATATACCCATATACAGAAAGCCCCAGATAGTATAACTTTTCACACCATCTACAGAGGACTTTTCCTATAGAAACCTAAGGGCTTTTTCAAACAAGAACACCAGACTCTATATCCCGCGGTCATAAACTTAGAAGTGTCCACATCACCAGGACAACTCTATGGCCCATATTCAATTAGCCGCGAAAAGTCGGCTAAGTTTCGCCTCCCGGACTTTCCACCTACATCACGTGTTTTTGGCAATAAGTCTCTTCGAGCGCGCAACCGCTTTTCGCCCAATTCAATTCCAAAGGATTAGAAAAAGGAACCCGGCGAGTCTCAAACAGGCGAAAAGTGCTGTCAGTTTTGGGGAAATCAGCCTGACACCCCCCCAAAAGATGCACTGACATTGGGAATAACTATAGATACCCCCGAATAGCCCTGCTGAAGGTATTTGGGGTACTTAAATGATCTCAATAGCTGCTATTTAGCATCTTTGCATAAGTGGTGAAGAATGGCATCAAGCAATATTTTTTCATCTAAATAGCTAGTCCCAGCAAATTTGAAAATGGGTGCTAGCATATTTGAAAGTTGTTAAAGTAACGTTTTATCAAATGTAAAAAATCCACCTGCCGCAAGCACCTGCAATCAAAAAAATGCCTGGGGCATACTTGGGTTTCCCCCTGGAGTCTATTTTGCTAGTTTTTAACTTTGTCCCCCAACTGTTTTTTTTTTGCCCCAAAATGAAAGTACTTTTTTGGGGTGTTGTATTTTTAATTTTTTTTGACGCAGTTTACCTTTGGGGGACTGTTCCATGGGTGCTGGGGGGTTTTCAGAAGTGTGCACACCAAAACTGCAATTCTGCACTTTTTTTCTACCCCTATTCATAGGGAAATCTTTTTCACCTATTCCAATGCATTGACTTTCCGCACTGGCGACTTTGGAATTGAATACGGGGATAAGTTTTCGCCTGGCGAAATGACATCACTGGTGAGAACTTTTTGCCGAAAACGGCTTATAGCCGCTAATTGAATACGGTCCTATATCGCAAGAGTTAACCCAGATTGTAAGTCATCCTGTTTACCAGTGATAAAAAATGCCGGTATGTAATAAGGGTCATACTGGCCAACAAGGGTACAGGGGAAATACTTCTTCTAGAGGTCAGCTTCTAGACTGCACTTAACTGCCCTTGAGTACATTGGTACTCTTTTAGAAGGTCATTTACCTGGTGGCACAGGACCACTGATGAACATGGGTGCTTGGTTCATGTTTATAGAAACTACATCAAGCTTTGCCCTCCTGCCAATTAGAGTGGATGGTTATGACAATGAACACAGTTCCTGCCAGTGATTGGATTGGCATTGTAGCTCTGCATTCATTCACTAATCTACAATTACTGTAAGTGATCCCAGTGGAAAGAGTTTAGATACTGTACAGTGGTTGAATTGTTATTACAATGGCATGTATTTCACTTTTACAAGACTTAGGGTTTGATGTAGCAAGTAGTGAAAAGAATGGAGACATGGACAAGTGGAGAATTTGCCCATATCAACCAATCAGCTTTGAGGAAGCATTTATCAAATACATTATATAAACTTATACTGATTGGTTGCTATGGGCAACTTCTCCAGTGGTCTACTTCTCTACTCTTTCCACTGCTTGATGCATCAATCAACTCCTTAATGCAGTTCTCATTGAGTTTAAGACACCCGCAAATAAGTGCTGGGGTCCCCTATCACATGTACAGTGCATTAATGTGGTATATATAGACCGGATCACCGTCGTGATTAATTCTTATACATATGTAACATTATACTTCATTTCCACGGCTACAGTACATTGCTGTTATCAATGAGGTGCCATGCGCTATCAGTATTTTCTAACCTGTATATATTTATAAAGGGACCCAGGCCAAGTACTCTCTAAGGCAGTGTTGGCTAACCTTGACACTCCAGCTGTTATGGAACTACATAACCCAGCATGCACTGCTACAGTTTTGCTATTAGGGCATGCTAAAACTGTGGTAGGGCATGCTGGGATATATAGTTCCACAACAGCTGGAGTGTCAAGGTTAGCCAACACTGCTCTAAGGCTTAGCCAATTTTCTGTGACAGCTGGCTACACCCCCTCTGGTGACTGGCCACATTCCTTAAGCATGGGCTCCTACCATTGCTTCCCCTGGTGGGCCCTTCCTGCCCCAGTCTGACACTGTATGTAGGTAATTGTGGGTGGGATGTATTGCTATGTATTTGCATTGTTTTGGTGGGATGGATCAAGTATTGCAAAAAGAAATAACAACATAACCTATAAAAACTATTGGGAAGATCAAATGGAAGACATCAATTAACCGTGCAAAAAGAACTTGTTGTGATGACTGAAAAACAAAAAAGGAAAAAAAAAGAACAAAACCCAAAAAAGATTTTGATTTGACTATTACAATAATTATAGCTGCTGAAAAACATGAAATTAATATGAAAGTGAGAAATATCAGGCAGGGATAATTAAATGGAAATACAAAGGCAGATGAAGCAGCTCTTTGTATAGTGGATGGAGAAAGCTCTCGATTGTGAAAATAAAACTAAAATGACTTGTAACAAAGCTGAAAGCAATGAATCCTCTCCTAGGATACCTGTTAGAGGGAATCGGATGCCACACATATATTCCATAACAGCTAATTTATAAGGCAGTTAGACCACGCGTTGTTACTTTATGGAAACAAATTAACTTTAATATGGGCAAAGTGATGATAAGGAATAACTTCATTAATTTAAATTAGATTTTGTACAGCTTGACATTATGGCATATACATTTAACTACTTCAGTGCTATCTTAACGAGCACCAACAAATAAACAGAAAAAAACTGAAAGTCTGTTAAGTAGGTAAAAAGTGAAAGTAGTAAAAAAACAAACAAAACATATAATAAGGCTTTCTTATTGAGCAAATAAATATTGACTAGGTATTATTCTTCCCACCTCCATGGTTTTATGTTGTTCTTCTCTCTCAATATTTGCAACTCTTCTTATTCGTTCAATTTTAATTATATTTGTAGCATATGTAGGGTAGAAAATGAAATTCCCTAGTCTGTTGTGCTTATTTATTACTTGGTTTTCATCTAATTGATACTATAATATAAATTAGAGATGAGCAGTTCAGTTTTGCTGAAAACTGAACACACCCTAACTTTGGGTGTTCTGAGTCGAACTGAGGCCCTGATTCAGAGCCGGACGCTATTTGCGCTCGCTCATTCAGAAAAATTGGCCGGCTATTTAAATTGAGCGCTCGCTCTTTGCGGTCTTTTGACGCCTCTTTGTCTGAGCGAGCGAACGAAACATGCGCTCGCTATTTTGTAAAGACGCCCCCTGGCCGCTTGCATCCTACGTCATCTCCGCTATTTATTTGATTAATTGAGTGCATCGAAAGGCATCTGAACTGCTCGCAGTGCTTGTGGTTGGATTTTCCTACCGCAATCATGCGAACGGTTCAGGCTAAGAAACAACCAAGTGACGTGGTCGATGATGCTGCTTTGTTAATTATGCACACCCTTAAATGCCTGTTTTGACCTTTTGGCACACCTGCGTTCGGATCACCACTCCCCGTTTCCAAGCACCTTCCCCTGTTACCACCCACAAACGCCTCATCCTGTCACTCAAATTAGCAGGCACTCGCTATTTTGCGAGCGCTCGATTTCCGACCGCAATGACTGGTTGGCGCATGCGCATTATGACCCATACGCATGGACAGATGTGCGAACATTGCTCGGAGAGAACGAGTGGCTGCTTACGAGCGGCTCTGAATCAGGCCCTGAGTCCCAGCTCTGGTCTGCTGTAAATTCGGATCTTGCATCTAAAACCGAGATCTTGAGTTTTGAATTGTATTTAAACAGGTCCAAATTATATGATTTTAGCTGTTTTTATGAATTTTAAAGAAATTCAAAACCAAACCAAAATACTTGAGGTTGGTTTTGCCAAAAACAATACCAAAACCATAATATTTGAGGATGGTTTTGCCAAAACCAAAACATAGGGGTCCCCACATATCTCTAATATTATAGGCTGTTTGTTTGTGTTTAAAAATACATTACCACCTAGAAAATATTTTCCAATGGTTGCCCATCCCCCCTTACCAGAACCCTGGAACTGCAGTCTTTTTTTCCAAGAACTCTGTTGTTGTTTTTTTAATACAGCTGCAGCAAATCAATAAAACTATAAAACTTACTGAGCCAAATGTAATAGAGTGAGAGTTTAGAAAAGCAGTAAACTCTCACACTTTTTAAACTCGGCCAATGTAATAGGGTCTGAGAAGATGCAAAGGCGTATGTTTTTAGATTCCGAAAACTCTCACAATATAAACACTCATCCAGATGTTTTCCCATTTTGAAGATAAAACTCGACCAATGTGAGAGATTACTGCATTTTCTAAACTCTCACCCTATTACATTTGGCCCACTGTCTTTAAGTGATGGCAGAATAGTGATGGAAATTATTATACTACCACAAAGGAGGAGCCCCAGGAAAATGGCTGCAGCCATCAGCTAAGTGGACGTGACATCTACAAAAATATTCACGAAGATGCTAATACCTTAGAATGCCATTGACTTCTGAGCACTTTTTGGACCATTCAACTTCTGTTTAGCTATATGTCCCCAGTTTTCACGTAGGTAACAATTGAAAAACCTGTAGCCAAATAGATCATACTGTCAACTTGTTAAGAGCAGCACAAATACTTTACTTTCAGGAGAAGAACTTAATGACAGTGGAAGGTAAAGACTTGTCCACTCATGTGATGTTATATAGGACAGGACAGCATGTATTAAGGACTTGGTTGCTGTACCAAGCAGCAAAAAGAATGGAGAACTGGACCAGTGGAGAAGTTGCCATAGCAACAAATCAGCTTCTACCTCTCATTTTATAGAATGTACTTGAGAAAGGCTACCTCAAAGCTAATTGACTGCTATGGCAACTTCTCCACTGATCTACTTCTCCACCCTGTTCACTGCCTGACACATCAACCCCAGTGTCACATTTACAGGATGGAAACTGAAGTAAGCAGAATGTCACAGACTGGGCTTTAGATAGTAAAATAAGCAGAGTCCCTTATACTGCAAAGAAGTGATATAAGGTTCCAGCCTGTAAATTCTTGATCTATGTGCCATTATGTTTCTGTGCCTAAGATTTGTATTAACTGTGTATAATACTTAAGTCAATAAGACACATCAATTGTAATTTTGTTAATGGAGTATCTATTTTATAGTAATAGTAATATATATATATATATATATATATATATATATATATATACATATATATTACTCAAATTGTATTCAACAGCTTATTTTTATTTTCCTATGTATCGTCAGTCATGAAGTCTATTTTAAACATTCAAGTTACTATATTCCCAATATTTGTAAGTTTAGTGTATTGCATTGGGGGGCATCTTACTGTGGAGAGTGTACAAGTTGTTATATACTCCGCTGGCTCTAGATTTGCTGCTCCCTTGATGCATTTAAAGTACAAAGTGTCATGCTTGGGTTATTTAAGAAAGTAGAGCAGAATCTAATCGACAGCATAAAATATATGAAGAAAAGGATATTTAAATGGAATGCATGGTGTGTGACAGTAATACACTAGCTTGTCAAAAAGCCTTACAAGTACAGTACATGGAGAGGCATTTATCAGAGCTCAAGGTTTTAAAGTTAAACTAATAAAGTTGTTAAGACAATTAAAAAAGTCAGCTCCTTTCTAATGAACTATTAAATTAAAATGACATTTCAACCAAATGAATTAATTAATCTTAAAAAAAACAAAGTAAATCTATTCTTTGACATTAATACAGTAAGTACCAAAGACTGCTTCTTGCTGATCTGAATCAAATACATGAAATAACTGGAGTACTTCTACTTTACTAAATACAGTATGTTCACTCCTTCATAGCAGGTGCCATAATAAGGGTTATGTACTTCAAACAAAATATATGGTGGTTGCTCATATCAGCTTAATGACATAGCACAGGTGCTTGTAAAGGGCGGGGTTTACACTGAACACAGAAAAAAAGGGATTTGCCCTCCAGCACACTATAGCAAAATCAACAAAAAATACTTAAATCCTACATGATAATAGAGATTTAGAGCTATTAGTTACATACATTTGCAAATATATGACTAAGCACCAGGCCAATCGTCAAGGCTCCTCTATACTGGCATCCCTAACATTAAGGGGTTCATGTCCGAGAATCAAGGTACCCCAAAAAATTCCAGCCAAGGACCATCCCCAGGGCATCACACGAAAAAAGGGAAAAAAGGTGATAGTGGAGTGTAAAGGATAGATGTGTAAGGATAAATCAATAAGTGTTAATGAAATGTGAAAGAATTAAAATGACATAAATAATGAACAAACAATTAGAAAAGTGATAAAAATATTCTATGTGAATAAAGTGGTGATGCCCTGAAAAAGGCCCAGCCAGAACAACTCCGGGGGCCCAACTCCCAAACGCTCACCCTAAAATAATTATTGCTACATAATAGTAGCGCCCACTCTGGGTCATATAATTACAAATTTGTGTACTGCATAATAACAGCACATGTATAAGCTGAGCAACCACCATATTTTTTGTTTGCAGTATTGAGAGGTATGAAGGGAGCCAGCATTAGGAGGAGGTGCTGGTACTTATAGTGCCATGTGGAGGTTTCTGGGGTACCTCCAAGGTGAGTTAGCTCTCAGCTTATACATGTGCTGTTATCATCTTTATTATTCGGCCATTGCAGGTGGCCAGGGACTGTGGACTAACACCCATTGGGAATCTGGTAAAACTCTATGCCTAGAGGGAGATAAGTCCTGATTAACTGTGTGAGCCCCTATGACTGTGTGTTCTTATTTGCCTGGAAGGAATATCTACCATGCAGTGTTGATTTTTATATATTCCAATGTGGCTATATTACATTCACACATATTTTAATATGTGCAGGTCTATTTATTGAATATCATTTATTTTATTATACTTTTTATTTTTATTTATATTTATTTATCATTTATTTTTCTGTGTTTGTGATTTTAGTGTTATTAAATTGTTTATCACAACCCACTGACCATTTAGTGATCACTTCAATTTTTAGTGCTGGTTTTTCTGTCCTAAGTGTAAAGAAGCTGCACTAGTTTATTGCACATAAAAGGATGTACTGTAGTTACGGGTTGCTGCTATGGGAATAAGAAGTGGGGGTGCACTAACCAAACCCAATAATCATATACAGAAGAGACAGTAATTCCTAGCACATACCTTACAGTAAAGTTTATATCCAAATCGTTAGATTCATAAAATTAATGACTCAAAGTCCCAGTAATCTAATATGAAATTTATTGGTGATAAAATCTACTAAAAGGAATCTTTGGATTTAATAACGATTAAGTAGGTTCAGAAAGATATAAAATTTGTACACTTTACTAAAAAATATATGAAAAATATGTAAATACATGTATCAATTCATTAAAAACTGTATCTAAAGTGCAAACACCTAATACCAGTATACAAAACATATGAAATTACCACTTGACAACATATATCACGTTAACATAAAAAATGCCACATTGGTACAACATATAAAATCCAGAAACGTATGGATACCTTCTGTGTATACTGGAATAACCCCACTTGTAATAATGTCTTTCAGGGAATAATGTCCTTATGTATAAATGTCATAATATCTGGTGATACGCTGAGTGCGTTTTACTCACCCCAGTAAAGATGTCTTTATGGTTTGCTCCCAATGGTAGTATTTAGAGGAAAGGGATACAGGGCCTGATTCAGAGCTGCTCGTAAGCGGCCGCTCGTTCGCTCCGAGCGATGTTCGCACATCTGCGCATTCGTATGGATCGTAATGCGCATGCGCCAACCAGTCAGTGCGGTCGGAAATCGTGCGTTCACAAAATAGCGAGTGCCTGCTAATTTGAGTGACAGGATGAGGCGTTTGTGGGTGGTAACAGGGGAAGGTGCTTGAAAACGGGGAGAGAAGATCCGAACGCAGGCGTGCTAAATGGTCAAAACGGGCGTTTTAAGGGTGTGCATAATTAACAAAGCAGCGTCATCGGCCACGTCACTTGGTTGTCTCTTAGCCTGAACTGTTCGCATGATTGCGGTAGGAAAATCCAACCACAAGCACTGCGAGCAGTTCAGACGCCTTTCGATGTACTCAATTAATCTAATAAATAGCGGAGATGACGTAGGATGCGAGCGGCCAGGGGGCGTCTTTACAAAATAGCGAGTGCATGTTTCGTTCCCTCGCTCAGACATAGAAGCGTCAACAGACCGCAAAGAGCGAGCACTCAATTTAAATAGCCAGCCCCTTTTTCTGAATGAGCGAGCGCAAATAGTGTCTGGCTCTGAATCAGGCCCACTGTGTGGCCAGGTGCACAATTCATGCCTCTGAAGACTGTCAGCCTTAGTTCTCTTGATTTCCAGGTTCCGTCTGTCCACTGATGTACAGGCGCTGTGGTCACGCAGGTGTATTCAGTAAGCCGGGTGTACGTATTCTGCTATGGTGGTATGTGGAAGGGTCTGCATAACAGTTTATGGCGGTAGATGCGGGATCGATACGTTCCACTTGCTTCAACGTTTCACCTGATCACAGGCTTCATCAGGAATGTAGAGTTGGTCGAAGCTTCCCTCCTGTACCGTCCAATTAAAGCGGTCAGCGGCTATGAGTCCTTGCAGAGTCATTTCCATCCTTATGGTGCTGGTGTGGGGTTTTATCCACCCTGACTTGTATTAGGGAGAGTTATGCTCACCTAGCTGTTTATGGGGGTGGTGCATAGTCCTGCATTGATGGTTATATAAAATGGCATTGAACGAAACACAATTATGTGACAAAAGACTACATATAAGTCTGATCTTAGCAAAACATGAATATGTAAATTTATGCAAAAAAAATGAGTTTATTAAGAGAATAGGGGGTTTATAAAAAGAATGTAGGAACATTACATACATGAATAATGGTAATGATGAAAGAATCAAGTAGTATTAATACTTGGGGATAGTGAGAGTTAAGAGTGTACAAAAAGTATGAGGAACCTATAACTCATATTCGTGTATTTGGCTTGTGCATTGACATTAAAATGACCATGTGATGTTCCATATTTAAGTATTTGTATATCTAAAAATAGGGATATCAGATGGCATAATAGAAGAAGGATGTGGTTTAGTAAGTCGGTTAACCCAGATTTACTCAAAAGTCAGGAATGTAATGTTTATGGGACTGGTGCAGAAATGCTAGGTGTGGACGGGTAACCGTTGCTAAATTCCTATATTACATCTTTGTTTATGGCTTGACCCACATAAGGTTTAGAATTTGGTTGGGAATAGTAAAGGAGTATAACAATTATATAAGACAATATTAAATATATAAATATCTAAAAAAGTACAGACATTATTTAAAATGTACAGACATAGTTTAAAACAGACACTAGTAAAAAGGAACTAGTGTATGTAGGTGTGATCCATCTGGTCGTATAAGACATCATATCATAGGGAAAAGGTGGTCTTTAATGTCAGGTTTTTGTGCTGTTACACATTATCCAATGAACTGATGCCAATGACAGGTTGAGTCTCCCATATCCAAATATTCAGAAATACGGAATATTCCGAAATGCGAAATACTTTTTGCATGACTGAGATAGTGAAACATTTGCTTTTTGATGGTTCCATGTACACAAACTTTGTTTAAGGCACACAATTATTAAAAAAAAACTATAAGTTACTTTCAGGCTGTGCGTATAAGGTGTATATGAAACATAAATTTCATGTTTATACACAAACTTTGTTTGAGCCATAAAATTATTGAAAATCCATACAGTGTCATCCACAGCCGGTACGTCAAAGACAGGCAGACTCCGGAATTCAGGGACTCGAGGGTGAAGACCGTACACAATAAGAAATGGAGTTTGATTTGTAGAGGAATGGTAAGAAGCAATGTGCGCAAACTTAGCCCAGGGAAGAAAATCAGGCCAATTATTTTGGGAGGAGGACATGAAAATTCTTAAAAAGGTCTTGAGATCCTGGTTTACTCTCAGTAGATCCATTACTTTGCGGGTGGTAAGCCGTAGAGAAATTCAATTTCACTTGTAAAACAGAACAGAGCACTCTTCAAAACTTCACTTCAAATTGAACACCATGATCCGAGACAATCTCGGGAGGAGGTCCATGGAGACGAAATATGTGTTGAACAAAAAGATTAGCCAGATCCGATGCAGAAGGTAATTTCTTCAGAGGTACATAGTGAACCATTTTTGAAAATTGGTATATCATGACCCAGATGGTGGTATGGCCATCAGAATTTGGTAAATCTGTTATAGAATCCATAGAGAGCTGTGTCCATGGGTGAGATGGAATGGGCAGAGGTAAAAGTTCACCAGCTGGGAATTGACAAGGATACTTGTGCTGTGCACATAGGGTGCAGGAACACCAGTGTTTTCCAAATGCCAGAGTGACCTGTGAACCATGAAGAAAAAGCCCATGTAAGCAGCTGCTTCCTTGACTTTGGGGCCACACAAGTTTTCCCAGTAGGAGCTTGTAGTTGTATTGCAGCAAATACTTTCCACTCTAACACTGGAGTACTACACAGAAACTCAGAATTGTTGTCACAGGACAGGGATCTTGACAAGGCGTCAGCCTTTTTGTTGAGAGCTCCTGAGTGGAAAGTCAAAGTAAATTGGAAACGAGCAAAAAATATTGCCCATCGGGCTAAACAAGGACTCACGCACTGGATATTTTTCAAGAACAGAAGATTCCTATGATCCATGAAGACAGTAAAGGGGAATTTAGCCCCTTCCAAAAGGTATTGCCATTCCTTTAATGCCAATTTAATGGCTAAAAGTTCTTGTTCTCCTATGGTGTCATTTCTTTCAGCTGGAGAGAACTTCTTAGAAAAGAACCGGCATGGATGGATTCGATTAACCTCAAATTATTGGGAGAGGACAGCTCCCACTGCCTCTGAAGATGTGTCCACTTCTAACAGGAAAGGTCTATCCAAGTCAGGTTGTCTTAAGACTGGAGCTGTTATGAAAGCCTGCTTTGGAAGTTGAAAGGCTGTTTCTGCCTCAGGGGGCCACATAGCAGGGTTGGCATTTTTGCGGGTTAAAGCTGTAATGGGAGCCATTAAAGATGAAAATTCCTTGAAGAAACGTCTATAATAATTGGCGAATCCAAGAAGTCTGTGAACAGCCTTCATTGTCTGAGGTCGAGACCAGTCCAAAATCGCTTCAACGTTTTTAGGATCCATTTCTAGACTGGAAACAGAGATGATATAGCCAAGGAATAGTACACTAGGAACACTGAAGACACATTTATCCAATTTATAGTAGAGATGGTTCTTTCTCAGACTAGACAAGACTTCTTTTACATGTGTGTGGTGTTCCTCTAGGGATGAAGAGAAAATCAAAATGTTGTCTAGATAGACAACAACAGAAACATATAACAGATCTCTGAAAATTTAATTGACGAAACCTTGGAAAACAGCAGGTGCTTTGCACAACCCAAATGGCATGACAAGATATTCAAAGTGTCCATCTCTTGAATTGAAAGTGGTCTTCCACTCATCTCCTGCGCGAATACTGATAAGATTATAGGCCCCTCATAAGTCTAACTTGGAGAATATGATAGATCCTTTGACTCTATCAAATAATTCTGTAATCAATGGAAGTGGATATCTGTTCTTGACTGTAATATCATTAAGGCCTCTGTAGTCTATACACGGTCTTAGCCCACCATCTATTTTAGCAACAAAAATTAAACCTGCTCCAGCAGGAGAAGTGGAAGGTCGAATGAATCCTTTCTCCAGATTCTCCTGGATATACTCTGACATGGCTTTGGTCTCTGGCAGGGACAAAGGATAAGTATGCCCACAAGGAGGCATCTTGTCAGGCAGTAGATTGACTGGGCAGTCCCATTTTCTGTGAGGAGGTAAAACATTAGCTTGCTTTTCAGAAAAGACATCAGCAAAGGTTTGATATTCTTTAGGAATTGCTGGGCGTACTGACAAATGCTATTTTCCTCACAGGTCATACTTTGGGAAGACAAGATTCCTGACAACTTGTACTCCATGAGAGAACCTGCGTAGTGCACCAGTCAATCCTGGGATTGTGCTGACGTAACCATGATAATCCTAGAATAACTTCATCTGAAGCCATGGGTATCACTAAGAACTTAAGATGCTCAGAATGGAGTGCTCCAATATGAACCAAGACTGGCTGAGTCTCCTTAGAGACAGTTCCATTTAACAGAGGTCATCCATCTACAGAGATCAGGGAGATAGAGTGTTCAAGAGATGTACAAGGAATTTGTAGCTTGTCAACAAAACTGGAAGTAACGAAGTTTCCTGCTGCTCCAGAGTCTGACAGCACAGTGACAAAAACAGGTTTAGGCTTAAGATCTATGACTTTGATCAAGACAGAATCTTTAGATTTTGGGGACGGACTTATTACTACTTGATGTTCCCAGGACCAGTTAGGAATGGGCATTTCCCGGCTTACGGGAACAGGAGGCCACCAGGTGACCTGAATCTCTACAATATAGGCAGAGGTTTTTTAATATTCTTCTCTGTCATTCTTCTTTATAGAGATGAGTATGATTCACCTGCATGGGCTCTTCATCTGTAGGAGAAGGAGGTAGGCAGGTAGGAGTGGGTTGGGGGGTGGCTTGGAATGGTCAGTTCTATGCTTCCCAGCCTGGCGTTCTCTAAAGTGTAGGTCAATTTTATTGCAGAGAGAAATCATATCATTTAAATTAGTTGGAAGTTCGCGGGTGACCAGGTCATCCTTTAACCGATCAGAAAGTCTGTGCCAAAAAGCTGAGGTGAGGGCTTCTTCATTCCATTTGAGCTCTGATGCCAAAATCGGAAACTGTACAATATACTAGCTGACAGGATGGGTTCCCTGTTTCAAAGTCATAATACTGGATGAGGCCAAAACTGTTCTTTGTGGCTCATCAAAAATCCTCCTGAATGATGTTAGAAATTCAGTATAGTTGTCTAGCAGAGGGTCTGAATGCTCCCAGAGTGGAGAAGCCCAATCCAAAGCTGAGCCGGTCAATAAGGACATAATATAGGCAAATCACATCACACTGATTAAGGAACCTGCAACATAACTTGGGACTGCCGTCAAATTTACTTGGCATAGGTAGATGCAAGCAAGGAGATACTCTATAACCTGTATTATCAGACAGAGGAGCAGGAGTAACCACTTTAACAATTTAAGTAATTAAAGTAGTTGGCATGATATCTTGCCTTTTAACCATTTCTTGAAAGAACTGAGCCATTTGGTGTTGCATAGTTTCCTGGTTTTCCAAACTGGTTGCTATGGTCTGAATTAAATCCATTCCGGACTCCTGTTCTGTGGCCAAGTCCATTGGGCCAGTGCAAACTGTTAGGATCTGGGTTTGTTGTGGACCTGGGGAGATAATAGCAGCAGACACCAGAACAGACTTAAATTGAAAAGTGGGTTTTTTAATGGGTGAACTTGCAGACATGTATACAGATAAAATAAAGCCCAGAATATTAATAGGATGGTGATGATTAGAAACTGTAGTGAAGTATGAATGGGTAAGTATGAATGGGTAATGTCCAGGTAGTGGCAGAATTAATAAGAGTCTTTGTAATCCAAATGGTCACTGCAGGGCTGCAGACAGGAAAACAGCTCCTGATTGATACTGGTGAGATGAGATCCGAAGAGGTTATTGAGTAATTGGATTTGCAGCAGTTGATGAAATTAACTGGAGGCTTGAACTGAGATGTCTCAGTATAGAGCTAGGTAAATGGAGGCAGTGCAGGTTCAGGGTTAACTTTAGACACAGGTCCTTTGGCAAGGAATGGGTAAATAGAAGGTGCAGGATGGTTCCAGTAGGAGAGTGGGGAGCAGGCAGAGCTGTGCAGGCTACCTGGAAGCTGGGATCCAGCAGGAGACTGGGAGTAGGCAGAGGAGTTCAGGCTACTTGGAAGCTGGGATCTAGCACTTGCACAGGCAAGCACTTAGACAGCTTTATTCAGAAGCACAGGAACTCTCTGACAGCTACGCTGTGAAACACGTTGCACTGGCAACTATGGGAAGCTCTGAACTCCCTTAAGTACCCAGTGCAGAATCATGACAGGTCAGAGAGAGCATGTGACATGCCAGGACTGGAGCAGCTAAGTCACATGACCAGAGGCAAGATGGCAGTACCCATACCAGAGTTGAATGGAAACACCACCAGGCCTACCCCGGCCACAATGACACAGTGCCCGCAGAACACTTTGCACAGCCAATGCCCGCTGCCAGACACCAGCCCCTCCGCCGGAAGGACCATGCCACAGCACCCTCCCAGGTAATACCCGTCGTCCCCTATGCAGGGAAACCCTGGTCGTGACAATGTTCCTACATTCTTTAAAAAAAAAAACATTCTCTTAATAAACCCCTTTTTTTGCATAAATTTACATATTCATGTTTTGCTAAGATCAGTCTTATATGTAGTCTTTTGTCACATAATTGTGTTTTGTTCAATGCCATTTTATATAACCATCAATGCAGGACTATGCATCACCCCCATAAACAGCTAGGCGAGCATAACTCTCCCTAATACAAGTCAGGGTGGATAAAACCCCACATCAGCTCAATAAGGATGGAAATGACTCTGCAAGGACTCATAGCCGCTGACCGCTTTATTTGGACGGTAAAGGAAGGAAGGTAGGTTCAATCAACTCTACATTCCTGACGAAGTCTGTGATCAGGTGAAACGTTGAAGCAAGTGGACCGTATCGATCCCACATCTACCACCATAAACTGTTATGCACAGGAGACGGAGACACGGGTAAGTCTGCCGGCAGGCCCTTCCACATACCACCATAGCGGAACACGCACACCCGGCTTACTGAATACACCTGCGTGACCGCAGCGCCTGTACATCAGTAGCCAGACGGAACCTGGAAATCAAGAGAACTAAGGCTGACCAGTCTTTAGAGGCATGATATTGTGCACCTGACCACACAGTGTCCCTTTCCTCTAAATACTACCATTGGGAGCAAACTATAAAGACACCTTTACTGGGGTGAGTAAAACGCACTCAGCGTATCACCAGATATTATGATATTTATACATAAGGACATTATCCCCTGAAATACATTATTACAAGTGGGGTTATTCCAGTATACACAGAAGGTATCCATACGTTTCTGGATTTTATATGTTATATGTTGTACCAATGTGGCATTTTTTATGTTAACGTGATATATGTTGTCAAGTGGTAATTTCATATGTTTTGTATACCGGTATTAGGTGTTTGCACTTCAGATACAGTTTTTATTGAATTGATACACGTATGTACAATTTTTTATATATTTTTTAGTAAAGTGTACAAATTTTATTTCTTTTTGAACCTTACCTAATCGTTATTAAATCCAAAGATTCCTTTTAGTAGATTTTGGCCCTCATTCAGAGCCACTCGCTAGCGGCAGTACGCTCGTTCCGAGCGATGTTCGCACATCTGCGCATGTGTACGGTTTTTAGTACGCATGCGCGAACCAGTCAGTGCGGCTGAAAATCGTTGGTACGCAATATAGCGAGTGCCTGCTAATTTGAGTGACAGAATGAGGCGTATGTGGGTGGTAACAGGGGAAGGTGCTTGAAAACGGGGAGTGGAGATCCGAACGCAGGCGTGCTTAAAGGTCAAAACGGGCGTTTTAAGGGAGTGCATAATTAATACAGCAGCGTCATTGACCACGTCATTTGTTTTTTTTTAACTCAGAACTGCTCGCAAAATAGCGGTTGAAAACACCAACCACAAGAATAGCGAGCAGTTCATACGCTGTACGATGTACTCGATTAATCTAATAAATAGCGGACATGACGTATGGTGCGTGCGGCCTGGGGGCATTTTTATCAAATAAACGAGCGTATGTTTTGCTCGCTCGTTCAGACTTAGAGGTGTGAACAGACTGCAATTTGCGAACGGATCATTTGAATAGCCACCCCTTGTTTTTGAACGAACGACCGCAAATAGCGAACGGCTCTGAATCAGGCCCTTTATCACCAATAAATTTCATATTGGATTACTGAGACTTTGAGTCATTAATTTTATGAATCTAACAATTTGGATATATACTTATACTGTAAGGTATGCACTAGGAATTACTGTCTCTTCTGTATGCACACACATCCAGTAGCCTGCAGTACTAATGACCATGGTCACAGCGAGCATCCACAGACCTTTCCAGGATTAAAATAAGTGTCCATGGGGCTTCATTTATAAGGTGGTAGACAGGTGTCCTTTGTTGATGCGTGTCTCTTTACATTCCATGACCTATGATTAGCCCTATTCTCCGGTCACCATTATTTATTAAGCAGTTTTTTTTAGTGATTTGTGGAACAACACTAGAGACTCTTGAACAATACTTATTATAGCCTCTATTTTTATAGTATTAAAGTATTGATCTATCATAATAACATTGTACAGTGTACAACAAAGATCCTTGCTGTAACGGGAATAAGTCTCTCTTTAGTGTGTTGCTATGTACAATGACATACTTGGGGGAGATTTATCAAAGTTTGGAGAGAGAGAGAAAGTATCAACCAATCAGCTTCTACCTGTCATTTTTCAAACACGGTCTGTAAAATGACAGCTAGAAGCTGATTGGTTCGTACTTTTTCTCTCCCCACTTCATATCTCTCCAAGCTTTGTTAAATCTCCCTTATATGTCATGTATATTTGAAGTATCATGTATATTTGCAATATGGTAGATAAACATTGAATAACACCTGCTAGGAGAAAAGAATTGCTTCCTAATTACCAGATTTTATAAGATCTGAATAATGTTCTAAAAACTGTGCCAGTACTTGATAATGTGGTAATTTCAGCAATCATGTTACTATTACAGACCTAACCCAACATTAACTGCAATAGCTAGCAGCCTGCAAACTTAATTAAATGAACAGTTGTTCTCAACTTTTATATTTACTTTGTCCTCCATTTGCCATACATTCTATGCTTCTGGCGTTGTAAACCTTTTAAACAGAGCCTGACACTGTGATTGGATGGCAGTTGTAGCAGTATTATCCTTGAACTAAAGTTCAATGTGGATAGTATTTCTAATGATGTAGTAACATGCAAGGCATTCAAATGTTGCTGTCCTTGATAAGTGACAGTAAGGAGGGTGCTGAATTACACAGGCCCTGTGCACTAAAATGGTTGAATAGACCAAGTCTTTCCTTACATTACTATTCCCAGTGTACATCACAGTCACAACATTTGTTCGGTCTGTCTAATGTGGCAATTTGTCATTATAAAGCAAAATAATTACTCTGCTAACTTTCTTTCTGAGATGTTTACTGTTGAAGGTGCTTTTTGTATGCATGTTTCCTTTGTACTTCAACAGTGTAATAGACCGTTTAATTTTTGTGATCTAAAATCAAATAAACAGGTTTCAACAATGCATTCATTCCCAGCCAGGGATACAAGTGTTTATCTTTTCATTCACTGTTCCATTTTATACTATCCATAGAGAGATTTATGTTCTACAGATACAAAAAAACAATGACATTATTGATGTAACTTGTCAGATTGTGGAACTTGTGGGGGTTGTCTAAAAATTATTTGCAAAATTAAACTTAAGACGTTTGCTCGCAGTGATAATCAGAAAACAAGAACTGTTTGTAAATCTTGTTGTTCCCAAAACTTTATTTTATCAAATATGATGGAAATGTGGGGAAGGTAATGTAAACTGTGTTGGCAAACTTGTACTAGCTGCATGCCTGACTCCATGATTTCTCTCATGCTGCCCCTATGTTCTGGAATGCCCTTACACACTCCACCAGACACTCACCCAGCCTCCTTGCCTTCAAAAGTTGTCCTTACTTTCTGGCCTCTACAATACCCAATTCTGCTACCCTCTCCCCATTTGTGTCAACCCACAACCCCTCTAGAATATAAGCTGTTGCGATCAGGGACATCTTTCCTTTTTTGTCACTACATAATTACTTCATCTGCAGATTTAGTTATGTATGTCTGTAAGTTATGCTCTTGCCTGTAACAACTCTGTAGAACCTATATTCTTTTAGCTGCAGAACCATTGTGGTACATAATACATAAAGGATGATAAGAATAATACTATCTGACAACTTATATACACATATAAAATCAGAAAACAATTAAACCCACCACTGATTTATAATGATTTTTTGATCCACCCCAACCCTAGCCCAACCTGTCCAAAAAAAGACACCCATCAAGGTCCACAAATCAGGAGCTTAAAAACCTTGGACAGTTAGAAGGTATGAAAAAGGTTGAGTAGTAAATCATGTTAAAATATCATAGATCCAAAATCAAACCCCAATGTCTGGGTTCTCAGCTGTTGGCGACACGTTCACTTCAACTAGCTCCCGCAGTCGGTTGCTTGAAATTTTTTGGAGTTGAAATGTGTTATTTGGATCTAGGTGAGATTATCCCTTCTGCGAAGAGAGGAGCGGTTTATTTCACACAAACTTGCACAAACAGAAACCATTTTAGTTAAACATTATTGTTGCTACTTTTTGTGGTGTCACGTGGGTTTATTGAATACTAGCATCTTTCCAGCCACATAACTGCTCCCATTGGGGTGATGTATCATTGATTGCAATTATATTGTGATTATCTTCCCCTATCAACGGCATCTTATGGGATGTTAATTCTGCTTGAATGTATCATGTCACATCTGGGGTTTCTGACCTGGTGGCTAAAATGTCCATGTATGGCCATTGGCCTATGCAAGGGATGCTTTGGAACCAAAGATGACATTAGCTTTCAGTGCTAAGCCATAGAAAGCTATGCATTCTGCAGTTTCATACATATGGCCAGAATGCCGCCCCATAGAGTGCTTATGTTGACTGCTCTGCTATGGGACAGCAGCAGATATCTCCATGAGTGATGCGGTAATCTGAAAATGGTAGTTATATCATAATTATACATTTAATACATCTCGCCCCTAAATCCCAGGCTGAAGTGAAAAGGGAACACTCCTAGTTAAAAAAGTTCAAGCAAGCTGCTCTTTCCCCTTAGTGGTTCCCCAGAAACTGCATGATAAACAGTCTTTATTTACCAAAGCACCATCCTAGCTATTGCAGCTCTTGCAAATGGTTGAGATGCCTGCAAAGGGATGGTGGGGTGACCAGTCATTACAAAGCCACTAGCACAGCACAGCCTACAGATTCCTATTAGCCATTTCAGAAGAAACATCTTTTGCAGGTGGTACCATACAGAAATAGAGAAATTGAGGAAAAAAACCCTGTCAGTGTACAGTACTCCGGGCTTCTCTTGGGGAAAGCTACAGCTTGGTTCCTTAACTGTTAACCAGTAATGTCTCTTTAAGCACTGAAGTCAATGCATGTTACTTTCTCTCTTGTGTGATGGGAGAGAGCATTTCCCCTTCTCTTCAATGTGTCACCACAAAAGTGATTGAGTGCCATATGCAATATCCCTTTGCAGTCAGAGGAGCATCAGCATTAAAAGTTCATTTGTGATATCACCCTTAGGTACTTCACTTATTGCAACATTAAATGTTCTTCGTACTGGAACTAGAAATAGCTGTGACTGCAGGCTATATGTATATACCGCGAGCTTAGACTCAAAAAAACTGTTTAATTAGTACATTTTGAATGATGCGCATCAGACAATAGAAAAAGCACTCGCTCTCTCTCTCTCTCTCTCTTTCCAATCCCCACCTGATACAGATCATTTTGTCATTGCATATTTATAGTACACAGTGTTATGTAGCAAGAACATTATATGTTATGCCATACCATTCAAACTGCATCTAAATTATGCATTGTGTCAGTGTATGCATATTTTTATTTCACAGCACAAGTGAAGAGAGAGAAAAAAGAATCTTTGTTGGAAAATAATAATGATAAAAAAAGTCTATAGCCCCCTAAAGCATTGTATTCACCAAGAATGATGTGTTAGAGTGCTATATAACCCTTCATTTGCATATATTGCACAATGCTTCATTTTAATTTTAGATTAAAAACAGATAACCATCTGGTCCAATATCCTTGTTCTTTTGTCCTTCACTTACCCCAAAGGTAATGTATGAAAGAAATGTGTCACTGGGTTTGTCACCGTTAAATCGACAAACATGTTTTCGGTATATAATCCATTTTTAATAACAGTGCTGCCATGGTGACTGTCCTGATAAGATAGCTTGCTTGTTTATGACTTTGCATGTGACAATGTGCATTTTGAACTTTACTACAGCGGGAACCTGTTTACTTGTTTTATATTTGCTTTTATTGCACTCCTACAATGGGTATGCAATCGGGAAGCCGGCTGACATTATACCGGCAGTCAGCTTCCTGACTGTCATATCCCGGCGAGGGTGAAATCACCGGCGTCTAGATGTAGACGCCGCTCATTTTACCGACGCCGGGAGACCAGCGCCCGGCATCCCGATCGAAGGGATGCCAGGCGCCGCGAGCGGACAGCCACGAGGGGGGAGGGTTAGGTTTAGGGCTTTCGGGGGGACTTAGGGATAGGCACCCCCCGGGAGGTTAGGCTAGGGGGAGGGAGGGTTAGGTTTAGGCACTTAGAGGGGGGATTAGGGTTAGGCACTTGGGGGGGAAGTTAGGGTTAGGCACCCCTAAGGGAGGGTTAGGGTTAGGGGGGTAGGTTAGGTTAGTTAGTACTTACCGGGGATGATCGGGATTTCCAGCGCTGTCGGGCTCCCGCTGCCGGGATCTCTTCCTCTGTCGGCCTGACACTGCCGAGAATTCGAACTGCTGGCCATGCGCCTGGCGGTATTACATACCGATTCCCTACAATGTGTATTCACTTTAAGTTATTGAAAAATAGGATTTAATTTTAGCACCATATTAAATAAAAATATATTTATATAGAATGTAATTAAACATAACTCGTAAATTATTGATATAATCCTGGTCTCCCTACTTGGGCTCCCTAGATCAGGGGTTCCCAACCATGGTCCTCAAGGCACACTAACTGTCCAGGTTTTAAGGATAGCCATACTTGAGCAGAAGCAACTTAATTAGTACCTCAGTTATTTTGATTAAACCATCTGTGCTTTAGCATGGATATCACTAAAACCAGGACTGTTAGTGTGCCTTGAGGACAGAGGTTGGGAATCACTGCCCTAGATGGAGCACCACTCTTTAAACCAGGGGTGGACAATAAGTTTCCCTCCAGCTGTTGTTGAATTGCAAATCCCAGCATGCCTTGCACCAGTTTTAGCATAGCCAAATAGAAAAACTGTGGCAGGGCATGCTGGCATGTGTAGTTCTACAACAGCTGGGGGGGCTGCTTGTTGCCCACCCCTACTTTAAACAGATGGAGAGCTATGATGCTTGTCTAGATGATGACAATTCCCTGGGACACATTATCGCCATCTCGTCACCACTTCCCATTAATAGTGGTGCATGTCTAGATGCATCGAGCAAGCTCGAAATAGACACAGATTGTAAACTGAGTTTAGGGCTTTGTGAAGTTTGTGAAGTTCCCGCGTTACAATGTTTTATTTACATATTTGTGTATTTTTAAATGTATATTTCCCAAATCTGAAGGTCTATGAATAGATCTGGGATGACTGCAGTTAATTAAGACCTTTATGTGTCTTAATTGGGGTAGGACTCATAAATTCTCAGTTCTCCTATTTAGAAGGTTTGATATATCCCCCCTCACATAGACCAAACATATAGAATATTCAAAGTTACTGAATATATACATCCACATGTTGACATCCAGATGTGAACGCATGCAAGAACCAACTGAATAGCGATGGTGATAGGATAAACCTGTGGTCCCAGATGGTTCCACCAATAATTGTGGGAAAAGCAAAAGATCCATTTCTATGTATATCAGACTCATGATTTTCAGTAGTGGCTGCATGAAAAGAAAAGAAACACTATGGACGGGATTTATAAACACTAAAAATGCAGTCAAACCTCTGAAAACTGCTGTTTTCTGAGGTTTTTTGTAGCAAATCCCATATGTGTAACAGTGGTCTGCAGCCGATATCGGCTTCGGCCCACCTGCACTGCAGTCTCCGCGGTATGCTATGGGGCTCCAATGTGATGATATGCAGCAAGCTCCGGAAAATGAAACTTTCCAGAGCTTGTTCTCTATAGCCAGTGCTATCTATAGATGGTGTTGAAGTACTTGTGCTTCTTTTTCAACCTCTATTTTCATTTTTCTCCTACAGTATGTTACATGAATCTATACCATTGTGATTCCTGTGGAGAATACCACAAATATTTATATACAATCACATTTGTTTTTATTGTATTGTAGCCCCAGAACATTGGGAATCACTTTTTATTGTTTACCAATAAAATTTGGGTGGGTATTATTTTTCAACTCTAACTTGGCTTCTGTTTATAAAGAGCTCTAACATGCACTTGGTTTGGGAGCAGTGCACCTATGTAGGTGATACTTCAGGGTGCGCTCCTAATTTCTAAAGTGGAAATATGTTGAGATATACACTGTGTTCAAGTGTAAATGTACAACTTAGGTTACTCAGGATGGAAGGTGTTTTCTAACAGCTGAAGCTGCGTACTAGAATGCAGCCACTGGCTTCAGCATGCCCAGGAAACTTGGCTGGCATGATCCTGTTTTCTGGAAAGCTGTGTGACGCCACCACAGCTCCACCCCCAAATGGACCCAGCCTGTCAATAAGGCTGTGACGCCCGGGCACTGTGAACGAGATCGCAGAAGGAGATCTGATCATGCTATGGGCAACATCTCCACTTCTAAAAAACCACACTTAATAAATATACCCCTAAGTCTGCTAAACATTATTTGTTGATTTTGGAAGGTGATGTTTTGTGCAATTTGACCTGAAGTGTTCCCAGTCTTAGCCCAACCACACTTGGGGCCTGATTCACTATGACTCGCTATTGTGATGGCAGCTGCGAGGACTGCTGAGAAAATATACTAATGAATGCAATCGCAAAGCCGTCACACAACCAGCATAGAGATGCCCACTAGCGAGCGCTACCACTATCTTACATCCGTAATATCTTGCAGTCCTGCCTATACATCGGTAACATCGAGTAACATGGCCCCTCACACAGAATTACAGCAGGTCTGACCTTACTCAAGCTGCGTATGCCGACACAGTGGCTAATTTATGCACACCCATGCAACGGCGTTCAAATGAACAGGCACGCCTGCATGTCTCCGACCACTCCCCTGTCACCACCCCCAAATGCTACACTCCCATCTCTCACTCTGCGATGGCTTTTTTCTGCGTGAGTGATCGCAGAGCGATTGCAATGCTAGCTCACGTTCAGGCACTGTGATAAATATGCATGCGCTGTACATACTATCAACCGATCTGTGTATGCTGTTGCAGTTGCTATCCATGTTGAATCAGTCCCTTGGTTATATAAAATTGCAGATATAGGGTAAGCTATACACTTTTTCACAGTATTTACATATAATCTGTTCACCATGTGGCAGTAACACAATTCGTAAAAGCATGCTGACTTGGTCAAGAAATTCAATTGTTTCTGAGATCACATGCCATATTCTTGTAGAAATATTATTATATATTATTATAATATTAAGTGACTACATGTTGGTGCCAGGTGGGGTGGTTTGAGAATCTCAGAAACTACTGATCTCTTGCCATTTTCATGCACAACAGTCTCTAGATTTTACAAAGAACGAGGAGCAAACAAAAAACATCCAGTGAGCAGAAGTTATGTGGGCAAAAATGCCTAGTTAATGAAAAAGATCAGAGGAGAATGGCCAAACTGGTTAAAGATGACCAAAGAACCATATATTACTATAATGGTACCAATGGTGTATCTATAATGGGCCCTGGGTCAAGGAGGGCCCAGACCACACACCCTGCACCCATATTTAGCAATACTTACCTCTCTGCAGTCTCCATAGTGCTGCTCTGCAGAAATCATAAGGAGAATGGTGGCAGCCATTTTGACAGTGACTTGCGCATGTGCAGTAGAGATGTCCCTGGGAATAAGGCACAGCTGCCATTTTCCCAGAGACCCACACATGGACAGTAGATTCTGGCAATAATCCAGAATCCACTGTGCTGGCAGAGAGGAGAGGGCCCACACGGAGGCTGCACATGGGCCATCTCCTCTCTTGAAATGCCCCTGAGTGGTACTGTATGTATCTAATAAGGCATTGACATAGGGGGTGTACTCTTGGTTCTTTTTTATGGAGCCTGGGCTAGTCAGGGTACAATCTGCCCACTGGTGATCTTGAGCCAAGGTCTCCCAGGGGGACACAACCCTGCTGCCTGCAACATGTAAAGATAGCTCTGGTATTTGCACCAGGGCATGGCCACATCCATACACAGTTGGTCACACCGCCAGCACCATGACTCATCAGATCTCTTGGTTGCACTTATATATGCTAAATTTATTGAAAGATGAATGCATTGATAAAGGCAATAGAGCACTGTCTGTACGGCACTGTCACAGTTGCTGTCTAGAAAGCTCTCTGTGCAGGTGACACGTTTACATGACAAAATAAATTACGTCCATTTATTTGGTAACAATTTATAGACAAACTCTGCTTGTAAACAATATTTATTTTTCACACACTTGCCTCAATTCCACCCAGTTTGGTAACTCTTCATCAATTGTTAACAGCTTATAAATAAAATGACACATAAATATACATTGCTGAAGAACTATCAATGAATAAAACATGAATTATCTTCAGACTGTATATCCCTGACAAAGCAGCATCTATGTGTGTATGTTTTCCCTGAAGATGATGTTTGTATTATAGGAGCTGATATGCTTTAAGATGTTTACTTATGAGAGTACAAATCATTTTAATAGACTTTCCTAGAGAAATAAGCAGGCATGACTTTGTGCCACCATCTGTGAGTTCATAATTAGTTAATTAAATAGCACATTATAAATGGCTATACATGTTTATGGGTTACACAGCCATTTGTAATACAGTCTAATTATGCCTAATTTTGTTTATGTCTCCTGACATTGAGCATGTCTCAGGTTTTTCTTGAATTGTCTTTTGCAGGCACAACAATTAACAGATCTGGAGCAAAAGTTAACTGTGGCAAAAAAAGAAATGGAAATAGCATCACTTGATAATGTAAGAGCTTTCAATTGCACATTATGTTATATGTCTATATTTTACCGATGTTAATCACTTCTGTTGTGTGTTTAGCAATTTGGTGCAGATGTAGAATTGAAGTCAAGTTGCTGTAATTAGACACACATTGCAGGCACAAATAAATACATGGCTATTCATCTGAATGTACAGTTGTACACATCAATGCTTGGTTATATAGCTGATGTCATTATCTTACTCTTGGTATAAGTTAGCCATTGGAAAGGGTTGGGTACGGGATCCCGGAAGTCGGAATGCCGGTGGTCAGAATAACGACAACGGCATCCCTACAGTCAGAATCTCAACAGGATAAGGTAAACATGCTAATCCTAACCCCTAATCCTAACACTTCCTCCCCACAGCCTAACTCTAACCTTTCCCCTCCACAACATAGCCCTAACCCTACCCCCGTTTCCTAACCCTAAACCTCCCCTAGTGCCTAACCCTAAATCTAACCCTCCCCCTAATCCTAATACTTACCGTTGAGATGCCAGCTGTCAGGATTCTTAATCTGGGATTCCAACTACTATAGGTATTCCGAGTCCGGTATTTTGACCGCCAGCATTTGACCACCCGGGATGCCAACTACTTCCCATCTGAAAAGCAGTTGTATCTTACATGCCTAGGAGCGAATGTCCCATTACCACCCAGTTTTGCCCCTTTGGCCGCAAGTATGAGATGCGACTCCATTGCTCATGCTCTGAATCACCCATAGATTGCCCATAAATGAGTGCGCTGAGCTATATAGAGCATGCATAGTGCAAAAACACATAAGACCCATAAGGCAAAACTGACTTGCTTTCAACTCTGGAAATTTTTGTTTATTTGGAATCTCGCTGGTTGTGGGCTCCATACATATTACAGAAGGAAAACTTGTCTATACTCGCACTTTCATGCAAGCAAAAACATACAAGGTTTTTCTGATGGATAATCCATGTTCTTTCGGATCCTCTTGGTTAATGGAATCTACCACTTAAATGGAGATGGAGCTTCTATTGGTCCTGTCAGTAACAATGCACTGAAACACATGTAGTGAATATACTCTATATGGTTGCGATGTATCAAGCCTTCTAACTAGTGGAGAAGTGGACTGAAGGTGAAGTCTCCCATGCATGCCAATTAAGCTTCTAGCTAGCATTTATCAAGTACACAGAGAGATAGGTAGAAGTTGATTGGTTGCTATGGGCAATTTCTCCACTTGTTCACTTCACCACTTTTTAGAATGCTTGAGACATCTCCCACAAGGTCAGGACAGCATATGAATAAAAATTCATGCATTAAATTAATTTTAGTAAATATGAAACTTAACTAAGAATATGATGCAATATTTAGAAATACACCTCAACCCACAGAAACGGATCAAATGCTTACTTACATTGCTAATATTTTCTAAGTCATGCTAGAAAAATGTAATTATTGATCTACTTACAGAAGGTCTGTAACCGCCTGGAATTAAATACGACTGTCTTACAGTCTATTTAAATTAACACCATTTTTCAGTTATACCAAAATAAATCATTAAAAATAAAGAAAAGAAGTTCGAAATTTACAGAATTTTCCAAGGAAATAGAAAAAATACATGTAATTTTCTTACATTTTACAGTATAAATGACTACAATTAAGCTTTGATATCTACAATTTACAGTAACATGTAAGGTGACTACACTATTTTTGTTATAATTTTTTTGCTCTCCCACTGGCTACAAATCCACCATGTTTACCAATATACAATATACCAATATACAATTTCACTTTCATTCAGTATTTTTACCTTATTATTTGCTACTGCTAAGAAACAATAACCAACCTACTATATGTTCTTCTTAACCCCAGGAATCACAATTAAAAGCTTTGAAAGAGACTGTGCAACTCTGCCTAACTTCAGTTTTACACAATCAACCACCTGCTGTAAATATAATCCCATCAAAACGAAGAGAGACGCCGGCGTCTTCGATAGGGACATTGGAGAACTCTAAAACAGAGGTACTATTAATTTTTTTATGAGTTTGAAATTATACATTGTACTTGTGTCAAAAACACCTAGAATAATGGGACCCATACATCAACAATTAATTGGGGTAATTCCCCATTCTGTCAATGCCTGGGTCGAGTGATCGGCAAAATCCAACATGTTGGACAATATCAATTAGATCTAAAAATTATCAGAATCGCTGAGTTGGAAATTTTTGTTGATCATCACTGTTAGGAGTTTGCCGATTGGCAGATCGGATCGGCAATGAGGAATTGCCTCTTAGATGTATGTCCCACCTAAGATTCAGCAACTTGTAGTTCCAGAGTCAGTTGAACTACAATCATCAGAGTCTTTTGTTGACCACCACCTAAATCTCCCATGTTATAACCCACCACTTATGACACCCTCACCAGCATAAGATCATCACACTCAGGGTCTGATTCAGAGAAGGACGCTGTAATCTGTGTTTGCAGCTGCTATGCTACAATATGCAATATCCGCAGGGGTCGATTCAAATAATAAGACACCTACTGCCAGCTTCTCACTTCCATCGCAGCCATAAGATCAACTGCATGACCATTTTGGGTGATCTGAGTAACTGTTAGGATGGCCAGTGTTTTCACACTTCCAGGGCCAAGGGCAAATCCACTGACCTCGGCATGCCTCAAACATGGGGCTGACACACCCCCATTTACTGGGATGCCGACTGTTGCCGTCACTTCCCTGCCCCCAAACATCCGCGTCATATCTATCATGCTGTGACTTGAGGGCAATGCATGCGATCTCGCAGAACAACATCTGCACAATCCCTGTGTCGCATTTGTGCATGTGCAGAGCTCAGCCCATCAGAGATGTACATAAACCATCAGGTTTGCGTACATCTCTGTATCAGGCCCTCAGTATGGATGAAGGCACTCTGGTATGTTAGCTTTGCTTCTTTAAAAATTGTGAACACCCTGCGGAGCAGAGGATCAAAAATTGGCAACAAAAAAGTGGCGTGACACTGCTTACACTCACCTGAAAAATGTGTTTATTCATTTTTAGATAAGAGTAGTGGGATAGTAGATCTTTTTTTCTTTTTAACCTGTGTCATTTTATTTTGCATTAGTAGTAAAACAATTCTTTCTGTTCACATTTTTTTGAATGTTAATTAAAGATGTGATGACTTTTTATGATGCATTTTTTTTTGGGTATGGATAAGGGTGTTATTTTACCCAAAAGATTCTCTTTGAAAACCAGGTGTTAAGGAGCATGTGTGATTACTATTGAAGTTATTTTATGTTCTTTACTGTTTCTGAAACTCAATTGATGACAAAGCAGTGCCAGAGGTAATATAAAATTGCAGGAGATCCCAGCCAGAACATAAACCTGTTGACTTGGTAACTAAAGCATGAAAGCCAAGTTCCACGCTGCCTCAGACATGTCTTTGTTATTTCTGTGCCGTGACAGTAAGAAAGAGAACATTGCCTTTGCTGTTATCATGAGTGAGTCTGACATTTTCTGTTTAATCAAATGTTGGGTAAGAACCCAAAACTCTGTTTCAAAATATTTAGAAAATCAGCTGGATCAGTACCATTATCAATGCTCTTTGGTTCAGAACCCACACTGGATACATTATTGTCAGCTTATACCAGGTTTTGATTTGGAACTCAATTGACAATAAAGGAGCTGAGAAATTAGATGATGAATAAGATGATTGCACTGTCTGTATTGATTTATGTATCTACTCCTGACACAGGGCCTGATTCAGAGCCGGACGCTATTTGCGCTTGCTCGTTCAGAAAAATGAGCCGGCTATTTAAATTGAGCGCTTGCTCTTTGCGGTCTGTTGATGCCTCTTTGTCTGAGCGAGTGAACGAAACATGCGCTCGCTATTTTGTAAAGACGCCCCCTGGCCGCTCGCATCCTACGTCATCTCCGCTATTTATTTGATTAATCGAGTACATCGAAAGGCATCTGAACTGCTCGCAGTGCTTGTGGCAATCATGCGAACAGTTCAGGCTAAGAAACAACCAAGTGACTTGGTCGATGACGCTGCTTTGTTAATTATGCACACCCTTAAAACGCCCGTTTTGACCATTTGGCACGCCTGCGTTCGGATCACCACTCCCCATTTTCAAGCACCTTGCCCTGTTACCACCCACAAACGCCTCATCCTGTCACTCAAATTAGCAGGCACTCGCTATTTTGCCAGCGCTCGATTTCTGACCACAATGACTGGTTGGCGCATGCGTATTACGACCCATACGCATGCGCAGATGTGCGAACATCGCTCGGAGCGAACGAGCGGCCACTTACGAGCGGCTCTGAATCAGGCCCACAGATCACAAAAAGTTCTAGTGTCCTGTTATAAAAAGAGAGGATTTCAGATGACATACAGTATTACTGTGTGAATGTAGCACTAAGATCATATTTTATATGTAATTCCACAGTCCATTTTACTGGTTGTGTTTATACTGTACAAAGCTTGCACCAGACAAGCGATACAGGGAATGGGGCTGAGTACAAGGCCATCAATGGGGGTGAATGAAGTCTCATTCGAGATCCTGCATTGGGGCCTGTGACCTCACAGTCACAATTGTGATCATGTTTTGATTGTAGCTATGGTGACTTAAGAGAGATTCTAGGGGTTATGTAATAAGTTCAAAGATTACAGAGCTGGTAGGATTTTTGCCTTGTAACCTATTGCAGTTTTAAATTTAGTGGTCGCTGAAATCCTGCCAGTTCCATACTCTATGAATCTATTACATAACCTCTATATTAGCCTCATGATGTCTTAAGAAGGCAAGAGATCATCTACTATAAAGAGAAGATATGTTTATTTGTCATGTGTTGCTGTTAGATATGAGCAGTTTGGTTTGCAGATAACTGAACACACTTGGTTTCTGAGGAGAACAGAGTCCCAGCCCAAGTCCACCAAGTTCAGATCTCAAAATTAAGCAAAACATAATTTACTTAGAAATCTCAGAGCTCACATGTTTTGTATTGCATATAACATTCCCTCCTTTGTGATCAGTTTCCATTTCACACAGGAGAGTGTATGGAGAGGGTGTGGGCTGTACTTGTGCTTCAAAAAATGCCATTAAGACAGCGTTAGGAATAGGATTAGATTAGAGATACTGTAGTTGTAGTAGGTAGATGGATTAGGTGGGAAGGGTGATTGCAGGCATCTTTGTCACTGTGTGCGCTTGTTTGTCAGACACACTAGCAAGAGTAGCAACTGCAATCCAGTGCACTGCAAATTGCAAACAGGCTACTGCAGGGGTGTCAAATTTGCAGCCCTCCAGCTGCAGTAGAACACATCCCAGCATGTACTGCCACCGTTTTGCTTTTAGGGCATGCTAAAACTGTGACAGGGCATGCTGGGATATGTAGTCCAACAACAGCTGGAGAGCCAGGAGTTTGACACCTTTGGGCTACTGTGTGTTTATCTGTCAGACATAGTAGCACCTGCAATCCAGTGCTGCAAACTGTCTGTTTTATATGTTTGCTAAAGTGAACTTCTTGCACTTGTGTTTTTCACAAAAATATCTAATCTATCTACACCACAGTACATAATATATATTGTCACTTGTGTATGAGGGTAGAGAGCCAGTGTGATTTCAAGATTATTTGTCTAAATAAGAATGCAGTGTGTTGTCTGAGTGAGCTGCTCCACAAAGGAAGAAGACTAATTTTTCCTGTTATAAAAAATAATTGCAAGAAACCTAATAAAGTCTTTTAAAATTCAGCTTAGCTATGCCGTCAAAAAAATGAATTAAAGTGGAATTATTTTTTATCCGGTGTCTTGGATAGGCAACGTATATTGCTCAACTTTCTCTGTGTGTTGTCATTAGCTGCACCCCCAAAAAAGTAGAATTTTTTTTTTATCTGGTATAAAAAAAAACTTTTCCTGTTATAAAAGAATAATTGCAATAAATATAGTTTTTTATCTGCTGTCTTTTATACAGTAATTCAATTGAAATAGTATTTCAAGAATGTATAGGCAGCATATATTACTATACTAACTGTGGGTGTTGTTGTTGTGTCCCCAATAGCTATACCCTGAAAAAAAAATAAAGTAGAAAAAAATATATTTTTTTTAATCTTGTGTCAAAAAATATCTGCAGTCTTTTATAATTCAATTGAAATAGTATTTCAAAAGTGTTTGTCTTGAAAAGGTAGCATATATTACTGTACTGACTGTGGGTGTTGTTGCCGTGTCCCCATTATCAGTAGCCCCAAAAAACAATTAAAGTGGAAAAAACTGAATGGCAAAGGTAACAGCCCCTCCGATCATTGTAAGTTCACTTGGTTTGGTGACAGTTAAGTTCAACTACAGTAGCTAGCTTTACTCATGTCCTGGTGTTAAAAATAAAAATAGAAGCAGTGCAACCTAGTACTAGGGCTGGCAATCATAGTACTTCAACGTCTACTTGTAAAGGAGATCAAAGGGAAAGAAAGGGGTGAGAAAGGGCACATGAAATCTAACTATTATTTCACAATTTTAAAGACAGTATAAACTATGAAGGAAAATTTAATGCTGATAAATGTAAAATTAACATCATGTCATGCAGCATACACAGTGGCAAGGAAAAGCTCAGACTTTTCTTTGTAAGTGGTGGCCCAGCTACTGCTCTTTCATGCACTTGAATACCTATTGTGAAAGCCAGGATCAAACACAGTTAGTCATCTTTTGTAACCTAGATGTGTCACCTCTAAAACAGGCAAATCTGTGCACAAAAAGAACACTAAGAGGCATATCCAATTGGCCACAAAGTTGTCCCCACAAACATTTATGTGGCAATCGTGACCAATTTTCAATTACAGTGGGTGTGCATGGCTCCCAAAACCTGTTGTATCCAAAAGTAAGACAATTGGTTGCAAAATTTTTTTGACCAAAACATTGTGGGAAATAAAAAAAAACAGTTGGGCAGCCTGTAGCCCCCCAAACATTGTTAACAGTAAAAAAAAGTTTAGTACTGTCCCAAAGAAAATTAAATTGGTCTTTGAAATAAAAAAAGGTACAAAGCTAATTTTTTTCATGTTATTACAAACAAAATAAAAAATGCAAAAAAGTAAAAACAAAAAGGTAATTTTGGGATAATTTTAGTCCAATTAAAAAAAGTAAGCAATTATGTTTTGTTTAATTAGTTGCTTTAATTAAGTTTGGGATGCATACATTTATGAATAAGTTAATTTTGGGGTAATTTTAAGTCATTCTTAGTTTTAATAATTAGGCTAATTCAAAACTTCCAGTTGCCTAATTAGTTATTAGGGGATGTCCAAGGGGCTCTGAAGGCATCCCTAACATTTTAAACTTATATTAGGGATTTTTATTAAATGTTTAGACCTACTCTGGGACTACAAGAAAATAAGTTCTATAGAAATTACCACAACCTTTTCTACCCAGCAATTAAATACGAAATACCTTGCGACTGTGGGAAAACTCCGGTGCCACAGGGTTTCTCAAAGCTTCACCTGCAATTGGATTTGCTCCTAAGGCTGAAGAACAAATTTTGTGTTCACAAACTTTACAGATTCATGAGGAGAGTCTAATAGGTTAATTCACAAAAAGATCAATTTTAATCAATTTTGAGCTATTAAAAATGTATAAAAATCTATCAAATTGATCAACATCGATAATGTGTTGTTGGGGATAAATCACACATTTACTAACATACAATTTGTTATTTGTTTTTTTAAGTATTAGTAAATGTGTGATTTAGCCCCAGAAACATAACATTGATGTTGATCAATTTTGGCGGATTTTCAATCAATCAAAAACTGACCTTTAGTAAATATACCCCCAAGGGTGTTCACAAGTACTATGTGTGAGTTTCACTTTTCTGACACTGTAATCCCAGAGGACCCTCCTTCCACCATTTCTGGACCCTTTGCAAATGTGGAGATGAGTAGCAGGAAATGTAATGGTTTAGACATAGAAATTGAGGATGATACTTTGGAAGTGCAACAGGTTGAGGGGAATAATTGTGTATCTTACACTAATAAGTATGTTGATGATGTGTTGGACAAGAAGAAGTTGATAAAATTCAGGAGGAGGATGTTGTTTGGGTCAACGTACTGTAAGTCTCTAATTAGAAGCAGTGCCAACATTAGATAAAATATGCCCCAAAATGGCAAAGCCCGAAAATCTATTTGAAAACTTGTAAACAGCAGTTATCAGACACAGTAAAAACTCAAAATAAGCAAATAGCACAAAAATGTTCAGTTAATTTTGACTTAATATATCATGGCAGACCTAATGAAAAAAACACTAACAATATTACAAATCAATATACAATATATAATAATACTAATTATGGACTGGTGAATTAATATATTTTTTTCCTTTTAACCACTTAACTTTTTCTAAAAACTGCTCCAATAGTGTAAATTTTTTTTTTAATGAATTAGGTGAGGAACATCCATTTTAACTTATCCAAAATGATTTCATAAAATATATATATATATATATATATATATATATATATATATAAATAAATATACACATATTTTTAAGGTTTGTAAAAAAAATAGTTTTTTCAAACATCAGAACCAACATCAGAACATTGAAAACATCAGAAAGATTGCAAAGTTCAATATGAGACCGGTTTCAGGCACCAGGTACAGGCTGAGGTTTTTTACCTTTTTCCCAGTGGCTGCTGATCTTTGCAGCCACTAGGTGGAGGGTCCTGCTTTGCTGACAGATCAGCAGTGATCGTCAGCACAGCAGACACAGGGGGGAGAGGGTGCAGTCAAGCAGAGGACCTGAAGGTCTCTCTGAGAGCAGCAGCTGTGGGAAGATTCTCTTCTGCAGCCACCCTCATGTTTATCTGACTTTTTGAAACTTTGCAACCACAGCAGATAAAGAACTGCCTGGCATGGTCAGAAAATTATGACCATGCCAGGCAAATGGTTAAGCGCATATTTTAAAACTATTTTGAAAAACTAAAAAAAAACACAAAACCAATCCAAAGTTAGAATCCAAGTTAGAAAAGAAAACATTTGGCTCAATACTCCACATAAAGGGGCCTATTCATAATCGGGTGCCGTATGGAAGTATTCACCTCACCACAGAGGATACTTTAGTATCCCACTCGCCACGGGGGATACTTAACACCAGAGCAATTCATTATTGCTCCAGTGCGGGGACAGCTGCTCCGAAAAGTAGCGCAGCTAGCTTCCTGAGGTCATGCATGTGCAAAACCACCAGGGAGTCAGTGGGGAGGTAGTGGAGGGATCCCTCTTTGCATCCCCAGAACTCCTTCCCGTAAGTAGGTGCAGGGCTATGAGAAGATGGTGCTTGTTCTCACAGGCTAATACTTTCAGTTTTCCTTGTTTTGTTGTTTGCTGAATATCAGGTGGTCCTATTCGGACACCTTATGATAAATGGCCCAGTAACTTATATATGCAGTAACTATTATTTCGGCATGGTTACCGGGTCATTTATCGTATGATGAATTGGCCCCATAGCAATAATAAAATATAATAATTGCAAAACCATAGCAAACTGATAGAAACACAGATACTGCAGCTAATTTCTTAAGAACAAAAATGTCCCTAAAATTATAACTCAGGATTTCATAATTGTCAATATGAATATCCAACTAATGCCATATGGTTTGCTACTGCAAATATTAAATGGAGATTATTAGAGTAAAAAGGATGGTTTTTAGCAATGTACTTGCACTGAGATGTTACCTTCACAGGTAACATAATCCTCCATTACACAGTAAGTAGAGATGTGCAAACAAAGCAATTGATTAAAAGTTTTTAAAAACAGCTAAAATCATGTAATTGTTGCAATCCAAAATTCTGATTTAAAATCCTAATTCCGAACCGCGGGAAGATCATAAACGCAACTTGGATCTATCCACATCTCCTTAAGAGAACAGAACCATCAGAGGAAAAGTTCAAATTTTATTTATGACTTCTAGGACAGGCAGACATTTGGTGGAAAATTTTGTATTAAGACTTCAAGTCAATTCAAATACAACATAGTAAATGAATAATGTACTTATTATATGTTTGTAATACTACTGCATACACTTACAATCTCTAAAATTAAAAAATGAAAATTTTTCAATTATATACAGTCTACCTCTAGATAACCTGTAGGTATAATGGTTCTATCTTAGGAATCCATATCATTATATTTCATAAGCACATGATGAAAAAATTATATTATTTTTAATTGAACTAGTGCTATATCCCTACTAAGTCGTAACTTTGGTATACAGTATTTGTGTCACCCATTATTAGAACTGTTGGACAATAGAACAATAAATCAGTCGTAACTGATTAACACACCATAAAATATTTTTTACAAGATCTGAAATATGTTGCAAATTTGTAGCAAATTTGTCAGTCTGCTAATAGCCTTTCCCATGCCAGCAGATTAGAGGAAAGGGCACATAAGTTTAGGCCTTCATTATCAGTGATTTGTTTTTACATTTATTTTAAGAAATTGTTTTGCATTTACATTTCTGTATGTCAATTTGTTAGAACTATTTTATAGTTAATAAACTTTGAGTTTATTTTGTAATATTAAATACCATCTAATAATGTTCTGTCATTCTTTTCTTGAGGAAATAATGTGTTTTCTGTACAACAATTTGTTAAAACTATTCTTTAGTTAATAAACTTTTAGATTGTTTTGTTATATTAAATACCATTTGCTGTAATAATTTTCTGCTCTGTTTTCTTATGGAAATAATGTGCCACAAAATATGACTTAAACTCCCAGTAGATCATGATATTGAAAGCAGAGCTACAAGTCTACATATAAATGACATATGGTATTACTATTCATATACATGTATACTGGGTAGCTTGAGTTGGATTATATTGGAGGATTGAATTATGTGAGCTTGTTCCCTTTATTTTAACATGTAAGACATATATACAAATTTAAAACAGCCTAAAATATGCCCTAGAGGAAATTCAGTCTGCTCCAGAGCGATCTGTAAATAGCTCTTTGAAAAAGTTAAAATATTCCAAAGATTATATTTTCTTATAATGTTGGATATTTGATTGGACTAATTGGTAAATCAATTTGCTAATAGAGTTTGTCATCAAGTCTCGGTCTAGTCCAGCTTTTTTTTTTCATTATTTTTTTTATTTTTTTAATTTATCTATCTGGTTTTGTAAACCATCATAAAGCAAAAGATAGCATTAACCTTTGCAAATATTGACTATATATTATACATTATGATTCTGATCTCCTGATTTTTCTAATTTGAACGAATAGGTTGCTCAAATTCCAGGGTAAAGATAGTTGTTCCAAAAATTTTAAAGATGATTGCATGTGAGGGGTTTAAAAGTAAACACATGTGTTCATCATAAGCCATGCCATCCCAGTTAATGTTAGGTACAGAAAATTGATAATTAGCTGTTTTTTGCACTTCCTGAGAAAATACCTGTCCTAGGGAATTATTAATAAGGTGTGAAGCTTGGATAATGGATTTAGCACCTTACCAGATAGAAATAAGATCAACAATGAAACAAAAATAAAGCACCAAGTTCACACCAAATGGAGAAAAATTTGTCCATGGAAGTGGAAACTGGTATAAGTGCAAAGAAGGCCATATATGGGAAACTACTTGGGAAAAGGTTACCTACTGTACAGGTAAATAAAAATACCTCTTATACTATATATATATATATATATATATATATATAAAACTCTTCCGATAAACAGAGGCACTCTGAGACTGTTATAGATGAACACTTAGCTTATATTGCAAAAAAAGACTCCAACGTTTCGGGACCAAACGTGTCCCTTTGTCAAGGCATGCCTCTGTTTATCAGAAGGGTTTGATGGAATCATGTACGGAGGGCACCTGAGCAGCTGACTTGGAAGGAGTAGTGCTGGTCCGCAAGAGATTATATATATAAATATACAGCAAATGTGTGTATATGTGTATACATATATGTACACTGTGTGTGTGTGTGTGTGTGTGTGTGTGTGTGTGTGTGTATATATATATATATATATATATATATAAAAAATCAGAGAAGAAATGGGTGCTCCAAAAGCATAAACAGCAAATGGTGCCAGGATTTATGCATATAAAAGTAAAGAAAATGGCACTCCAAAGTATAATAAAAACACCTAAGTGCTTATTGAGACATCAGTCAAGCAATACAGCAACGCATGTGTGTATTCCAATGAGCACACAATTCCATGAATTAACAGCTCCACCATTTTGTGAGTGACAGCAATATCACTCTGTGAGAGTGCTGAATCTGCAGTTAACCACATGGTGTCATGGCATACCATATCTGTATTACGCAAGGAACACCTCCATTAAGGCATCAGCTTTTTGAAGTTTGAGTGTTAGAAATTCAATAGGTTTTGTGAAATTTCAGATCATGTCTAAGAAGCCATAATGGGACATGTGAAACCATAAGATTTTTTGTCTATGGAATTTCATTGCTTTTTAAAAATGTATTAACTATCAGGGTTTGGAGAAGCAAAACGGGATACCTACATTGGAGAAGGGCAACAAAATGATACATTAGCACATGAGGAGGAAGGCCGGCACACAGGAGATGTTTTGGGTATGCACAGGGAGAGATGGCTATGGAAGCAGGCTGCAGGAGTGTGGGGCAGCCGAATGTGGACCAGTGGCAGCAGTGCACAGGGGCGCTGGGCATGCATCTGAGAAAATAAGACACAGGGCCTGATTCAGAGCAGCTCGTAAGTGGCCACTCGCTTGCTCCGAGTATGGGTCGTAATGCGCATGCGCCAACCAGTCAATGTGGCGGGAAATCGTGCGCTTGCAAAACAGCGAGGGCCTGGTAATTTGAGTGACAGAATGAGGCATTTGTGGGTGGTAACAGGGGAAGGTGCTTGAAAACGGGGAGTGGAGATCCAAACACAGGCGTGCCAAACGGTCAAAATGGGCGTTTAATGGGAGTGCAGAATTAACAAAGCAGCGTCATCGACCACGTCACTTGGTTGTCTTTTAGCCTGAACTGCTCGCAGTGATTGCGGGAAGTAAAACCTACCACAAGCACTGCGAGCAGTTCAGACGCCTTTCGATGTACTCGATTAATCTAATAAATAGCGGAGATGACGTATGACGCGTACGGCCAGGGGGCGTCTTTACAAAATAGCGAGCGCATGTTTAGTTCGCTCGTTCAGACATAGAGGCGTCAATAGCCCGCAATGAGCGAGCGCCCAATTTAAATAGCCGGCCCCTTTTTCTGAACAACCGTTCGCAAATAGCGTCAGGCTCTGAATCAGGCCCACAGATGCATGGATGAATCAGTGAGATCTGTGTTAAAATTTAAATTTGTGTAAAATAAATTTTTTTTAAAAAAGGGACATCACCCCCCCTTCCGAAACACAACCAGCCCCGGGCTTTTCACTGCCACTTCTGGTTGTGCAAAATATGGAAAACAATAGATGTAGGGGTCCCCCGTATTAAGCACAACCAGCACCAGGCTAATCAGAACCAGTCCTGATTGCCAAAATATTGTGGACAAATGATGTAGGGGTCCCCCGTATTTCATGCAACCAGCACTGGGCTCTGAGATGGTCCTGGTTCTAGAAATGCAGGGGGAAAATGAGTAGGGTTCCACTGTATTTTCCAGAACCAGCACTGGACTTTTTCTAGTGGGGGGCTGATACCACAGCCAGGGGAGCCCTTTCTCTGGGCTCCCCAGCTGAAGCATCAAACCTGACCACTAGTCAGGCCAGGCCGTGGATCCCTGGGGAGTTGGGGACCCCCCAATAAAGGGATCCCCCTCTTCAGGGAAACCCAGGCCTAGGGTGATTGCCTGGGGCTGTCCCTGGCACACCTGGGGCGGTGCCTGCCGGGTTGATAGTGGAGTTTGTATATTCTCCCTGTGCTTGTGTGGGTTTCCTCTGGGTACTGCAGTCTCCTCCCACACTCAAAAAATATACTGGTAGGTTAATTGGCTCCCCTCAAAATTGACCATAGTGTGTATGTTTGTGAGCATGTGGTAGGGAATATAGATTGTAAGATCCACTGGGGCAGGGACAGATGTGAATGATAAGATATTCTCTGTAAAGCGCTGCGGAATATGTGTGCGCTATATAAACTGGTAATAAATAATGTGGTGTGAAAAAATTGAAGTATAATATTGTCTTTTTCAGTAGAACTACAGTTCCCAGCAAGCAGTGCATTAATGGCCCACTGGTACCTATAGTACCACTGTAAAAAAAATATAAAAAATACAGACACCAATTGTTTTATTATTTGATTGTTCTGCCCCTTCACCTGGGGATGGCAGCAATTATGCTCTTTTCCATGGCTGCCGCCTACCCCAGGACTTCTATGACGACTTCACCTTGAGGGCGCAACCCATCCAGGACTTCCGTGGTGTCTTCTTGCTTCGGCAGGTCTTCTCTCCTGGTACCCGGCTGATGGACTGGCTGGATTTCACCTCGTGCTGGCTTTATATAAGCCAGGCGATGGGGTCGGGCGGGGCAAATAGGTCGCAAGCTGTGATTGGCTCATGGTGGCAATCTTTGAATTTCAAAAATGGCACTTAGCCACCATTTTTAAAATGGGCACACGTGGTTCTCAACATAGATGTCAATGGTGAGAACTGTTCATTGGCTGAGAGACAGAAGGCTCAGCAGCAGGGTTTATTTATTGGGGGGGTCCCCAGCTCCCCAGGGATCCCCGGCCTGGGCTGACTAGTGGTCAGGGTTGATGCTTCCACTGGGGGGGCAGTGAAAAGGCTCCTTTGGCTGTGGCATCAGCCCCCCGCTAGAAAAATTCCGGTGCTGGTTCTGGAAAATGCAGGGATACCTAACTCATTATTTTCCCCTGTATTTCCAGGACCAGGACTGGATCAGAGCCCAGTGCTGGTTACGCTGAATACAGGGGACCCCTACATTGTTTGTCCCCAGTATTCTGGCAACCAGGACTGGTTCTTATTAGCCTGGTGCTGGTTGTGCTTAATACGGGGGACCCCTACATCATTTGTCCTCCGTATTTTGCACAACCAGCACTAAAATCCCAGGGCTAGTTGCTCTTTTGAGGGTGGGACCATGACGTTTTTTTTAATGTTCTACACATAAAAAATTTTTTACTCACAGACGCAGGCTTCACGAGTCTGCATCTGCCACTGATGCCGGCTACCTCCCCCGGGTCCTACTGCCTGCTGCACACTCCGCCTAGGCCGCTAATGGCCACCACCAATGCCTGCTTTCTCCCCCGTGTCTCAGCGCTGCTAACTCCTGCTACCTCCCTGTGAGGTAATAGTTTAAAAACTGTAAATTTCTCAATTAACTGAACCCCAAAAGGCCCTACCCTGGAACAATATCTACTTAATAAAACAAAGCTCAAGTCTAAATACACTCCCTACACTGAGTTATGCCTTCCCAAAAATCCCCCATAGAGAACAGCAGAAAAGTGGTCCTAACTTAGAGTGTCAGGAAAAACTGACATTTGGAACTTTAGATTACTCCCAAATCCTTATTTTTTATGTTTTTGCCCTGAAATTTGGCAGGCAGCACCGAGCAGCAGTTCTACCTGTCCCTGCCAAATTTCAGCTGGGTACCTCCTACAGCTTTTGAGGTGTAGACCCAAAAACACCATGTCCCCCCTCAGGAATTCTCTGTCATAAATATCTCACATTTTGGGCCAAATGTAATAGGGTGTCTGTTTTGGTAATTTGCGAGTTTGGTGCTAAACTCGCAATTTTTCACAACTCTCCAATGTAATAGGGTGTCTGTTCACTAAAACTCGCATTTTTCAGAGTTACTAAAACTCTCCATTCTCAAACTCGCATCCAGATGTTTTCACATTGAAAACAATCAACTCGCCCAATGTAATAGAGTGTCTGTTTCAGACTCGCAAAAAAAAGATTACCAAAAGTCCCCAAATAATAGACCTGCTTTAGGCTAGCGAGTACATCCTGAGCAGGTCAGATTAACACAGAAACATGCACATATCCATGAGATATGTACATGTTTCTGTATGTACTTATGTAAAATGTTTTTAAATTAAAAAAAATGACGTACACCCCCTCCCCAAAAGCATAACCAGCCCCGTGCTTTATAAAGCCTGTTTTGTTTCTAAAAATACAGGGGACAAAATTTGTAGGGGGCCCCTGTATATTAAGAACCAGCACAGAGCTTTGTTGAGCTGGTCCTGGTTTTGGAAAATCAGGGGACAAAACGAGTAGGGGTCCCCTGAAAATTCCAGAACCAGCACCGAAATCTTTCTAGCGGGGGGATAATGCCACAGCTAGGGAAAACCTTTCACCGGTTTCCCCGGCCAAAGCATTATCCCTGACCGCTAGTCAGTCCAGGCCGGGGATCCCTGGGGAGTTGGGTACCCCCCCAATAAAGGGGTACCCCTCTCCAGGGCACCCCAGGCCTAGACTGATAGCTCGGGGCTATCCCCTGCACCCTATGGCTGTGGGTGCCAGGTTGATAGTGTTAGTGTAAAGTGTAAAAATGAAGTTTCCATATTGTCTTTAGTTGTAGAACCACAAGTACCAGCAAGCAAGCAAGCCTCCCCTGTATGCTGGTATTTGGAGAAGCACAAATACCAGCATGCGGGGCATTACGGGCCCGCTGGCACTTCTAGTTCCATAACTAAAGAAATACGTAATAAAACAAACATACACCGTGAATGTAAAATTTTAATTAAACATACATGCACACTCACACTCACATCCATAGGGGTGTACCTGAAAAAAAAATCCATACTCACCTCTCCTATGCGTAGATCACATCCACTTGTCCAAGTAGGCAATCCATGGGTTAAAAAAAAACATTCACGCAAAAAAACCTGATCCATGCCGGACACAGCAAAGGTATGTGTGTTCACATAACTTTGCTCCGCGTAAATGACCGGGGCACACGTGTGCCCCGTCATTGAAGGGGCCGCCAGCCAATCAGGGAGCATCTCCGTCGGAGCAGCTCCCTGATTGGCTGAATGCGGACAGCCTGTGTCTCCCATAGACTTCTATGGTGAGAATTCCATATTAATTTGTGGTTCTCCAAATACCAGCATGCAGGGGAGGCTTGCTAGTACTTGTGGTTCTACAACTAAAGACAATATGGAAACTTTATTTTTACACTTTACACTAACACTATCAACCCGGCACCCACGGCCATAGGGTGCCGGGGATAGCCCCGGGCTATCAGTCTAGGCCTGGGGTGCCCTGGAGAGGGGTACCCCTTTATTGGAGGGTACCCAACTCCCCAGGGATCCCCGACCTCGACTGACTAGTGGTCAGGGATAATGCTTTGGCCGGGGAAACCGGTGAAAGGTTTTCCCTGGCTGTGGCATTATCCCCCCGCTAGAAAGAGTTCGGTGCTGGTTTTGGAATTTTCAGGGGACCCCTACTCGTTTTGTCCCCTGATTTTCCAGAACCAGGACCAGCTCAACAAAGCCCTGTGCTGGTTCTTAATATACATGGGCCCCCTACGCATTTTGGCCCCTGTATTTTTAGAACCAGAACAGGCTTTATAAAGCCCGGGGCTGGTTATGCTTTTGGGGAGGGGGTGCACATTTTTTTTTTTAAACACACACAGAAGCCATCACGGATCTCACTGATCTGTGATGGCTTCTCTAAAACTCGCACCTTTTAATGCTACTCGCATTAAAAGGTGTCAGTTTACATAGTCCTAAACTCGCCTAAACTCGCAAATGCAGTAGCCTCGAGCTGAAAAGTTCGCAGTCTATTGAATTTGCGAGTTTCACTACAAACTCACACTTTTTAAAAGTGCGAGAAAGTGCGAGTTTGTACTGTTACTAAAACTGACATCCTATTACATTTGGCCCATAGTCATTTAGTCAGTAAACACATGTGCAGCACAGTACTATTGCTATCGTTAAGAGCTATAAATTATAAATGTACTTCATTAATAGATTGGAATTATAGTTGATTTTTAATTAGCAGACATGTTACATGAACTGGGAATTAAGTTTCTCATTTCCTATGGGCTCACACACACTTCACACCACAGGGCATATTCTTATGTGAATTTATTTTTTTTACCTAATGGAAGATCTCTCAGTGGCGCATTGCTCATGAATCCCGTCCTTTTTGATAAGCGACAAAAACAACCATCAGGGACCAGAACTGGTGCTTTGCACGTACAATTCATAACTTCAAAGTCCTCCTGATCCGGCCTCAAAAGGTATTTTATGTAAAATTTAACATTTACATATGATTCATACAAATTCATTTTTGCTTTAAGGAACATTGTGTTTGAATGTAGTAGAACTTTAAAATGCAATTTTCCTTTCAATATTAGTTAATATTTTTAGAAACTTTACTTACTGGCTAGTTAGAAGTACACTGTGAATAAAATGGTGAACCTTAGTTTCTGGTTATCTTATATTTCAAAAGTAAATAGTAAAAAAAATAAACACATTTTTTATTCATCTAAGTCAGTAGTAAGCAATAAGCTAGTACCACATTACCCACTGTGTGATCAGAGCTGTTAAGAGCCGAATACTGGCTAGGGGGCATGGCTTAATGTAAAGAGGCATGGCCACTCCTCCTTACAAAATATAAATAAAAAACAGTATTTGCTACATCATTTACTGATCCACAGGGTGGCACCGTTGTGCCCCTCAGCCAGGGGCAGATCCAAGGGGGGATACAAGCAGTGCGATCGCTCTCCCCTCTCCTATCAGATGCAGGCAGTGGAGACTGCTGCTTCTCTCAGTGGCAGCAGCTGCCTCCTCGTACTCACTGTAGCCCAGCACATAGCAGTGTGTGATGGGTACTGCTGCCGGTGACAGGACTAAGAGGGGGGTAGCAGTGGACCGCAGGGCCCCTCCATCAGGCCTTGGGTAATAAATATAAGCACCCCCCCCCCCTCTTGGTGGCCCTATTTGTGTTCATATGCATCATTTGTTATCAGAGTATTTTTCCCTTTGGTCATTTGTCTGATGATTTTGATGTCACCAAGGGGTCTATTAATTAGGGGGAAAATATACCCTGTGATAATTAAGGATTGAGCTTGCTGCGAGTTCAATCCTAGTATTGGAGGCATTCATCATGCATTTTCTGGAGACAGCTTTTAGAAATAAGGGGACATTTCTCCTGGTTCATTGTCTCTTCTCAGCCTGTCTTGAAGCTGCACATGCGCAGCTTGAAGACAGGCTGTGAGGAGACAGTTAAGCAGCAGGAGGAGTGCAGTCCCCCCCTCCCCTCCTGTGACCTCATCTGCTCATCTCCTAGCTCCCCCCCACTCGTCCCCGACTGACCCTGCTACCTGTCCCTTGACCCACCCACCCCCTGCCACCTCAGAGCTGCAGCCACCATGGCAGTCTGTGACTCCTGCTGAGACTGTGCAGCCTCACAGTGCCAGTCCCCCATTGCCACTGCTGTGCCCTCTCCCTTGCTCCAAGCTCACTGGAGGAGAGCTCAAGGAACCAATCGGCAGCTCAGTAAGGTAAGAGGACATAGCAGGGAGGGATCACTTCAGATCCCTCTGCTGCACCGGACACTGTACGCCATCTCAGGATGACATACAGTATCACTGCGAAGTTCCAAAATAAATGCTTTTTTGGAACTTGATGAATTTTATAATTTACACATCCACATACTATAGTATGGGGACTGTGGAACTTATCTGGGAACAATTGCAGCCAGGAGATATCAGTGATGTCTCTTGTGTTACAAGAATTGTGAATTACCCTGGCACTTAATTTCTACAAAAATAAATGAAAATCTTAATTTTCACCTACTTTTGTAGAAATTAAGTGATGATGAATAGACCCCCAATTGAGCTCCACACACTGTGCAACATCTTATGTAGTCCATGGTTAGATAATGCTCTCACCAAGTTGAATAGATGGCCGCTACCTAATCTACTATTTGGACTAAAATTATCTGATGCTTGAATGCATTTTTCAGAATAATGTTCTTGGGTGTATGGCCTAGTGTGCTGTACTGGAAGTGTATCTGATGCATGCATGATGTCAACTTGGCATATGCTTGATTGATTTAAAGCTCATTGCATTTTGACTTCGACTCAACATATGGGTGTAAATATACTATTCTTAAGTGCATTTGACTTAAGTGTGTATTTTAAATGCATACAGTATGTGGCCAGCTTTCACAGAGTGAACTTTCTACAGTAGAGAAACTATAGGATTCTGAGTGACACTGTTTAAAGCTTCTGTTTATGCTGTTCCTGTGTATCCCATTGATACGAACACAGACAATTAGCTGCTGCAAGTCCATTAAGTCACCCATTTGTTTTATTATTCCCTTTTGTTAATTTAACTTAATCCTAAACCTAGGAATAAACACACTGACACATGTATGGAATTAAAAGAGGTCACAGCCAGAATTTATTGATCAAATTGAAATTTTAGAATAGGTGGCAAGAAGAAAGCAGTGCTCCAAGGCCACAGCCCGATGGATACCAATACTAAATAATAGGGGCGGATCCCCGCCCTGCGCAGACTGACCTGGGGCAGTACCACCCTTCCCTAATTGGCACAGCATTGGCCCCTCCCTTGGAACAAAGACCATGTCCCCCCTTTAGGCGGTGACAAACTGGCCGCTCTCAAAGGAAAGATGCTACCACAGGCACTCCTGCGCTAATAATAGGCCGCCCGTGAGCACTGCTTCCCACCAGGCTGCACCTCTACCTATTGGGAGAAATCACAGACAAAAGCACTATCCAACAAAATAAGAATGATAGAAACCAGCTTACACGGGTGGGTGGGTGGGGTTGAATAAACTGGAAAGAGGAAGATGGCTCCCTTCCCCAGATTATTTATATGGGACCTCTAAGCCCTCCCAGAAATCCTAGCATAGGCTTATACTCCTTAAATGACAAATAATTAACCGCACCCCCCTCCAGCTTTTAACCCTTAACTTACCTAACAAAATTACATATCAAACAGGGTGCTTATCTATCCTCAAACTTATTCAAGTATTCGGATGCATTAAGTCACCCATTTGTTTTATTATTCCCTTTTGTTAATTTAACTTAATCCTAAACCTAGGAATAAACATACTGACACATGTATGGAATTAAAAGAGGTCACAGCCAGAATTTATTGATCAAATTGAAATTTTAGAATAGGTGGCAAGAAGAAAGCAGCGCTCCAAGGCCACAGCCCGATGGATACCAATACTAAATAATAGTGGCGGATCCCCGCCCTGCGCAGACTGACCTGGGGCAGTACCACCCTTCCCTAATTGGCACAGCATTGGCCCCTCCCTTGGAACAAAGACCATGTCCCCCCTTTAGGCGGTGACAAACTGGCTGCTCTCAAAGGAAAGATGCTACCACAGGCACTCCTGCGCTAATAATAGGCTGCCCGTGAGCACTGCTTCCCGCCAAAGCCCGGTTCGCAGAACCAGGCCCGCCACCAAACTGCGACCTTCCTGAAAATAAAGGGAAACTGCAGAGGTCACTGATCAACCACACTAGCCCCACACCCAGGAGTTTAGCCCCATTGGGTCTATGACAGCTCTCCGCCCTGTAACGTAAAAAAACTTGGGTATTGCATGACGCGTCCGCCAACGCTAAATGACAAGTGTGCAATGACCATATCCGCTCAATACCCATGCATGCGCCCAAATCATTGCCTCCCAAGTGGGGCCCCAAACGTCTCGTCTGCTGCCCATAGGGCACCTAGCAGGCGCTTCCAATGCATTTCTCGTAATCCTAACAATTGCAATTTACCCACTCACATCAAAAAATTGGACCTGCAAATCCAAGGGGTGCTGGCTAGCCCAGTAAAAAATAGGAATTTACCCACACCCGACAATTAGCATTCCCGGACAAACCTGTCCGAGAGTTCACGTAGACATAAATTGGCATTTATACAGACAGATATTGGAATTTAATATAGACAGAAATTGGTATGTAATAATAACAACAACAATTTAACCCCAAGGAAAGGGAAACAAAATAGTTGGGTGACCCATCTGAAGATGAAAAACAGCAAAACCTCTTTGAGGGCAAAAGCTGAAAATCCTTTCAGAATCCCTAGCGGCAGGAGGCTTAAGGCCCCTAGGTTTCCCATCAAACTCGCAAGGAGCGCAACTACCTAGTGCAACTTATCCTCCTTTAAATACGACCTCACCACCCTAACTGTTTTTAATAAGTCGACTGATACACCTGCCCTCGCTGCGCAAGCTGCTGCCCCTAACTAAATTAATGAGTCCAGCAAAGCTCCGTAGCTATACCTAAAGCAATAAGATAATTCTGAAATACCCTCATAAACTGCCACCTGGACAAAGGGGGTTAGATTAGCAAGGATAAACCAGTGCCCGCCACCTGGAGGGCGAACATTATTAAAGCACCCTGCCTGAGCAACTGGACAAAATCACGAGATATGCAAGCGCCTGAATAGAAATGCAATGCCCCTTGGCCAGCTAATCTGTCTTAAACCTATGTAATTAGCATAAGATCAATACCTGCTTAATAACCACCTTATTAAACCTTAAACCTGCTAGCGCATAAAGCTTATTAGCAGCAACTAGCTTGCCCATGCTTAGTATAATGTAATTGGCCAGATCCGCCCACGGCGTGCCTGGAAAAATTTAGAGATACTTGATAATGCTGAAGACAAACCGCCTTGGAATGACCCCTTTCGTGGCATGCCCCAGACAAACTCTGCTATATAATCATCAATCGACCTACCTCACCCGCTCTTGGAAGTTAAGACCCTGCCCATCGTACCAAACCGCCGTGTAGGTCTGTAATGTACTAGGCGTCAATGACTTCAGTGTGAGGTCCTTGATGCCAGCCCAATGAAATGCCGGGCATGGAAAGGGAAGGTTAAACCATTTAAACAGGAGGCACGATAAAATGAACCTGTCCCACTGAAAAAGATTTTAGGCGTCCGCCATACCGTTTGCAGCGCCTGAAACCTGCCATGCCCTAAATTCAATATTCCTTACCCACTTAGCAGTGTAAAATACATCAACAACCGTAAGGCCGGATCTAAGTCCATCCCTGATTAGCACCGACCTACACCACGCTTAAGTTATCCAAAAGGCAATTCGCCTATTGCAAATCTTGCTCTCCTACAGCTACCTACCATTGGGAACACTCTCTAAAAGAAGGATGTTCTTGTTTAGGCCCTGAAACCCATAAGTAACCGGCCCGGGCTCCATGCACCAAGCCCTTACAAAATGCACCAAAACTTAAGGAACCGGACACATCTGTAAACAGTTGAAGTTCGAATTGGCTACAGATGCCGGAGGCCATATCTTTACGCCATTGAATTCGCACATAAACAACCAACCAAAAACGCAGAACCTCACTCAGCTCCAAAGAGATGCAGAATGAGGTTATGAGGCTTCCTAACCCCCGCTGAGGTTCCTCCTAGCCATCTGCTGAAAAAAAAACAACTCCTAGGTATGACTCTAAATGCGAAACTTAGCGATTGCAACTACATTAACTAAACCTTCTTTACCGAAATGAACGCTTCTAGTAACTCCCCCGAAATGCCACGCCCTCTCCATAGACAAGTGGCATAACCCTATCAAGGTATCGGTTTCTACATCCAAGTAATATATGCGCATAAGTAGACCTTACTAACGACGAACAAGGCCGGCAAGCAAAAAAGTAACTAAACCCTCGAAAAGTACACGAAATGAAACAGCCCATCGACAGACATCAGTCTACGTAATAGAGCTCTACTACTTTAATTTCCACATATCTAAAGGACTCGGGGTGAATGGGCAACAACCGTAAAGCGGATTCTATATCCGCCTTAGCTAGTAGAGCCCTCCCCCTGAAACCTTGTACTATCTCCTGGGCGTTTTTTTTTATTTTTTTATAAACAGATTGGCAAACGACACGACAATCTGATGGACATAATGCGTGGGAGCCCAACCCTTCTATCTGGGCAAGAGAGATGCTGTATCAACCCAGATCTACTCGGTTTCCTCTACGGTGACGCCTTAAAGGCGGTGCACCTAAACTTTCAGAAAAGGGGGGGATGCAAAAAGGTGGCCGCACATGCGCCCTAACCTGGCTTCTGCCTCCACCGTACACCTAACGACTTCCAGATGGACATGCGCTGATTTCAGAATCCTCCTAGAAAACCCAGGTATCGCCCATGTCAAAGGTAAACACCAACCCACGCCAAAACCTTGCCCCCCCCAAAAAAAGGCTGCTTCCTCCCCAAGGGGATAACGACCCAACCAACTCCTCAAAATCCCCAAATTACTCAGCAACGGCGCTTCATTGAACACCTCCGCGATGCTCGTTGCCCTATTCTCCTCAACCTGTTCCTGCGCCGCAGACCCCCTGCACATCTTGGCTGGGTGACCACTCCCGCAGAGCATGCAGATATGCCAATATCCACAGCCTGCCCCTCATGATGCTGCGTGTTATTACACGCGTAGCACGACACGCAACTGATGCCTGCAGATCAAGGGCGGATCAGAAAAGGCTGCTTCAGACCAGCCGAGGAATCTGCAGGTGCGTTAGGCAGTTGATTGACTGCAAGCCAAACCTCGACGTCCTTGAAACCGAATTAAAACACTGCTACCCCTCCTGCTGTGTCCTAAATGCGTCATATTGCCGCCAAGCGGTACCTTTAGCTGACTAGTTTAAGCCGTGTACCATGTGCATGTATTTTAGCACATTCATAATACCTCCCAGGCCTGGATTCAAGAGGCGTGCCGCAAAAACATATACACGCGTCACCAAATTCTGGTAATAACGACATGTCGCCTCCGCAACTACCCCAGCTGACTAATCCGCAACCGCAAACATATGCACAAATTTACTCTTCTTGATCTGCTCCCTAAATTTAGAACTTAAACCCATAAGGATAGCCATATTCGCGCAGTGAACCTAATCTCCCGATGCATCCGGCACCTTAGTTGCCGACACTGTGTTAGACCTCTTATGGCTCCCCCGCTTTGCCTTAATTTTTATTTATTTATTTATTTTTTTGCGCAAAGTAACGCCTGAAATTGCACGGCCTTCCAGATGAACTGGAAGAATCGCTAGAATCAGTGGAAGATGAATGTGCGCTGCAAAATGTAGAAAAACCATGCTCACCAGAAATTGCCGCCGAAGGACCAGACATTTCCTCCTGAGCGTTCGCCAACTGTCCCTCGCTGCGCGGTGCGCCCACCACGATTTGACTCGCTGATACCACTGCATCATCCGTCTGCTGGACCTCGATAACGCGACTGGAAAGATCAGAAACTCCTACCTGGGGGATTGAAACAGTAACTGGTGAATTGGACCGCACAGCAACTGTGCCTGCGGAATGGGGGACAGGGGGGGCAGTGGGGGGCGTGGGCAGATTGCGGGGAAGGCAGGGGGGACAGAAGGGGGGAGGGTTGCAACATATGTGTAGTTTGGGAATATGCAGGTGCGGGGGCATGAGGCAGGGAAAAGGGGTGAAAAAACCTGATAGGAAGGTGCAAAAACCTTGTAAAAGGGGGTTAGGGTCTGGAGTTGCAGCAGGGGGGGGCAGATGGTACATGGAAGGGGCAAGATGGTAAGGGGCAGTATATTTCAAGGGGATTCTGCGTGTAGTGTGGGGGTGTATATAAATATGGGGACCTGTCCTACTGCTGAGCCAGAAACGGGGCGAAGGGGTATAACTCCCGCCCCTGGGTGCCGGCAGACAACAGGGGAAAGATTGCTGGGTGGTGGGGCACCTTGGAAAACCCTGTTACTAAAGAACAGCGGGGAGTGCTGAGGGGGCCCTGCTCCTGGAGCAGAGGGGGCGGATGAAGGGGGGAACAGGACCAAGCAGGGCTTCCTGCGTAGGCCGAAAATAAATGAAATGGCCGCCGTGACCCTGTGGCCGGGGCCAACCGCCGGCGCAGGGAGCGGGCTGGCCGTGATCTGCGGTGCTGGGACGGGGGGCTGTGGCCGCCTGAGCTACTCGCGGCACCGCCGGAGAGCCAGACGGCCATGATCTGGGCCATGTGCGGGAGTGCAGACAGGTGCGCGGTCGCGGCCTATAGCAGGGCGCACCCCGCTAAGAGGAAGCCACTGTGGTGAGAGGCGGTGGGGGGGAGGGCATTGGCTGAACGGCAGGGCCTGGGAGTAACTGAGGGGGGTACTGGAAGGGGACGAGGGGGCCGCAGGGCGAGAGGCCTGGGAGCTTCCATAAGGCGGCGGGCGGGGGGTGGGGGGCGGCTGAACGGCTGGGCATGGCTGAGAAGATACTGGCAGGGGACAGGGGATGGATGAACACAAAAGCAGGGGAGGGAGGAGGAAAATGTGGAACAGAGTCTGAAAGGAAGCAAAATAGATAAACAATAAAAGAAATACTGACAGGAGCTAGAGAGGGTGTAAGAAAAGGGTAGATAAATGAGGTGTAAAATGCAGATGGGCAAGGGAAAGAGAGGCAGATTAAATATAATATATAAATGACACTTAGCCAGCCTGGTTGAATAAACTGGAAAGAGGAAGATGGCTCCCTTCCCCAGACTATTTATATGGGACCTCTAAGCCCTCCCAGAAATCCTACCATAGGCTTATACTCCTCAAATGACCAATAACTAACCGCACCCCCCTCCAGCTTTTAACCCTTAACTTACCTAACAAAATTACATATCAAACAGGGTGCTTATCTATCCTCAAACTTATTCAAGTATTCGGATGCATAGAGCGTTGTATGTCTTTGATACTTAAATACAGTAAAGGACAAATGCTGACAGTGGAAAGAGACAGCAATGCTGACTGATAAAGACAAGAAGCAATTCACACCTGCATAAACACATCTATTGTGTAATCTATATAATAATCACCAAAAGGGCAAATCCTGAGATGGACATATTCTGTGCAGAGACACCTATTGGCCCCCTCTCCTCCATGGTGCTCACTGCTGTGACAGGGGACAAACAAGCAGAGAAGGACCCTATACAGCACAGGTAATACACCGGGGTGGGCCACAAGGCAGACTGAGGTGACCCAGCATATGTCTGGTCCATATTACTAGTTAATTATAGTAGTAAACATTCCCATGGTTTGGATGATTGGCATTTTACAATGCAATGCAATTGCCTGTTTCTCCCTATTGTCTTCACCCTTATACCCAGCGGGGGTGCCTAACCCTAAGTCCCTCCCAGGCAGGGCCGGATTTCCTGCTAGGCATCCTAGGTGCTCACCTAGGGCCCGGCGGGCTCCAAGGGGCCCATGGATGGGCCCCTTTGTCTGAAAAAATTACTTGATCACAGCGCTACCAGAGGAGCACTGCACGAGTACCACGTGACGTCATGATGTCACGCGGTCCCACCTCCACTCCCAGACAGCCTCCAGGCAGACTGTATCACTGTGATACAGCTGCCTGCGCAGGCATGCTGCAGCGCTTAGGAGGGTTCCTGCCAATGACGCTGCAAGACCTGTCCCCCGCCACCAGTCTTCTGCTGCCGCTGTTGATGCCACCAAAACCAGGTAAGTCTAAGTGGGGGCTGTGATGGAGGGGGCTATGAGGAGAGGATGGAGGGGGCTATGAGGAGAGGCTGTGATGGAGGGGGCTATGTGGAGAGGCTGTGATGCAGGGGGCTATGAGGAGAGGCTGTGATGGAGAGGACTGTGATGGAGGGGCTATGAGGAGAGGCTGTGATTGAGGAGGCTATGAGGAGGGGCTGTGATGGAGGGGGCTATGAGGAGGGGCTCTGATGGAGAGGGCTGTGATTGAGGGGGCTATGAGGAGAGGCTGTGATGAGGGCTGTGATGGAGGGGGCTATGAGGAGAGGCTGTGATGGAGTGGGCTGTGATGTAGGGGGCTATGAGGAGAGGCTGTGATGGAGGGGGCTATGAGGAGAGGCTGTTTTGGGGGCTATTAGGAGAGGGCTGTGATGAAGAGGCTGTGATGGAGGGGGCTATGAGGAGAGGCTGTGATGGAGAGGGCTGTGATTGAGGGGGCTATGAGGAGAGGCTGTGATGTAGGGGGATATGAGGAGAGGGTTGTGATGGAGGGGGCTATGAGGAGGGCTGTGTTTGAGGGGGCTATGAGGAGAGGCTGTGATGGAAGGGGCTATGATGGAGGGGGTAGTGATGGAGGGGGCTGTGAGGAGAGGCTGTGATGGAGAGACTGTCATGGAAGGGGCTATGAGGAGAGGCTGTGGTGGAGGGTGCTATGGGGAGGGGACTGATGGAGGGGACTATGAGGATGGGCTGTGATGGAGGGTGCTATGAGGAGGGGCTGTGGTGGAGGGGGCTATGAGGAGAGGCTGTGATGGAGGGGGCTATGAGGAGAGGCTGTGGTGGAGGGGGCTATGAGGAGAGGCTGTGGTGGAGGGGGCTATTGGGAGGGGCTGTGATGAGGGGCTGTGAAGAGGGGATATGAGGAGCTGTGATGGAGGGGGCTGTAATGAGGGGGACTGAGATGTGATGGAGGGCTGTGATGGAGGGGCTGTGATGAGAGGGATATGGGGGCTGTGATAAGGTGAGTGAGGGGGGCTGTGATGACTGGGGCTGTGGTGAGGGGTGCTGTGAGGGGCTGTGATGAGGGGTGCTGGGCTGTGAGGGGCTCCATGGGGGGGAGGGAATGAGTGAGCTAAGAGTGAGCTAAGGGGGAGGGAATGAGTGACCATATTTGGTCCACTGTGAAGAGGGGATATGAGGAGCTGTGATGGAGGTAGTTTGAGGGAGTGGGGGCCCAAACTGGTATCCTGCCTAGGGCCTCATGAGGTCTGAATCCGGCTCTGCTAACCTAACCCTCCCCCTTGCAGCTGTCCATGCCCATCACCTGGTTTACCTTCGTTCGGTATGCCGTGTGTCTGGCTTCTGGCGTACGTAAAATGTCAGGCATCGGGATTTTGACGCCTGTCATTAGACCCCTGCTGGGATTAAACAGTCGGGAAGCTGGAGGTCAGTATTTCAACTGTCGGCATCCTGACTGCATCCCCTTTCCTACATAGTTATGCTAAATGCCCATGGTAACTATGCATTTATATATAAACTGTTAACTTGTTTGTACTAGCAACATTGTGCATGGAGCATAGGGAGCTGGTGCACAGCACTGGTAGCATAGTGGTCGGTGCCGGGTGCAGGTATGCTGTTCAGGGCCACCATGGACCCAGGTGCTTATCTACAGTGGGTGCAGGGTGTGTGGTGCACACGGGCCCCTGGGTCTAGGGTGGCCCCTGCACCCATATTATCTAAAACTTACCTCTCCGAGCTCCCGCACCGGTCTCTCAGCGCTGCTCAAAATGCCAGAAAATGGCCGCCTTGGCCATTTTTCTGGCATTTTGCGCATGCGCTGTGAGAAAATCGCCGGGAAAATGGTGGCCGCACCATTTCCCCGGCAATCTGTGCATGTGCAGTAGACTCTGGACACACTCTAGTGCCCAGAGTCTACTGAGTCTGCGGTGGCCGACCAGTCGCATCAGGGGAAGCACATGGACCCCCTCCTCTCTAAAGACACCCCTGCATGGGCCTGTGTGCCCTGAACACCCTGCACCCATGATAGATACGCCACTGCCTCAGCGGATGCTCCTCTGAGCATCTGCCAGGTATTCACTGGGGTGGCTGAGGGCTGCTGTATTTACATTTTCCTGGTAGCTTCTCCTCCCTGCAGCCGCCAGGTGGGGGATGCTGCCATGTTGCCCAATCTTCACTGATTGGCAGCAATGCAGACACTGGGGGAGGCTGCAGGGATGCAGATGGGCTGGGAGATCTCTCTGCCATTGTTGGTTGCTGGAAGATAATCATCCGGAAGCCGCCCAGTGTGCGTTTCCCAGTGTGCGTTTCTGACTGGTTGTGCTGTTTGCGACCATGTCAGGTAACACACAGCCTGGCTTGGTCACAAACGATGTGACCACAGCAGGAATGTGGTTAATAAGCAGCTGTTTTTTAAGCGGTTTGCAAACCACCACACATCAGATGTGATTTTGAGAACCAAATCCCTGGATTTACTAAATCATATACAAAATGGCTGTGTATATGTGCTTGACTTGGTAAAACTCTACATTCTGTATTTGACGCTGAAAGTTTTAAGAATTCAAAACTACTCTTTGGCAGCGTAACCATGAACTGAGATTTGACAAACTAATAATGTGCACATCTTCTGTACAGTCAACCAATGAGAGGAAAAATAATAATCTTGTCCTAGATAAGCCATTTCCCTCTTGTCCTTTGTTTCACACAATTTCTAATGCTCCAGCAGTTGCATTTGAATCAATATGGAGAAATCAGTTTGTTTTCCTGTAACATAACATCTAACTTCAAACAAAAATCTCCCTTCATTGAAACAATATATGCGGGGAACAAAATATTTCTTAACACAAATAAACATTGAAATGTTTCATGCTTACTATATCAGCTAAAGTGTATAGAATGACCCCAGATAATACAGATACTCTGTAGCATATCTGAATCTTTTTAGAGGCATTATAGTGAAATAGAATGTGATTTGAGCAATTTTACTTATCACAAACACATCTAGGGCTATTTTTACAAAAGCTGCTGCTTCTTGGCGCGTTGAAGCTGAAAATTTTAAAGTGGTTTCACATTCAGTGTAAAACTCGCTGGGCTGCACACTGAGGGGTGTTTCAGGGTCTAAATCACACATTTACCAACAGGTGATTTTTGACATCTTTTTTTAAACAATGTCAAAAATAATCTCTAAGTAAATGTGGGATTTAGACCCTGAAACACAAAATCGATAAAATCGACCCAAATCGATTTTCATAAAAAATTTACCCCAACATCACACATTTACTAACAGTTTATTTTTGACAATGTTTAAAAAAATTATGTAAAAAACCATCTATATAAACACAAAGAAGAAATACAGGTGCACAACTCCAAATTAACTGATTATATAAAATAAATACATTTTGCAGTAAATACAATAGAGGTATTTGGCATAATCTTGGCCAAGCTTATGGGCCTGCCCACCATATCCGGGTAACCTCTTGTCGGGCAGGTCCCTAATATACTAAGGCTCAAATCCAGTGTGCAGGACACCCCCAAACTAGCCCAGCCAATCCACCCCAAAGCACCGAAAGTGAAGTGTTAAGAGCAGCCGCTGGCCGCATATAAAGCATAAAAATAAAAAAGTGAAATACATCTATATAAAGGAAACAGACAGTGAAGTATTAAAATGTGTTAAAGGAAAATGTGTTATACTGCGGTGCCCTGAAGCAGATCAGCAAAGCAATCTAGGGGGACCCACACCCCAAAAATGAACCAAAGCTGCACTACACAGTCTAAATATTAGCAGGACTTACCTATTATTGTGCCTCTGACTGGTGTGCATATTACATTGCCAGACTCCATGCTGTAACCAAGTAAAAAACCATCTGTTAGTAAATGTGTGATTTAGATTTTGAATTAGAAAATTGACCAAAATTGACCTTGAGTAAATATACCCCTGAGTGAGGTTTTACATATTTGGTTCCATAAATATAGCCCCTATACTTTTCTTTTGATTGGCGGTTAACTTGTGGTTTTGCAAATCACAGCTTAATATATAGCACGATTTGCATATTTACTATTTGCCTACAATTGAAGTTTACTTTCCTTTGAAATCTAGTAATTTATCAGTTGTGAGAACTTGAAAGATAAAAATAAATATTTTAAAGAAATAGAAGTATGCGATTTGAGTTCTACTAAAAATAAACACAATATTATTTAAATTCTCCATGTTCTGCTGGTCAAATTGCTGAGCTATAGCACATTAATTAATACATGATGGAAAGGTCCAGTTGTTTCTCGATTTTGTAATATAACTTTGCTTTCGATTTTATTGTAAAAAAAAATAAAACTTAATGGACCAAATGTAATGGGTGAGAGTTTAGAAAATGTGAGAGTTTAGCAGTAATCTCTCACATTGGTCGAGTTTTATCTTCAAAATTGGAATACATCTGGATGAGATTTTACATTTTGAGTCTGAAAAACATGCAAGTTTGCTCTGTTGCTGTGTTCTTGGACTCTATTACATTGGGTGACTTTAAAAAGTGTGAGAAAACTCTCACATTTTCTAAACTCTCACCCTATTACATTTGGCCCAATGTTTGGGGTTCTAAATGACCTCAGATCAATAGATAAACTCATCATGCATCTATGTAAAACCAATGGTTTGGTTAGGGATTGTTGATAAGCACATTACAGACAAAATTCCCGGCATCACTATGGCAAACTCATTAATCTGCTAATTAAAGCATTTTAACACTGGCTAGTATAACTGTAAACATGCTGTTGGATTACGATGGCAAAAAGTACATTGCCCAAAGTCGATATATACCAAGTTGCAAAGAAACAGAAATCAACCCCCTTGCAAGAAATGTAGTTTTTAATTAAAATTTTGGTGCGTTGAAGCAGAGGTGTCACCATGAGTGGTGATACCCAGGAGTATATTTAAATTTACTAAAGTGAGAGTGCTTAGAAGTGGAGATGTTGCCCATAGCAACCAATTAGATTCTACTTCACATTTAACTAGCACCTTCTAGAAGATAATAGCTAAAATCTGATTGGTTGCTATGGGCAACATCTACACTTCTAAAAACTCTCACTTTAGTAAATATACCTCCCAGTGCGGCACCTCCCAACCCCTCATGTGCAAAAAGGGGGTGTAAGTGTGGAGCTCTGCTATTTTGGCATCATCTCTTCAGATGGTGTCACCCAGTGCGGCCCACCCCCTGGTGATGCCACTGCATTGGAATATTATTTAATTATTAACAGTTTAAATAGGGGCTACATATTCCACTACACTTTCCAGAGAACACTTAATGAGTCACATCAGTCCCTGCCTCTGTGGAACTTACAATGATTATTTTCTACCACATGGGCACATATACAAACTAGGGTTCATTTTGTCAGAAGTTAGTTAACCTACTAGTATGTTTGTAGAGTTTGTAAGGAAACCAGAACATCTGGAAGAAAGTTACGCAAATGGATATCCCAGGGAGTGCCTGGTTCTTTACTGTGGCTGTCTAATAAAATAATTTGTTCTTTATCACTGATAACTAATTGGAATATTTGAATAAGGGCCAGTATCATTGAACAAATTAGCTGATGTATAGGATTTTTGTAATATTTTTTTCAATTAGTTTTGCAATTGACTTTAAACAATATAAGCACCACTGCCATTTTTCCGTGACTACATGCTACAGTATTTCAAATATTACTAAGCAATTCAAGTGTTTTGTAAAAAATATCTTTAACAGATGTTGTGCAAGAGGAAGACAAGGTCTCCCAAATGGTTCACACTACTTTCACCAAAGCTGAGCAAGCTAACTTTTTTCTTTGGGGAACAAGTGAGTTGGCAGACTGTGAGGTTTCCCCAGTCAGTGGAGCTGATGGTTCTGCTTTATATGACATTAACACTGGGAATTTCTCAGATGCTGAATTTATAACAGTTTGCAAGGAGGAAAACTGGTTTAGTCTGTATTTCTAAATTGAAAGAAAAATAAACATAAATAAGAGAGAACAAAGTTAGCCAGGGAAGGCTTTCATCTTAGTAACAGTCAGCGTTAGTTTTAAGGTAAATAATTCAAAAGGGTCCTCACCTACCTTGCTTTAGTGTAAATTGTACATATTGTTCAAATGCCCATCAATATTTTTGAATTTATGTATGTTGTTTGCCCAAACTACTGCTTTCATAAGGGTATTCATGATTTATGCATGGAAAAAAACAAAAATGCCCCTCCAGCTCTCTAACTAAATTTTAGCACAGTATTTATGACCACAGTACTGTCTGTAAATTAGCAAAAGATAGTTCTTCCTATCATGCCAAGGGACCGCAGCTCCTCCCACCTAACTAGGAAGTGGATGGCAAGGTTCGCAGAGTTTCCATTAAGTCTACAATGGCAAAAGTCTTTGCATAATATCAGCAAGGTAAAAGGTGTAATTCACATTAAATAATATCTTTCAATGCAAGATTTTATAATGTTTTTCTTACACTTTTGAGGTGATTTCTTTAGAAGACTACAGTAGACTGTAGCTCATAGAAATGCAAAGCACATAACACATTGAGATGAGCTAGTCTTTGTGAGACTGAGAGGGTGATGTGCAGACTTGAACAGTGAGCTTCATTTTATAAAATGTTTTAAAAAAGTAAATAGGATCTTCGGCGATATTATCAAAGGACTGGGCTACTTCATATTTTCATATACTGGACTTAATGAGTTATAGCCCACATAGCACTCATTTTTTAAGCTAATAGGGGTCATGACATTGGTCCAGTATCTAGCTAGCAGCATTAAGCTTAGCTACCACTGTTTATGACTGTATGGCTTATACCATCTATAGACGATGTAAGTGGTGTGGTCCCCATTGCCAGTAATAGGGACTCTGCTGAGCTTTTCTAGCTTCAGTGAAGCTTTCCAGGCTTTGCAGAAACCCCACCAGGTTGAATTACAATGCACAAGCACAGGGAGCCATCACATACAGTCAGGTGCATAAATATTGGGACATTGACAGAATTTTCATATTTTGGCCTCTATTCACCACCACAATGGCTTTGAAATGAAACAAACAAGATGTGCTTTAACTGCAGACTTTCAGATTTAATTTGAGGGTAATTACATCCAAATCAGGTGAACGGTGTAGGAATTACAATGGTTTCTATATATGCCTCCAACTTTTTAAGGGGCCAAAAGTAATGGGACAAACTAAACAATCCTAAAGCTAACTTTCACTTTTTAATACTTTGTTGCAAATCCTTTGCAGGCAATTACAGCCTGAAGTCTGGAATGCATAGACATCACCAGACGCTGGGTTTCATCCCTGGTGATGCTCTGCCAGGCCTCTACTGCAAATGTCTTCAGTTCCTGCTTGTTCTTGGGGCATTTTCACTTCAGTTTTGTCTTCATCAAGTGAAAAGCATGCTCAATTGGATTCAGTTCAGGGGATTGACTTGGCCATTGCATAACATTCCACTTTTTAGCCTTAAAAAATTATTTGGTTGCTTTTGCAGTATGCTTCGGGTCATTGTCCATCTACACTGTGAAGCACCGTCCAATGATTTCTGAAATATTTGACTGAATATGAGCATATAATATTGCCCGAAACACTTCTGAATCCATTCTGCTGCTTTTGTCAGCAGTCACATCATCAATAAATACAAGGGAACCAGTTCCATTGGCAGCCATACATGCCCACGCCATGACACTACCACCACCATGCTTCACTGATGAGGTGGTATGTTTTGGATCATGCGCAGTTCCATTCCTTCTCCATACTCTTCTCCTCCCATCATTCTGGTACAAGTTGATCTTTGTCTCATCTGTCCATAGGATGTTGTTCCAGCACTGTAATGGCTTTTTTAGATGTTGTTTGGCAAACTCTAATCTGGTCATTCTGTTTTTGTGGCTCACCAATGGTTTACATCTTGTGGTGAACCCTCTATATTCACTCTTGTGAAGTCTTCTCTTGATTGTTGACTTTGACACATATACACCTACCTCCTGGAGAGTGTTCTTGATTTAGCCAACTGTTGTGAAGGGGTTTTTCTTCACCAGGGAAATAATTCTTCTGTCATCCACCACAGTTGTTTTCCTTGGTCTTCCGGGTCTTTTGGTGTTGCTGAGCTCTCCGGTGCGTTCTTTCTTTTTAAGAATGCTCCAAACAGTTGATTTGGTCACACCTAATGTTTTTGCTATCTCTCTGATGGGTTTGTGTTGATTTTTCAGCCTAATGATGGCTTGCTTCACTGATAGTGACAGCTCTTTGGATCTCATATTGAGAGTCGACAGCAACTGATTCCAAATGCAAATTGCAAACACCTAGAATCAACTCCAGACCTTTTACCTGCTTAATTGATAATGAAATAACGAGGGAATAGCCCACACCTGTCCATGAAATAGCTTTTGAGTTGATAGTCCCATTACTTTTGGCCCCTTAAAAAGTGGGAGGCACATATAGAAACCGTTGTAATTCCTACACCGTTCACCTGATTTGAATGTAATTACCCTCAAATTAAATCTAAAAGTCTGCAGTTAAAGCACATCTTGTTTGCTTCATTTCAAAGCCATTGTGGTGGTGAATAGAGGCCAAAATATGAAAATTATGTCAATGTCCCAATATTTATGCACCTGACTGTATGTGCTTTAGTCGGTAACTCGTCACCTACACCATTATGCTGATGGCAACACAGCAGAGGATGCAGCAAAGAAGGAGGACACCACTGGACCTCTCAGGGCAGGAAACATAAGCCTTATAAACCCCAAGCTTCGGCTACAGTCTGAAGCCATCTTAAAGCGTCTCAATTCATTTTCAACACTTTTGTCACATTCTTTATGTGTTACAGTCAGACGATCTTTCTCTCGTTTATATTTCAGAGTCTCATTTGTAAGGATCCAGTTAAAGAGAACCTTTTATCAACATGATGGGCCACTTTCTACTGTAGTGGAACGGAAGAGAAGGACTAGTACTATTAAGTGCTATTTAGAATCGCTATTAAGTGCTATTCAAACCCACCACACGCCCCCTCTGCATTCAAATATTTGGAATGCCACTCCCTCACCCACCCAGGTATTCCTATGTTTACCTCTGGCCACCCATCCTCTTATATTTTTAAATGTCTAGGATAGGTCCTGGTGATTTTAGTTACGCTAGATATATAGCAGACACTCCATTTCAAACTACTGTATATTAATAGATGTGTGATGCATCAATCTGCCCTATGTTGCAAATTCATTGTCTGCAATTGGGCCCAGGACATATACACCTCAAAGCCAGCTCCTTATAGTCAAGGCAATTGAAGTCGGTGCTTTGGCATGTCTCTGTTACTGCTTCACTCATTATGATTATTGTCTTGTAATTTTCTCAATATTTTTTGTATTCTTTCATACTTTTGTAGTTCTGTACTTTGAATTTATTTTCTACTAGCGAGGTTCGTTCTCTTTCATTTGCAGCTGGTCTCATGCCTATACTAGGCTTGCTTTTACACTAGAGCCTTACTGATGTATTTTATAACATAGTTTCTGCCTCAAGCCAATTCCTGGCTCTCAATAAACTACACTTTCTTTTTTTATTCTGTGCCTTTGTTTCTTTTGCACTGGTCTGTTCCAGTCTTGATTTCCAATTTTAATTATATTTTTTTAGCCATGTGAGAACCGGCTATATTTCATGGGCTTCTGTAGTACTGTAGCATCCATTCATACTCTTAGGGGTATATTTACTAAAGTGAGAGTTTTTAGAAGTGGAGATGTTGCCCATAGCAACCAATCGGATTCTACTTAACATTTAACTAGCACCTTGTAGAACAGGGGTGGCCAACCAGTCAGAGGCAAAGAGACAAAAAATATATGTAGTCAAGCGAAAGAACTGATAGCATGCGCCCACCTATGGCACGCAGGCAAAAATGGGGCGTGGTCTAGCTGTCACAAGGCCATGCCCCATTTTTGTGCGAACGCCTTTAGTATGACATTTGCAGGAGCATGACCTTGTGTCACACCCCCGTTTTTAGTCACGCTGGGGGCGAGCCCAGCACATTGAAAATACACATTTTACATAATCTTCCCAATATACATTTTTCACTGTTGAAGTGAAAGAAATATCCAGAGCAACATAGAAAACATTGAAATAGTTCACATAAAATACACTGAAACAAGCCAGATAAAATACACATCCACATACAATAAATATTGAAATCCACCACATACAATACATTGAGAATGCCAGTTCCCATTAAGCTATGTCCCCTGTAGTTGTGTCCCATATGCAGTGCCCTCCTGTATATGTACCCATTAAGCAATGCCCCCAGTAGTTGTGGCCCTTATGCAATGCCCCCTGTTGCTGTGCCCATTATGCAATACCCCCAGTAGTTGTGCCCCTTCTGCAATGCCCCCAGTAGCTGTGCCCATTAAGCAATGACCCCAGTAGTTGTGGCCCTTCTGCAATGCCCCCAGTAGCTGTGTCCATTAAGCAATGCCCCCAGTAGTTGTGGCCCTTATGCAATGCCCCATGTAGTTGTGCCCATTATGCAATGGCCCCTGTAGCTGTGTCCCTACGGCAATGGCCCCTGTAGCTGTGTCCATTAAGCAATGTCCCCAGCAGTTATGGCACTTAAGCAATGCCCCATGTAGCTGTGCCCATTATACAATGCCCTCTGTAGTTGTGCCCCTTCTGCAGTGCCCCCTGCAGCTGTGCCCATTAAGCAATGCCCCCATTAGTTGTGGCCCTTATGCAATGCCCCCTGTAGCTGTGCCCATTATGTAGTGCCCTTTGTAGTTGTACCCCTTCTGCAATGCTACATGTAGTTTTGCCCATTAAGCAATGCCCCCAGTAGTTGTGGCCCTTATGCAATGCCGCCTGTAGCTGTGCCCATTATGTAATGCCCTCTGTAGTTGTGCCCCTTCTGCCATGCTCCATATAGCTGTGCCCATTAAACAATGTCCTCAGTAGTTGTGGTCAATATGCAATGCCCATGTAGCTGTGCCCATTATGCAATGTCCTCTATAGCTGTGCCCCTTCTGCAATGCCCCCTGTAGCTGTGCCCATTAAGCAATGCCCCCATTAGTTGTGGCCCTTATGCAATGCCCCCTGTAGCTGTGACCATTATGCAATGCCCTCAGTAGTGGTGCCCCTTCTGCCATGCCCCTGTAGTTGTGCCAATTAAGCAATGGCCCCAGTAGTTGTAGCCCTTATGCAATGCCCTCAATAGTGGTGCCCCTTCTGCCATGCCCTTGTAGTTGTACCAATTAAGCAATGCCCCCAGTATTTGTAGTCCTTATGCAATGCCCCCAGTAGCTAGGCCCATTATGCAATGCCCCAGTAGTTATGCCCCTTCTGCAATGCCCCCTGTAGCTATGCCCATTAAGCAATGCCTACAGTGGTTGTGGTCCTTATGCAATGCCCCCTGTATCTGTGCCCATTAAGCAATTCCCCCAGTAGCTATGCCCATTATGCAATGCCCCAGGTAGTTGTGCCCCTTCTGCAATGCCCCCTGTAGCTGTGCCCATTAAGCAATGCCTACAGTGGTTGTGGTCCTAATGCAATGCCCCCTGTAGCTGTGCCCATTATGCAATGCCCTCTGTAGTTGTGCCCCTTCTGCAATGCCCTCTGTAGTTGTGTCCATTAAGCAATGTCCCCAGTAGTTGTGACCATTATGCAATGCCCCATGTAGCTGTGCCCATTATGCAATGCCCTGTGTAGTTGTGCTCCTTCTGCAATGCCCCCTGTAGCTGTGCCCATTAAGCAATACCCCCATTATTTGTGGTCATTATGCAATGCCCCCTGTAGCTGTGACCATTATGCAATGCCCTCAGTAGTGGTGCCCCTTCTGCCATGCCCCATGTAGTTGTACCAATTAAGCAATGCCCCCAGTAGTTGTGGCCCTTATGCAATGCCCCCTGTAGTTGTGGCCATTAAGCAATGCCTTCAGTAGCTGTGGTCCTTATACAATGCCCCCTGTAGCTGTGCCCATTAAGCAATGCCCTCAATAGTGGAGCCCCTTCTGCCATGCCCTTGTAGTTGTACCAATTAAGCAATGCCCCCAGTATTTGTAGTCCTTATGCAATGCCCCCAGTAGCTATGCCCATTATGCAATGCCCCAGTAGTTATGCCCCTTCTGCAATGCCCCCTGTAGCTCTGCCCATTAAGCAATGCCTACAGTGGTTGTGGTCCTTATGCAATGCCCCCTGTAGCTGTGCCCATTATGCAATGCCCTCTGTAGTTGTGCCCCTTCTGCAATGCCCCCAGTAGTTGTGGCCATTATGCAATGCCCCCTGTAGCTGTGCCCATTATGCAATGCCCTTAGTAGTTGTGCCCCTTCTGCCATGCCCCCTGTAGCTGTGCCCATTATGCAATGCCCTCAGTAGTTGTGCCCATTAAGCAATGACCCCTGTAGCTGTGCCCCTCCTGCAATGCTCCCTGTAGTCGTGCCCCCTAAGGAAGTGCCCCCAACACTAGCTCCCCCTCCCCGCCCAACCCCTATGAAGAAACTTACCATCATGCTGGCACCGCTCCACGCCACCAGGGCTCACGAGTCCCACCATCGCTGCTGCTGTTGCTTCTGCTGCCTACTGGATCTAGCTGGATCCAGCAGACGTGTGGGCTCCTCACATCGCGGGTGACATCATGACATCACCCGCACACTGCATTACTGGGAACCCTGACCTCTGAAGTGATCAGAGGCTTCTTTAGTCTCTGATGGCTTTAGAGACCAGTGTTCTCACTACTATTGGTGGTCTGCCAAGCCACGATCCAGGAGCCACATTAGTAGCATAAAAGAGCCTCATGCGGCTCAAGAGCTGCGGGTTGGCCACCCCTGTTCTAGAAGATAATAGCTAGATCCTGATTGGTTGCTATGGGAAACAATTTCCACTTCCAAAAACTCTCACTGTAGTAAATAGACCCATAGGGGTCTATTTATCAAGCAGTGAAAAGTGTGGAGAAGTGAACCAGTGTAGAAGTTGCCCATAGCAACCAATCAGATTTCAAGTAACATTTATCAAGTGCAGTCTATAAAATAATAGGTAGGAGCTGATTGGTTGCTATGGGCAACTTCTTCACTGGTCCACTTCTCCACACTTTTCACTGCTTGATAAATAAACCCATTAGTCTGTTCATAATTTACATAGACACAGTACAAGAGAAATAAAATTGACTATCTTCCAGTCTTGTTGTAGCATTGTGATATCTTAGCCTGACATGAACCATGTGTCTGTTCCCCAATACTGTCTACATTTTAATCCCTTGTGTCCCAGTCCAGTCCCTGTCATATCTGGTTGCTTGCTGTCAGGGCTGGCTCTAGGGGTGTTCGACCTGTGCGGTCGCACAGGGACGCCACCCATACAGGGCGCACCCCTCCCCAACATCCCAATTTCAGTGGGACAGCCAAAGTGGCCCATGGGTGATCAAATCAGGAGGTTGGGGACCCCCACGCCGCAGCTGTGCGGCGGTGCCTGACCCCGGAGACTCTGATGCATGCGCGCGACATCCATTCAGTGATGGGAGAGGGACTGGGGGAAGCCCGGCTAGTGAGGCTCCCCCCAGCCTGACAATATTTGGAGACGGGCATGTCTCCTAAAAATGTCATGTAGGGGGCGTGGCCTATGGTAATTAGGTCACGCCCCCATTTTTTATGACGCGCGCGAGGATAGGGCGCAGTGAAGAGGGCCCTCACAGGATGTTCCAACCCCTGGAGCCGGCCCTGCTTGCTGTTTATGCTCTGTTTGTTGTCCTTGTGGGATTTGAATACTTAAAAGCAATGTCCTGAGAGAGTGGCTAGAAGGCCAAGTTCTACAACAGCTTCAAGTGTCATGGTAGTCTCATTGGTGCAGTGGCATCCCTCAGAGCCGTAACTAGACTTTTTGGTGCCCTGTGCCAGAGAGAGCATTGGTGCCCCTCCCCTCCCATTTTTTAAATAGGGACATAAGATAGTGCACCTGAAAAAGGGCCATGGCCTAATAGGGAAAGGCCAGGGAAGAGATAGGGGAGGCCAAGAGATACTGGAAAAGAAATAAGAGGAAGTTACGAGTGAGAATGATAATAAAAAGGAAAACTGACAGGTCCAAACAACACCCCATGACCTACGGTGCCCTGTGCCATGGCACTGGTCGCACTACCCTAGTTACGGCCCTGGCATCACTAGGGTGATGCGGGGGTGCGGACCACAGCAAGTGTCACCCTCTGAGGGGTGACAGCAAAATGCCAGCTCCCTCTCAGTGTCCATGAGCCTGACACTGCATTGTGATATTATTGAGTAGTGTCTCACTCCTGATCACAGGTGAAGCTGGTAGTGCAAGGAAATTCTCTGGAGGCAGCTTTGCATCTCCAGGACTGCTGGGCACACCCCCAGAGCGATGAAACGGGAGTGTGGCATGAGGCCATGCCCACAAGACCATGTCCCCTTTTCGGGCACTCATGCTGTAGGCACGTGCAGGAGGACTATTAGCCACGCTGCATGTCACTGACCCCAGTTATGCCACTGCCTTGGTGCATCTCACAATCCACTTGTTTAATCCCTTACATACCTCTGTCCTGGATAACATCCCTGGGTCACTGTCTGACTTTTGTTATGCCTTTGAAACTATGCTCAATATCCAGATTTCGTGGCCATTGGAACTTTCCCTCTATTATATAATGCACAAACCATATACAGTAATGGGAATTATTCTTTTTTTTTTACACAGGCTGATGGGAAAGATAGCTCAAACTGCTTACAGTTTACGCTATCGCTGGTCATAACCACCTCTTATTTTAGCACTGTTTCTGGTAGGTTTTCCACTGGTTTATAACTTTATATATGACAGTTTTTATTTTTCCATGTAAATATCTGTGTTTTCAAGAAATCACTGCTTAATAAACTTACCCCCAGGTATTTAGTTTTGCAGTGCTGCTTCCACTCATATCCAATGCCTAAGGACTAGTGGATCAAAATGGCAGAGAGACTGCGGGGAGTGCAAAGGTATGCTCCCTCTGTACAGGCAAGCTGATGAGATTATATCTGGGATAGTTGAATTTACAGTACATGCCTGAATTGCAACCACAAGCAAAAAATTATCCATTTTAGGCCAAATGTAGAAGTCTGGGATTTTTCTAGCAAGTGCAGGGATTTCGTCAATTTAATGGTGGGATTTAAAGTGGCAACTTTTTTAAGAGATCAAAACCAGGTTGGTTTTGCCTTTAAAATAATTTTTGCTTTAACTCTCATAGCTACTCGACAAAATGATTACACTTATAGAAAATTGCAGGCTATTACATACTGTATGGGCCTATGTTTTGCATTGTGAGATTATTAGCTGCTCTTCAAGAGGTGGAAAATGCACATTTGGAGGTTGTCTCTACGTAAGCCTATGCTAAGTGGAATCAAAGTACTCTACTTATGCTAAAATTGCTATATAACCATATTCAAACTTGAGATAAACTAAACAATTTAAAGTTGAACAAGTTCGACCATGTTTGACTTGACTCAAACATGATCAAAGTTGTTTAAGCCTAAATAGCTACATTGTAAAGTATTTAATGTTTCACCATGCACTTAGGGAATTCAGTGAACTCAGTGAATTCATCATTGCTCCAGCACGGAGACAGCTGATCTGAAAACCAGCTGTCTCCCCAAATCGATTCACTGCTCCTTTCGGAGAAGCAAGACAAGTGTGCATGCGTGACCTACAGGTCACGCATGCACACAAAAGCCCTGAGGTCCGGCGGAAGGAGTCGTACAGGGGCGGAGATATCTGAAATAATCCCTTTTCACGACCCAGGGCGGGAGCACTCGCCATCTGATGATGCTCCTGCAATCAAGCTCCGAAAAGAATGTATTTTCGGAGTTTGATGAATTTGTCCCCATACTAGTGTACGGGGACAGCGGGCCATTCCGGTAATGTTCATTTTCACCTGCTTTTGTAGAAATTAATTGATGATGAATAGAGCCCTAAATATTGTAGCAATTTTAGCTCAGCCAGCCAGTAAAAGCAACATTTTATAGGTTATTTGAATGTCTTTTAAGTATGAGTTGCAAATGAGAACTTGGTTTGTTGTCTTCCTTCTATACCTCTAAATCTCTACCATGCAAAATACAAAAAAGAACTGAAAATATTAAAATATAATGGATTCAGCCAGGCACTTGGTCGAAATTAATGTTACATCAGCACATTATGTTGTACAAAACTGCTCGTAAATTGTAAACTGAGCTCTGAGGCCCTCTGGCATAATTTAAGGTGTTCTAAATTTTTATTATTACTGCCTGAACACAAAATATCAGCTCGCTCTCTTTGCTGCAGCTTTTACTATGTGCCGCACATGAGCAATATGTGTCTTGGTTTTCAATAGTACAACATTTCAAGACTTTATATATTTTCCTATTTCTGACTTTTATATATTTTTTGTAATTTTTCTCTTATTTGCATGCATTTTTCAGTTAGTTAATTAAAGCTTTAGAGTTCACCCTTGGATTGAACACTGAACCTAAACTTCACAGCAAAAAAAAAACATACCGACAATTATGATTCATCTGAAGGAAAGGGTTCTGCAAAGTGTTTCTTAGCAACAGAACATTTAAGTTATTGGAAGTTGCAGACCAGTGGGGAATTTTGAGCCATTCATTTGAGATAAATTGTCTTTGAGGTGTTGGCTTCCCACTAGCCCATCTATTTCAGCGCCCTTTAATTACTTCATCTGTTTTCCTGTTTGCTTATAATATATATACTGTGTGTGTGTGTATATATATATATATATATATGTGTATATATATTGCATCACTGTACACATTCCATGATCAACTGTACAATGGTGAAATATATTGTTACATATTTAATATAACTATACCGCATTGTCAGTGGCATTATCTCATCTGATGTACAGTACTTCCATTAAGAAGATGTGACCACTCAATACAATAAATTGGATGGTTTAGAAAGCACACATTATATGCTGGTCATTCCGATCCATTGGTGACTATATATGGTATACTGCGTAATCCAGCTTTACAGCTGTTACGACAAAAGACATTATATAACTATTCACTTACAGCACATTTCAGCTAGGAACCTCTGTAGATAGTTGCTGGATATGCTGTTGGAATATCAAAAGTTATGTCATATATGATACAGTGTCTCAAATGTCATATTGGTACTGATTAGATGACATGGCACTAGTCCAACCAGCAGATTGTCATTTAAATCAATATATCAGATCCTCCTCACTTTTGATGTTCTACAAATTACTCCTAAAACCAGGGACGGACTGGGGCTACTCAGCGGCCCTGGCAGTCCCCCTAATGCACGCAGCATAGACGCGCGCAAATTTACAAAAGAGCCATGGACCTGTTTCATGGGGGCGTGGTGCGAGTCATGGGGGTATGGCCTCGCTGCACACCCCTGTCTTCCAGTGTCCCAGCCGAGCAGAGGAGTGTAACCTGGTGTGGTCTTCTTCTGTTGTAGCCCTTCCACTTCAAGATTCACTAAAGTTCTTCAACATGCTACTATTGTAACAAATGGTTCATTGAATTACTGCAGTCTTACTGTCCATTTGAACCAGATTGGCTATTTGTCTCTGAACTCTCTCATTAACAGGGTATTTTTGAAAACAGAACTACTTCTGGATGTTTTTGGTATTGCAAGCCATTGCCCGTAAACTGTAGAGACTGAGATACTCAAACCATTCCATCTAGCACCGACAATTATCCAAAGTCACTTAGATATCGAATTTCTTTCCAGTTCTGTTGTATGATATTAACTATATATAAAAACAAGGGAGCTCTCATGGTGCCCCATATCATTCAAATAAAATACAGACGAAAATGAAAGACCTGCAAGTAACTTTTACAAATATCACAATATATAACAATCAAGAGCTCATTTATGAGCATGTTCTATGTTGATTTTATCATAAATTTAATTGCTTTTACATTATTGCACTAGTTGGACATTTTTCTTTTTAGTAATCTGTTAGAAAGATCATTGACATTTGGAACAGGTATGATGGCCAAGAGGATTAAGGGGTCTATGTACTAAGCAGTGATAAGTGACAGAGTGAAAAGTGATAAGTCTGTGATAAGTGCCAGCCAATCAGCTCCCAACTGTAATTTTTCAAAAACAGCCTCTGAGATGACAGTTGGAAGCTGATTGGCTGGCACTTATCACAGACTGCTTAGTACATAGACCCCTAAGGGTCATACTTATAACAGCTTACAGTCTAAAAAATTGGGGGCTACCTTGGAGATATACTAGGGAAATCTACAGGCATTGAAAAGTGTATTTGTTTGTGGCTGGCCCTAATTACATTATACTGGTTGTATGTAAAAGGTTGAACGCAGCTCTAAGACTGCCACAGATGCTGCATGTTTGCAGCCTTGTAAGTAAAGACAATAAAATACAGTAAGAACATTATTTTATTATAGCACTTTTATTACAGCACTTGCAAACAAAACTTCCCAAGTGTCTTGCTTCAGTAACTCATGGGCTCTGTGCATTTGTAGCAAAATTTATCTCTAGGAATTTAGGATTGTACATTGAAATAATAGAGTCTAGAAATCACCGTGCTGTAGTGTAATAAATCCTTTTCAGTTTTGAACTACTTGTTAATAACAAAATTTTAAGTGTCATACTTCAAATCCTACTATGTAATTTACTTTATTTATCATCTTGTCCTTGGTGTTTCAATAACACTGTTTGTAAATAAATCCCATGTTTATTTATTTATGCATGTACTCTATGTATGAATTTAATTAGAAGTCTGGAGGGCTTATGGAGTTAATTATTTAAGAGGTACAAGTGATATATACACTTGCAACATTTTGTCTGAGGTTTCCAGTGTAGAAAGTCTGTGTTGGAACACTAAATCACAGACGAGGAATACTTTACTGTATTTGTACTTGTTGTGAATTTGAAATGTATCAATGGAAATTAGAGGTTGCCAATATACTGTATAAAGTTATGTTAAAATGACTTTGCCTAGAGTCATACTACTTACAAAAGTAGCTAACATCAACCCAAAAGGCTGTCACTTTGGGGTCTATTCATCATCACTTAATGTATACAAAAACAGGTAAAAATTAAAATTTTCACCTACTATTGTATAAATAAAGTGTCAGGGCCATTCATTATAAAGTCAAAACAGGAGATATCACTGATCTGATTTTATCAAGCTCCGAAAATACAACATTTTTGGAGTTTGACTGCAGGAACATTCGCCATCTTCAGATGGCATTTGTTCTCGGTGGCAAAGAAGGATCCATTCTGCCAGAAACCATGCAAGCGTGACCCCAAGTTCAGGCCTGCGCAGTAGCACTGCCGAGTAAGAATCAGCAGGGCTAAGTTTCAAAGTATTTGCAGACTCGGCAGTGCTAGTTTTAAAATTATTCATGTAGACAGCTGATATTCAGATGATCTGTCTCCATCCTGGGGTAATTGTGAATTACCACTGCGCTCGCAGCGTATTAGATTGTTAATTATCGGCCCCTATAATTAACATAATCAATAGGCCCCTTTATCCCATTTTATCATGCTCTACTTTAGAGCTTAGCAAAACATTTTGCGACAGTAACTGTATTTGACAGAAATACAAGTCTTGGATAATGCATAATAACTATGTCATTTAATAGTGTCAAATATGCTAGCTGATAAATGTATATATCTATAAAGTATAATGAGTATGTATACGGTTTTTGATACAGGAGAGCATCTAAGAGCACTGTCATTGCTCCTTGGTATTTCTCTATGAATGGAGTTAATGTACGGTATATTTCATATCCACTGCATACATAAAAGTATAATTCTACCACAAACTAGTAATGTCATGTGGGAAGTGCATCCAAATTGTTCAGAGTGTACTAAAGCAATCTTGCTCTAAATGGATATGGAGAATGGTACTTGTATGGAACAGATGTGTCCTCATTCACCTTTCGTTTTTGCACCGTATGGTGCAAGACACACGGTGCAACTTAGACATTAACTACACCATGGATAGCAAGCTTTGTACTCTCATATTTAAGCAATTATTTACACCACATAGTGTCTTTTTCACACTGCAGCCACAAACCATTTGATATTTTTTCTTTGAATTTATTTTCATCGTTGAATTACAGTTTCCTGATTATTTACAGAAATCACAGGGTAGGCAATCATGATGATTTAAGACTTGTTTGCTGAATTGTGTTTTAGAAAGGTTTTAAAATCCTTTTTTTCGCTCAGCATCAAAGTCTACAGGCAAATCACAAAGCCACAGCAGTATCACTCAACAAGTGTAAACAATATCATCACTCACAGAGACACTACTCAAAGAAGAGCAGCACATACCTGCCTCACTCTGACAGAAATACAATTATCTGACAGAAAAATGGCAAAAATGGCAGAATTATCACATACCCCAACGGACCTGACATCTATCCTTACTAAAAATGACTGGTACAATAATGATCTCTTCAAAGAACTTAAACAGGCTATTTTAGAAGATATACCAATCTTGAGTATGCGGTTGAGCTCTATTATTCTCTCTTAATTGTCTATATTGTACATTGACTTCCCGGTGGGGCTGTCTGCTTTGGAGGGCACCTGCATTGTTTGCATTTTTTCATTATGCTGAGGAGTGTTCCCTGCAATTGTGTATATATATATATATATATATATATATATATATATATAAAAAATATCATACAAACTCGGCACTCACATGCTTTTCAAACTGCAACTCCTTTGAACATAGGGAATGTTGGTTCCAAGATATTGCAATAATTTGTTAAGCTGGCCACCGCTTTACGGTCATTCCCATGTAGCCAGTCCCTACACTGATTCTCAGACAAATGAACTTGATCTGCCATCTTGGCCTCAAGCTTGCATACATTTTAAACATGAAACTGGGTCCTGCCTTAAAGAGACAGGACTGCACCCAAGGCTATCAGTTAATAAGCACCTGGAAAAAGAAAAAAGTTTGTCTTACATTTGAAAAACAGGGTGCCCTAGCAAGTGTGACCACAAAATTTAAATAAACGACAGGCTCAATCCACGGCACTCGACCATCTGGGGTGCCCTTGGTATGTGACCACACCATCTACATAAAAAATATCATACAAACTCGGCGCTCACATGCTTTTCAAACTGCAACTCCTTTGAACATAGGGAATGTTGGTTCCAAAATATTGCAATAATTTGTTAAGCTGGCCACCGCTTCACGGTCATTCCCATGTAGCCAGTCCCTACACTGATTCTCAGACAAATGAACTTGATCTGCCATCTTGGCCTGAAGCTTGCATACATTTTAAACATGAAACTGGGTCCTGCCTTAAAGAGACAGGACCGCACCCAGGGCTATCAGTTAATAAGCACCTGGAAAAAGAAAAAAGTTTGTCAGTCCCAACACAACGGACCTGACATCTATCCTTACTAAAAATGACTGGTACAATAATGATCTCTTCAAAGAACTTAAACAGGCTATTTTAGAAGATATACCAATCTTGAGTATGCGGTTGAGCTTTGTTATTCTCTCTTAATTGTCTATATTATACACTGACTTCCCGGTGGGGCTGTCTGCTTTGGAGGGCACCTGCATTGTTTGCATTTTTTCATTATGCTGAGGAGTGCTCCCTGCATTTTTGTTTTTATATATACTGTATGTATATATATATATATATATATATATATATAATATATATATAAATTGCCACAGGCTTGGCACTCTACCTCACAACAGAAATATGGTTTGGGTGCCTTCTGCAAGATAAGTACAATAGCAGGCAGGACGGCAGCGGCACTCGCAAGGAAATAATCTCTTAAGACCGGGTCGTCAGACCACTGTAGTTTAATTCAACGTTTCGGTCCCTGCGGACCTTTGTCAAGAATATTACAAATGTACACAAACAATCTTACCTATATACGCGATCCACCATGAGTGCACGCCCCGCCATCCTCCCAAGCCTGAGCCTGACGTCATCACTAAGCGCCACTCAGCAGGCGCGACGCCCGGCAACAGCCTTACCATGGCAACACTGTATACAAAAATTCATAGTGAACGCCCTTCACCAGCATATTTAAAAAGACATAAATACAGACATACAGAGAAGATATACAAACATGTAAATATTACACAACTGCCTAATAATGATACATATATAATAAGCAGCATATCAATAGTGCAGTGCTTTGAGACATGCATACTAATAAAAACAATATACAGAGAAAATATATAAAGAACAGAAGACTTCGTTAATTAAAGCATGCAAAAGATAGGGTTTCATTCAGCCCATTAGGCTATACAGTGTTAAGTCGAAAAATCCAACGGGCCTCAGATTGTAAAAGTAACATTGCTCTGTCCCCACCACGCACATTAACAGGGATATGGTCAATCATTTTATATCGTAGTGTCGACAGATTATGTCGGTACTCCTTAAAATGACGAGCTACTGGTTGATCATATCCCTCATATGCAGGCAAAGATAATTGATCCTCTGATCCCCAGAATATGTTTCTTCAAAATGTATCCTCCGATGATATGTAACATAAACAAAAATAAAATATGGTTTGATACTGATACAATTCTTCACCATACATGTGCAAACAGATTTTATTGGTGTTGTTTTAGGCAATTCTCAAAAAATTTCAGAAAGGTAGAGTGCTCGACCAACAGACTGCAAATCACTCAAATTAGTGAAACAGATAAAGCTCATTAGATTAATGCTTCCATAAATACTTACATAAGTACCACAGATAGACAGCATATAAAGGTTTCTTTATCCACCCATTTCAGATTATATAGAGGGGTTGGGTATGGGATGCTGGCTTTCAGAATTCCGATGCCGGCATCCCAACAAGGTTAGAATACCAACATCTGCAGTTGAGTATCCTAAACCTAACCCTACCCTTAAACCTAACCCTCCACCATGCAGCCTGAACCTAACATCCACCCCACAGCTTAAACCTCACCCTCCCCCCTGCAGCCAATGCCCTAACCCTCCCCCTAGTGCCTAACCCTATCCCCCGTCTATAACCCCAATACTTACCAACCCCAATACTTACCACTTGCTGGTGGTCGGAATGATGGCACCAGGATTCTGACCGGTGTTGCGACACCAATGATAGCATTCTGAGTGCTGGTATCACAACCACCGGGATATGAACTGCATCCCATATAGAGATGATATTTCAACTCGGCAATGAGAGAATACAAAACTCATGGGGCAGTGTATCAAATCAAAATGATTGTAATAATCAAACTAAAAACATACCAGACAGTGTAGTAAATGTTACATTAGTCCCTATCACATTTATTCAACGGAAAACTAGATCATAACAAAGGACATTGTACATTTAAACTATTATTTTTTGGGAAAGTTTTTTCATTTTCTAAAAGATTGGTATTAATCTGTATATATGTTTTATACATGACCTATTCCGCCTTTATATACAATAGCATGGAGTATGTCAGCATACTAAAATAAACATAACTTGATGCAATACAACAATACAAGAATGATTATAATTGGATTGGAAATGCTACATTCTGGGTTGTGAGAAATAGCTGTAACAAGTTAAACAGTTTGTAAAGCCTAATCAGTAGCAAGCTGTTCTGACTATTGTGGATAGGCACCTTCTCTGTCATTTGCATTTCAGCTAGGCTTCATTAAGTCCTGCATCATCTATTCTAACCATTACATTACATCAGGGTAAAGAAAAACAAATCTCAAAGGATTTAAAAGTACAATAAAGATGGCAAAGATGGAATTAGGGAGTTGTTATATCTATTAACGTACTTTTATAGCATGTGAGTGTGATTCACCATTAGGCACAGGCATGCTGGCACTTCTGGTCCTTCATGCACCTGTATTCTCTGGCTGCCATATCCCTCCTGTAACTAGTAGCTCTACACGCCCCAGCATACCACAGCAACTAATGGCTGCCAGAGCTTTCTTGGTCTTGTAGACCCACATTGTAAAAGTCTATTTTTTCAAGCTTTTTCTTATTACTACAACCCCTGTCAACCAGAGGGCCTGGTCAGAGCCCCAGTGCTATCAGCACAAGTTGATTTTCCCTGGGATAGAATTCCAGCCCAGTGCTGATAAGACTATATATATATAGTGGATACTGGTACTGGTTTCAATTTGGGGATAGGGATATTTCATTTTATGACACGTCTAAAGATGCGCACTGATGGTCATCATGATCAGCGCAAATCTCTATACCATGGCACACATGTAGCTGCAAAATGTATTACTGCTATCAGGCATATCTGAAGACGTGGCCTATTCACAATAGGCTGTAACTTCGGGATGTGTGACACTCTTATGAGTGCATGTCCTTACAGGACTTTAGTTACACTTATCCCTCTTTTGCACCAAAAACCAAGGACAGACACTGTTTACACAGCACCATCGATCTCGGTTATTCTCAGGTGAGCCCCGTTCACACTGAACCCGGGTCTGCCCTGCTAAACTTGTCAGGTCCTAAAAAGTGGGAGGTGACTGCTCCACAACCACCAATTAGCTCATTTTAGGCATGACCCAGGTCAGATAACCCGGATTGCACTGTTTACATTGCACCATTATCCAGGTCCATCCTGGGTCCGGCCCTGGTTGGATTGCCAGGTCATTTCACCCGAGTTATTGTTTAGGGACCCTTTTACACTGAGCTGCGACCCGAGTAGACCCAGCAATAACCCGAGTTATCCCAGCAGTGTAAAAGGGGTATAACACAGCCTTTATGTGGATACAATTTAAAAAAATACTACTTGAGTGCTGACAATATCCTAACTGGTTTTTTTTGTGTTTTTGCAAATTCGGTATTACTAACTAATATTTTATATATATCATCCTTTCTTCCCCAATTTATACTGTTTCCTTCTAAACAACTCTCCTCTAGTGTACTGTAATAGGATCATTTCAGATCTTGTTTTGCATTTGTCAGAGAACATGGCTTAAGGGGTCACCAACTATGATATTTTTTCCTGAGCATTTAAATAAATAAATTACAATACAGCATATTTACATTGCTGAGATGAAATTTCAAGTTACGCCTGCAGCATTCTGCTTGAATTTATTTCCCAAGTTCTTCAATAAACATTTTTTTTACATACAGTACTGAACAATTATTGGTATAATAGGATGAGTCAGTATAAAAACTAACATCATAGGTCATCATTTCACTAGACAGAGTGTCAGGAGCTCCTAGCCAGAGTTTCTTGTTAATAAGAGATTGGAGAAATGCGTACAATCCATCCTTTTTAAAGAAAAATGTTATATAATAATATATGTATTATTGTTATTTTGATTTCTATACAGGATTTGTAAACACTTATTACAAATATTTTTCCAGCTTTAATTTTTTTAATCACTTTAGCAGTATAGTAAAATTACTGTTTAAGAGTACAAAAAAAGCTGGGACCAATAGGAAAATAACTAAGTATTATGAGTAATTTTAGACACTTAGGAGTATATTTACTAAAGTGAGGGTTTTTAGACCAATCAGATTCTAGATATTATCTTCTAGAACAGGGGTGGGGAACTTTTTTTCTGCCAAGGGCCATTTTGATATATATTACATTATTCGCGGGCCCAGTACAGGTCACGACCCCTATGTGTGATGTCACATGGGAGTGGGGCCACAATCACTGGTGATTACAACAATGCCCGGAGCATCCTGAGGATGCTCCGGGTATCTGTAATGGCAGCAGTGTGACCGTCTGAAGCATCCTAAGGACACTCCAGGTGACACTGCTGCATAGATTCTGGCTGCAGGGTGCCATTCTAGGCACCCTGCTAGCCAGATGAAAAAGCTCCAAGGGCCAGACCAAATGATTCCACGGGCCTCATATGGCCCCTGGGCCAAAGGTTCCCATGCCTGTTCTAGATAAATGTTAAGCAGACTCTGATTGGTTGCTATGGGCAACATCTCCACTTTTAAAAACCTGCACTTTAATAAATATACCCCTTAGAGGGAGATCCAATTAGCCTCAGTAATTTTCTGTGGGCTAATTGAACTCTGTGGGCTATTCAATTAGCCCAATTTAACCAGGATTTATTTTCGTGACTCATGAGACCCGAAAAGAAATCCCCAAAAATTGTGCTAGCCAGTCATTGCACAAATTAACCTTTCACACAATTAGTGTGTTAATACCCAATAACCAGTGTTAGCACCCGTTAACACATTCATTAACAGGCGTTAACACATTTATCATGCTCAGTCCTCAGCCCCTCATGACCTTTGTCAGCCCCCAGTTCCATCACCTTTTTCAGTCCTCAGCCTCTCATCACCAACCTCAGCCCCATCATCTTTGTCAGCCCTCAGCTTCTCATTACCATCCTCAATCTCCATCACCTTCCTCAGCCCTCATTACAATCCTCAGCCCCATCACCTTCCTCAGCTCCTATAACGTTCCACCACCCCATCACCATCCTCAGCCCCTATCGCCTTCCTCTGCCCCATCACCTACCTCTGCACCCATCACCATCCTCTGCACCCATCACCATCCTCAGTCAGCCCTCATCACCATCCTCAGCCCCATCACCATCCTCAGCCCCATCACCTTAATCAGCCCCCATCAACTTCCTCAGCCCCCATTACCAGTCAGCCCACATCACCTACATCAGCCCTCATCACCATCCTCAAGGCCTATCACCTTCCTCAGCTCCTAACACCTTTCTCAGCTCCTATCACCTTCCTCAGCTCTTATCACCTTTCTCAACTCCTAAACCTTCCTCAGCTCCTATCACCTTCCTCAGCTCCTATTACCTTCCACAGCCTCCAGCTCCCAGCCCTGTCTGCAGCCTGCTCAGTCAGCATGTGTGTACATCAGGTACACATGCTCCTGCAGTGACAGTTGCAGCTGTACCAGATGCAGTGCAGTGCCGGCGACATAACCTATGATGACATGCCGCCGCGTTGCCAACTGTAAGGTTATGCCCAGCCTGGGTCGCATCTGAGCTCCCAGAAATGCCTGGCCCCCAGATCAGGCTGCAAGAGGAATGCAAGGCGGCGGTCGGTATGGGTCCTGGTGGCAACTGCACTGCATCCACTGGAGCAGTGAGCCTGTGGACCTTGGTGCCCCTCTGGACTCTGGGGCCCAGTACAGGTTTACCCTTAGACCCCCCCTGTTGCCGGACCTTCCAGAATGCAATAGTATAATCCGTTCTCAGATTTATGCAGGGGCTTATCTATAATGGGTGCAGGCCCCTGGGTCCCGGGGAGACCACACCACACACCCTGCAACCATTTATTAAATACTTTCATCTCCAGAGTCTCACATTGGCATTAACATCGCTGCACAAATCTCCTGGAAAAATGGCCACATGGCAGTAGGTAAATCACCAGAGAACTGGCTCCCACGCCATTTCCCTGGTGACCTGCGCATGCGCAGAAGACTGTGGGCTAGCACTAGAGTCTACTTTAGTGCCCAGAGTCTACTGCATTCAGTGAGCTGCTGTCCGCCTGGTAGAGAGGAGGGGGCACTGGACAGAGACTGCACATGGCCCCCTCCTCTCTTAAAACGCCCCTTCTTATATATCTCTATAGTTGGGCTATCTTCTCCTTCGCTAGGTCTGTATAGCAATCTTCAGGGAACTTCATATTATGTCTTTTTTTTTCAAAACAATTTTTGTGTTTATTGACACAAAAGTATACAAAATAGTATAAATACTATCATAAGTCAGAAGCAAATGAGGGAAAATAAACCAGGAATCACAATGTAAAGGTATTGACAATATAGAACCATAACATAATATCTGTAAAGTCCAAATCAATCTGTCTAAAGGAGAAATACAATATGATTCAGAGTTAGAAAAGAAACTGACTTGGTTCATGAAAGACATGGCAAGAAAAGAAAAACCAAGATAAACATTGATCTAAGTATAGGGTACATTATCCCGTGCTTCCCCTCCACCCACTCCTACCCTACGTCCTCCCCCTGACCATAAAATAATACCTGCAGCAGGTGGGTGTAGGGCTGGTATTTTCTTCAGCCTTAACCGGCGCCTTGGTGTGGCCGCACTGACAGAACGTGTCAGGGGCCGGCCGTGGTGAGTTGTCTATAAAAATACCAAGTGGTCACTTCAAATAGCTTCAAAATATGATCTTGAGTAGATGTATCTAAGGTCTCGATGTATAACCCCCATTTTTTATAAAAGTGGACAATCCCCCTTTCTATATCTGATAATATGGCTCTGTGGTCAAAGTATAAGATCTTGAGAAACATGAATTTTTAGTCCAGAAAGGTGGAGTGGCAAAGTCCAAGTTTTTACAATCACCTTCTTGGCAACTGTCAGAACCAGGGGGAGGAAAGGTACAAACTCAGTACAACTTGGACCAAGATCCCAATTTTTGAAATTACAACAAAGCATCACCAGAGGATAGCACCCAAGATGGAAATATGTGATTGAGCCTATGAACGAAAGTACCTTATCCCAAAATTTGCTAATATTTCTACACCCCCAGAACTGATGATAAAAATCAGCTGCGGGGTGTTTACGTTTAAGACATACTCTAGTCTCATTTGTAAGATGTATTTTCTCTGGGTTTGGTATGAAATCCCGGCTGTCGGGATGCCGTTGGTCAGAATACCGACAGCGGCATCCCGACAGCCAGAATCTCGACACCCATAGGAAGGAATGGTGAGTACTTTTCTAACACCTACCCTAACCTCTACCCTAACCTTAATGCTCCCTCCCCAGTGCCTAACCCTAACCTCTGCTCCTAGAGCCTAAACCTAACCTCCCCGTCCCATACCCTAAACCTAACAACCCCTCTCCGGTGCCTAAACCTAACCTCCCCCTAGTGCCTAAACCTAACCTCCCCACACCCTAATCCTAACACTACGTCCCTGGTGCCTAACCCTAAACCTCCCCCTAATGCCTAACCCTAACCCCACTACCTAACCCTAACCTCCCCCTAACACCCCGATACTTAGCTTCGGGATGCCAGCAGTCGGGATACTGGTGCCGGGATCCCGACCTTTTGGGATTTCAATGCCATCTTTTGACCGTCGGCATCCCTCACACCGGGATGATGACTACATCTCTCTTCTCTGCCCCTCAGTGGGTGAGAACTTCTACAGATCTGAACAGTCTTTTTCCAAAGGCTGTTATTGTGTTAAATAGATGAGGATGTAGAGGGGTAGGGGCTGGCATTGTGGTATGATTAATTGGCATTGTTATTGTGAGTTCTGTGGAAGTGTGTTAATCCGGAACTAATTCCTTGTATGTTTATGTATGTATGCATACTTGGCCAATAAAGTTGAAATTGAATTGAATTGAAATTGAGATGTAAAGGCTTTTTGTAGGGTTTTAAAATGGAGCATGGCGGAATGCAGTATGTTCATAGTTTTCTCACAGTATAAAGTTGATTGGATGGAATATATTGTCATACTCAAATCAGATTGCCATTTCGGAGTAAGTAAATTTGAAAGGCATATAAGCAGAATGAAACATCAAATCAGCAGATAAATACTGAGTTTTATAAGGAATAGCGCCTAAGGAACGTCTCAGAGCCATCAATTTCTCTGCGTCAGAGGAAGGGAAAATAACAGCAGAGGTAGACTAAATGTAATGTCTGGCTTGTAGATGCATGTAAAAATGTGAGTGTGGAAGTTGGTATTTCTCTCGTTTAGAGAGGTCATTGCTGATATTCTTTTTATCTCTCCAAACCAGATAGAACCTATTGTCCATTTTATGTCATTAATTAATTTTCTTCCAAGATTCCTTTATATGGAGTACTTACTCATGGTGACATTATTTTCTTGAAAAATTCCACAGTTGGGCAAAATACATTGGTAAACATTTGGTACCTTGAGCACTACAGCCATACTGTAGGAGCAGAGGGCCTGATTCAGAGCTGGTCGCTCTGACCAGAGCGCTCACTCTGAATCAGGGCCCTCCTACCTTTTTTTGGAGCGTCCTCATGGACGCTCGCATAGCTGTGGGTTACCACCCACAGCTATAGCGAGCGTCCATGATGATGGTCGCGATGGTCTTGACCATTGCGACCATCGGGCTTGCGACGGAGACTCTGCATTAGGGTCTCGCTGATGCAAGCCCTGGAGTGATTTTGGCTCTATCAGAGCCAAAATCACTCCCACTGACATCACTAGTGATGTCAGTGGGGCCGGCTTGAGACAGTAGGCGTTCCCATGGGAATGCCTCCAACTGGCAGGCACACCCCCGGCACGCCTACCAAAGGGGGCGTGCTGTCAATCAACATCGAAAGCACACCCCCTTTGGTGCGAGACCCGGAGCGATGGAGAGCCCGTCGCTCTCCGGGTCTCGCGCATACACAGTCGGGGACATCAACCCGCTTGCGAGCATACTGCCGCTCACAAGCGGGTCTGAATGACCCCCAGAATCCCATAAGTGTTCATGACCTCCAGATGAGTTCCGAGTTGGGACACAATCTATACTAGCCCAAAGACTGAGAAGATTTAGATTCAATTATTAATGTCCACGCCATGACACTACCATCACCATGCTTCACTGATGAGGTGGTATGTTTTGGATCATGAGTAGTTCCTTTCCTTCTCCATACTCTTCTCCTCCCATCACTCTGGTACAAGTTGATCTTTGTCTCATCTGTCCATAGGATGTTGTTCCAGAACTGTAATGGCTTTTTTAGATGTTGTTTGGCAAACTCTAATCTGGTCTTCCTGTTTTTGAGGCTCACCAATGGTTTACATCTTGTGGTGAACCCTCTATATTCACTCTTGTGAAGTCTTCTCTTGATTGTTGACTTTGACTCATATACACCTACCTCCTAGAGAGTGTTCTTGATTTGGCCAACTGTTGTGAAGGGGTTTTTCTTCACCAGGGAAATAATTCTTCTGTCATCCACCACAGTTGTTTTCCATGGTCTTCCGGGTCTTTTGGTGTTGCTGAGCTCTCTGGTGCGTTCTTTCTTTTTAAGAATGCTCCAAACAGTTGATTTGGTCACACCTAATGTTTTTGCTATCTCTCTGATGGGTTTGTGTTGATTTTTCAGCCTAATGATGGCTTGCTTCACTGATAGTGACAGCTCTTTGGATCTCATATTGAGAGTCGACAGCAACTGATTCCAAATGCAAATGTCACACCTAGAATCAACGCCAGACCTTTTACCTGCTTAGTTGATAATGAAATAATGAGGGAATAGCCCACACCTGTCCATGAAATAGCTTTTGAGTTGATAGTCCCATTACTTTTGGCCCCTTAAAAAGTGGGAGGCACATATAGAAACCGTTGTAATTCCTACACCGTTCACCTGATTTGGATGTAATTACCCTCAAATTAAATCTGAAAGTCTGCAGTTAAAGCACATCTTGTTTGTTTCATTTCAAAGCCATTGTGGTGGTGAATAGAGGCCAAAATATAAAACTTCTGTCAATGCCCCAATATTTATGCACCTGACTGTATATACTTTACGTAACTGGCCCATCAAGCTGCTACACTTAAGTGTAGACTGATTGATTGGGTGCCTCCCCTTATTTGTGGTGGAGATAGGATTCTACAGCCAAAGAAACTGGAAAATTTCTGGATTCATAGGCTTGGTTCAATGACACCGAGGGTTTAAATGAATCAAACCCCATGAATATTTTTTTTTGAAATGATGGGTGCTCTCCTAGTTTCTTTTTCTTTATATATTAAGCTATGTTTTCAAGCTGGTCATAAAATGGATTATCCATTAACATTGACTTCCTAATGATAATTAGAGATATAATTTTGGGCTATTATCTTTAAAAAGGTTTTTCTTTCTTTTTTCCTTTTTGATGTGTTTCTTCTACATTTTGGTATTTATTTATTTTTTAATATAGATTTTTTTTCTGTATACTGTATGTTTATTGTTGTAACACATGTTTTCTTTTTTATACCCTGCTCCTTCTATAATTGGTTGTTTCCTGTGCCTTATAGATGGGGATGCCATTACTTTAATACTTAGGAATTAGAGATAATGTGTTTGCCCTTTGTGATAAATACAAGGCATAACACATTAACATTATGTGTGATGATGCATGCGCAATAGGTTGCCCTATCTGAAGTCAACCGGACACTACGTAGTCTGAGTGAGCCCTCACTTGCACAAGATGTGCTAATACTGGTTGTATACTCTACTCCATTATTGGAGGATATTGTGAGTTTACAGATGTGCCCAGCTAGTTTGTTGCTCATAGTGCGCCATTCAGGCCTCCTGTGTCACACCATGGAATGTTACGTGATGGCTGTACTGTGGCGTACCGTGGTATTCTACAACGAAAGATAAGCTATGGCATGTAATACACTGCTTAACCTCTAAGTGGCGAGTGCTCCCCTGATAAAATTTGTACTGCGGTGGGATGTTGAGCGAAATGCTTTCAGTTCAGTAGAGTTCTTTAAAATAACTGAACTTCAGTTGCTCTGTCATTATGTAATGCTTAGGGTGCATCTTCTGGTCAATGTTAGCTACTGTACGGCTGCTATATTGGGACTCGGTACAGTAATATGCATCTACTGTAGGGTCACTTTTGGGGACAGGTACTTTGCAGCACAGTAATAGAGATCCACATACATCTATCCTCTATGCACTACAAGTGCAGGAGTGCTGTGTGGCTCGGTAGCGTCAAGTGTCTTTTATGCGTCTTTTTACCCGTGTCTTATTAGCACAAGCTGCTTCTGCTGATTAAAATGATATGCAGCATGCCTATGGTCTGTGAGCCAGTATGGGTGTATCTGCAAGCAAATCACTATGTTAAAGTGTTACAGTCACTGTTAGTGTAATGTAACATTTTGTGTGCAGATACACTCAAACTGGCTCACAGAATATAGGCATGCTGCATATAATTTTAATCAGCAGAAGCTGCTTGTGCTATGAATTCAATTCGCTGTATGATTCAGATGCATTTGAAGGTAAAACATTGCATTAAAAGATGCTCGCGCTACCGAGTCACACCACGCCATAACAGAATTCACACACACCACCAAGTGATTTATTTTTAATCTAGTAAGGAAGATTCAAATTATGAAGAAAAAAAAATTCCTCTTCCATGATTCGAACCCCGGCAATACACAGAGAGGAAGGGAGAAGGGAAGTGCATAGTAGTGTATTTTAAAACTATTGAACCTGACATGATCTCTCTTTATGAAAAACTTGCCCCCTGTTATGTGTACAATACAATGTCTACTGTATAGCAGAAATGCCAAGTGGTGGGATGTCAAGAGAAATGTTTTGAGTCTAAGGTCACAAGAGTGCTGTGTGACTCGGTAGTGTCGAGCGTCTTTTATGCATCTTTTATGCTTCTTTTTACCCTAAAATTCATCTTATTCGCACAATCAGCTTCTGCTGATTAAAATGATATGCATCATGCCTATGTTCTGTAAGCCAGTACGGTTGTATCTTCAAGCAAATAACTACGTTAAAGTGTTACAGTCACTATTAGTGTAATTTAACCTTTCGCATGCATATACATCATGTGTCAGTGAAAGCTGTGCATGCCTGTGACCCCCTGTCTGAGCCCATGAAACAAATATATATATACAAAACAAGTTTGCACTCCCTTCAAAAGTCCACAACTGACGTGGTGCTCACTCCAAAATTACCAGCCTAAAACTGAACTGGCTCTTAAATAGTTCCACAAACCAGAGGGCACTCACTTTCAAAAATAGAAAAACTTTTATTGCACTACATGAACTTAGTCCATATTTGTTCAAAAATAATGTTCCAATGTGATCAAACGACTCTTAATTACCACCCAATACATAGAAATCGGCTTAAGCCTCCTTGCATAACTAAATGAAACATCAAAATTCTTGGCATTGCTACAATGGATATGGATAAATAAAGTGACTTTTATCTCTAGTGAGTGCCCTTTGTTATTCCAATTTTGGGTGCTATAGAGATTTAGGGGTCTATTTACTAAGCAGTGTTAGGAGGCAGAGTGAAAAGTGATAAGAAAGTGATAAGGTTTCAGCCAATTAGCTCGCAACTGTCATTTTTCAAACACAGCCTGTGAAATGACAGTTGGGAGCTGATTGTCTGGCACCTTATCACTTTCTTATCACTTTTCACTCTGTCTCCTAACACTGCTTAGTAAAGAGACCCCTTATACAGTGTATGGACTATTATTTGTATGGTCTGGAGGATGGCACCCCATTTCCTGTTGTCGAATCTGGGATGTGAGTGCGGGACTAAACTACTATATATATATATATATATATATATATATATATATGCAGTATATATACTCTATTACAATACGGTTTAATTATTTATTTTTAATCACCACCTTGTGATGAGACAAGACAAGATGGTATGAATTACTTAATTATTAGTATTTTTCTATTTTGTTAACAGTAACAAAGTAATTTCATTTCTTTAATTTATGTATTTTATAATTTTTGTGTATTTTTGACTAGATTTTTTTTCTACTAGTCCAGACATTTTATAAATACACCTGCATTATTGACAATGGTAGGTAAATGTATGCCTTACATCTATCCTTATGTGAGTGGTTTACAGCATGTTATTTATTATTATTATTAATAATAATAATAATAATAATAATAATAATAATAATATTATTATTATTTTTATTTGTTATGTTTAGTAGTCTGTTATTTTGATAGTGAGATACTGTCAGGGAAAGCACAATCTTCCCCTAACTATATAAATTGTGGCAGTCTACCTCAGAAACTTCATTTGTTTACTTTGCTCCCAGATGACTTTATACTTGTTGTGTTCTCTAGACCTCTGTGCCTGAAGAATGTACCATAACTCTACAGTATCTGTGAGCTTACCATAGATTGCCCAACTCAGCAGAGAGTTGAAGCACATTGTCTGTGTATTGTACCACAACTAATGCAGAAGACTGGACTTCTCATTTAAAATGCAGTGGTATGGTTTCAATTAAATTTCTTCAAATAACTGTATCAGTATTGTGCTTCAATGCAGCAGTCCTGCAGAATTACATGTTTTTTCACTAGGGAATCTGAATCCATTGGTGCAATGCTCAATGGACTAGCCAGATATTGCCATAACATTTCTTTTTTTTTAACAGGACTTACTTATAATGAACATGTTCAATATATTCAATATTTAGAGGTTTGTTTCTCTCTAGATTTCAACAAGTTCACTGATATCTATAACATAAAAATTCACACATTATTTATCATTACCAGTTATTTATATAGCGCACACATATTCCGCAGAGCTTTACAGAGAATAATTGGCCATTCACATAAGTCCCTGCCCCAGTGGAGCTTGCAATCTATATTCCCTACTACATGCTCACACACACTAGGGGTAATTTTTGTTGGGAGCCAATAAACCTACCAGAATATTTTTGGAGTACCTGGATGAAACCCATGCAAGCACAGGGAGAATATATAAGCTAAAATGAACTTGAAATAATATGTTTATAAAGCACACAAATTGTATACATAAACTCCCATGGTTTTGGCTTATTTATTTGAATAAAGGAACATATAATTAATAAGTAGTATGAGATAACAGGAGTTAAGATGACAAAAAAAATCTAGTGTTTGCTTTGTTAATTCAACTTTATTTTGGGCTATTAGGTCATGTAAATGACACAAAAATTCAACCTTACCTTTTAAAACAATAATCATTGCACATACTGTAGACCAATGTTTTTAGCATAGCGGTATAATTAGTGTGACATCAAATGTAATATTTTATATATCTTGCACGCAGTTTTGTCAATAGAAAACAGTGGGTAAGTAAGGTTGTGCATAATAGAAAGGATTATTATAAAGATTGATTGTGTATGAACTTTCTAAAAGAAAATGGACATCTTATATTTTTAAATACAATTTACATCATACATTCATATATGAAATGTGACTATCAATGTATTTCTTCCAGGTAAAATATTTTGAAAAAAAATGGCACTTAATTATTTTAAGTATAAATTTTGCGTCCAAAGAAGCAAGTTGTTATATTTACCAGGTAATTGTTCAGCCTGAGCACAAAGCTTTTTAAAAACAATCGCATGCTGTGCCAACAAATTGTTAAAATGAGAGCAGTATAAAGTAAGCGTTGAGTGTGTCATAAGCTTCCATTAACTGTTTAATTAGAATGGCAGCTCATTCTGAAAGTGCCCATGAGAAGGTAATAAACTTGAATTGAACAGGACTAGCCCTAAATGAACTCAGAACCAGGTGAAACAGCGGGAGACCACCACTAATTAATTTAATTCAAAACCATTAACATATTTACAGGGAATGAAGTTCTAATGAAGAGAAATTGGTTTCCTTCCTAGATGACCAGGAACAACTACTACAATATTGGGCAAGTTAACAGGCTAACTGTCTTGTTTACTGGTTTCCATTCATTATATGCTGAAAGACTACTGTGTCAGTACACCATGTACAAATATGAGTGTCTTCCATGAATGTGGTGATTGTGATCCACAGTTAGTGACATTGCGGAAATATAACATTAAAAATGTCATATGTCTAATCAGATAAAACAGAGCACCTGACCAGTATGCAAATAACCATATGATGGCCAGTTTACAATTTATAGCCACATCCTGGTAACACTACCATACAATGCAGAGTCTCAGTCCAATCACCAAAGCCAGTGTGGTGGTCATGTTTTTGATTGTAACAAAAAGTGAGAGTGGTAAATCATCTGTTTGTGGTCTTTTTGTAGAATGTTGTTTAATGTATTACAGTATGTATGTATCGATCCATCAATACTTATAGATTTCTTATGACTATAGTCAGTTGCAAATCAAATTTTTTTGTTTTTTAAAGTACCATTTAGGATTCAAAGGATAATCCAATACTATGTAGATCATTAAAATTGACCTTTTGTTTTGTTTTGTCTTTTAAATAATGAGAATGTTATGTATAACTTTTAAGTTAATCTAGCAGTTGCACAAATTGCAATAGTAAGAATTTGAAGTAGTTGAGGTAAACTCTGTTATATGTGTTCCAGTCATCAGCTTGCAAAACATCTCATCTTGATAGTTATCCAATGGTTAATTCCAATCACCAAACCTGTGGACAAATATTAGAGAATCTATGTCATGGGAAAGATGGGATACACACATCTTGATAACAATCAGAATGGACCCTGGACTGCACTCACAGTGAGGTCAACAAGTATAAAAGACTAAATCGCATTATATGTGCATCAGCAAGTGCAATTGTAAACATGATGGTACTTTAAATCATCTTTACAATTATACTGCCATCGTACATTAAATTCTTTAAGTAGAATTTCAAACTTATTGACCTCACATTTGATGCTTGAATTTTGGGTTTCGCTGGTCAACAAGACAACTACATACCTGGAAAGACACCTCTTCTATAACCTGTCCAAAAATGTGTGTAGTTCAAAGCATGTATTACCAAAATCTCATCAGTGAAGCTCTGCTTATATCCTTATTGAAGTACATCTTTATCTCTGGCAATATATATGTCATTTCACGCTGCTAAATTAGGTGTATTCCTTTTTGTTTTCAAAACTGATGCTTTCATATATTACTGGTTGTGTAATGATTAGGCTTTGCCATAATATCATATTGTTCCAGAAAACATAGGACTTATACAGGTTCTGTGGCTGTCTAATTTCAAGCCTGGATTTCACCAGGTTTTAATCAGCCACAGATCCTGTGTAAGTCATAGGAGTCCTTGATTAAAGGGATATTATGGCAAGCCTAGTAATGATGGATGGTCGTAAAGTCTTGTTTAGAAACTACTTTCCAATTCCATATGTGTTTTGAGTTTCTCTGGCATATGACCTTGCTGAAATATTGATTGTAAAGCTTCAGTCACTGAGACGGTCTTAGCGGTCAAAGCAATAGCACATGCTCTATTACAGAATATATTGATAATCATTAAGATATACTGTATTTACCATTATCATTATGTTTAGCAAGTTCTTTAAAAAATAAACAGACTATTTTATAACATGTATTTTAACACTAGAACCATAAAGAATCTGACATTCCTTGGGGGCGATTTAATTTTGTTTTGGGCATTTTTTTTTCGGTGCCCGATGGGGCAAATCAATCTTTGCTCCATTCGGGCACGATAGCTGTCGGCACCAATATTTTTGCTTGCACCCTCAGGAGTATGCAGTAAAAATCTTCGATAAACCCTTGGTTAGGGCGCCCACTGATCATGACTATTAATCATGTGCAAGTAATGATTAACAACTTTTTGTTTCTCATTTTGCAAAAGCATGTTGTATGTTTATAAACTCTGTTCAATTTTGCTTTGTGATAATTTATGTTTGGATATATCCAATGTATCATATATGTGCAGTTATTGTAATTCTGAAGGTTTACTTCCCAAGGCTTTATTACGTAAGGTACATAATGTAATGTAGAAAGACTGTGTGTTTTATTTATAGATAGATGCTTTATGTACCTTTTAACTGTGGGGAATTGATCAAACTGTTACATTTTGAATGATATCTTCAACATTTGCGCATTTAACCGTCCTCTGAATTTGAACAACTCTTTCCAACTTCCATTACTATTAAATTCTTTAATAGTTTTTTCATATTCATTGCAACTCCTTGTGACAAAAAATGCCATTTATAATTCCACCAAACCCAACTCGCTCTCTAGTTTAGTGGTTTCCAAACTTATGCTAAAGGCATAAGTGTTTTTAGCCCCCTACTGTTGTACCCCATGTATTACACAAATCTGACAAGTGAGACACTGCTCATATCATTTTTCAAATACATCTTTATGTTCTGAAATACATGTTATCACAAGATGCTAAACTAGGCTCAATCCTCTTTGTTTTTCAAAACTGATGCTTTCGTATCATTATTGGTTGTATATGATGGATTACATAATATTCTAACAAAGGTTGTAAAGTCTTGTTTAGAAACTCCTTTCCATTTTCTATTTTGAGCTTCTCTGGGATATGACCTTGCTGAAATATTGATTATAATAAAGCTTTAGTCACTGAGCGGTCACAGCAATGATTGATAATCATTAAGATGTATTTACAATTATCATTGTGCCTTTCTTAACATTATGTGTTCTATCTTTATTTTTATTGACATTATAAAAAGTTTGTATACCAACATAGCTTCCAGGTTTTAATATTAACTTTTCTCTCATCTGGTCTAACACTCTAAAAAAAATGCAGATATTTAGATTAACAACAGAACACTGTAATGCAGAATAAACAAACTCCGGTGGGTGTGGACAAAAGTCACATTTAATTATTTCTACATACCCCCTAATGAGGTATGGTGCACTCCTAAAATTGGGCATAGACAGCTGTGCCAAGCAGCTGATAGAAATTTATATTATTCAAGCCTCAGACAACAGAGTATTATGCAATAGAAAACTATAACATCTACCCAAGTTTATTGAATCATGAATCCCAATATTAACTTTTTCTTTTATCTAAGTCAGGGGTAGGCAACCTGTGGCATTCCAGTTGTTGTAGAACTGCAAATCCCAGCATGTCCTGCCACAGTTTTAAAATCCCATAACAGGGAAACTGTAGCAGGGCATGCTGGGATGTGTAGTGCCATAAGTTGCCTACCCCTGATCTTGCACTACTAAGCTTTAATAGGGGAGCCATTAATGCGGAAATAAAGCCCCGGGCCCTCTGTCCCAATCAATTGTTTTTCCAGAGCAATGTAAACTTGAATAAGCAAAGCTTTATTTTTTTTTATTTTTTCAAATTGTGTATTTTATTAACTATAGTATTCCAGAAAATAAACCTAAAATATTAACCATTAATTTGGACATTTTGCTTCGGATTTTACTAGTGATGACATACATAGATATTGGATAAAATAAATAAACATATATTTTACGTCATTCTGTTACATCCGCTATTGTGCATTTGTTAATCTCTGGGAGTAAATCTATTCGCTAGTTACTGGTGAGATCCCTCTAAGACTTGTTTTACAAGTTTTAAATCTGTAATTGGGATTTTAACATCCGAGAATTTTCACTGCAGCTTCAAACTCCTATTTAATTTTCAGAATTACCTAATCTTCTTTTATTTGTTAGAAAAGAAATAAAATATACAAGAGAATAGATTTAGTGAGAGGGAATTCATTTAAGCTGTCAGTTTTATAAAACAAAATGGTCCATGGTGTCACGTCCCTGGTAATGCAATAAATCAACAAGCATATCCCCGCGCATTGAGCTTAGGTACGTATCTAATCAACTTTACAGCCAAAGTGAAAAAGATTCTCCTTCCTCTAAATATAATCTTCTCCAGGACACTTTAGTTGTTTTGTGTGGGTGATTTCTTTTGTACATCTCCCTGACAGTAAACCCATAATATAATTAGGTTTGTTATAAAGCCAGTATGGTAAAAAGATGCCAATACTGACAAAGAAAGTTGTAGAGATGCTATAAAGATAGATAGATAGATAGATAGATAGATAGATAGATAGATAGATAGATAGATAGATAGATAGATAGATAGATAGATAGATAGATAGGTATCCTCTAGTATTAATAGTTATGTGGTCTTTTGCTATTAGACAATATATAGGATCAACACTATATAACACTTATAGGATCAATAAGTGTTTTATATGTGATAATGATGTTGTGATTTTCATGATAAACACTAGTAATATATAAAGATGATATACAGTATAATAATACCCATTATGAGGATTAATCATTCAAACAAAATTGTAATTGATTATCCACCAACTACATATGGAATAATGCACTTTATAATATACATATTAACATAGGGCCACATGGTGGCTTGGTGGCCTACGTTGCTGTCTCTTAACAATGGGAAAATGGGTTTGATTCCCACCGGGCACAATATGTGAGACTAATATGAAAGACCTACATAAAATAGCAAGGATGGCTTGGAACAGGTAAAGTGATTTCAGTTCTTACGAAGAGAAAGACAATAAATAAAGAAATATTATTTAGAGTTACTATTATTATTATTATTATTATTATTATTATTATTATTATTATTAGAGTTCTGACGATATGCTAAAGCGCAGAGGAGATATAAGGAAAATTATTACATATGCTATAATGTGTAGTATAGAGTGCAGTATTCTTCATAAATAGAGGGAAGAGTGCTTATAGTATAATATCTTAAAGCAGTTTCCACTAAGAATAATGCCTATTTAATGTGAACTTTAAATCAATGAGATGAAAGCTTATCTGAATCCATTAATAATTCTCATTCTCACTGACTGGAGCCCAATCCTCAGGTACTTATAGGAACTTCTCTGCAGCAAATATATTAACACATTTTGGTACAATACTATAAAACAAGCTGAAATGTAATAGTTTAAAAACAGTCTCCTAATGTATTATGGGCCTGATTCAGACCCACTCGCGAGCGGCTGTCCGCTCGCAAGTGGGTCGATGTTATGCACTGAGCATGCGCACGACGGAGGGAGCTCCGTCGTGCGCATGCGCCAGACGCGACGAGCGAAGGAAAGTCCTTCGCTCGTTGTGTCCGATCAAAGAGGGCGTGCTGTCAATGTTGATTGACAGCACTCCCCCTTTGGTGGGCGTGCCGGGGGCGTGCCTCCCTGACGGGGGCGTTCCCACGGGAACGCCTCCCATCAGAAGCCGGCCCACTGACATCACTAGTGATGTCAGTGGGAGTGATTTTGGCTCTGATAGAGCCAAAATCACTCCGGAGCTTGCGGTTGAAAACCTCAACCGCAGGCTCCGGCTCGCAATTTCGATGGTCGCGATGGTCTCGACCATCGCGGCCATCAAAAAGCACGCTCGTATAGCCTGTGGGTGGTGACCCACAGCTATACGAGCGTCCAGGAGGACGCTCCATGAAAATGGAGCCCGGCCCTCATTCAGAGCGTGCGCTCTGCTCAGAGCGTACGGCTCTGAATGAGGGCCTATGCTCATAGGAATACAATCAACAGGAGACTTAAGGTGCGTACACACTAGACGATATGCTCCCTGAGCGATCGATCACGACATTGAGCACACCCGCTGAACGATATCATTAACGATATCGTTCAGCGCTGGGCTCTCTCCCCCATTCCCCAACATGCAGCAACCTAACAATATCGTCAGGTTGGCCTGCATGTTTACCCGATGAACGATAATGACGAACGACCCGCAGGAACGTGCATCGTCATTATCGTTCATCGTTTTGGTTTTCAAAATGGACATTAAAGTGGACGACTGAATGATAATGATATCATTATCGTTCAGTCGTCCACTTTTATCGCCCAGTGTGTACGCACAATTATCTGATTTGGCATCAATGTTGGATAACATCACCAGACCAAAACTCCTTATTTAATGACCATGTGGATACAATATCTGCAAACAATTTTTCAAAGTCCCAGATCAGGTCCAAACAGTCCCAAGGTCCAAAGATGTGTTGATTCTCTAAACACGACATGGGAGACTACCTTACACATTTTGTTTCATTATCAGGGGTGTGAAGTTTTGAAAAAATGTTTTTGTTTTTTTTTGCATGCAAGGTAAATACTTGAGCAACTGTTTTTTAAAACTGCAATTTTGATTAGAGCTAGAACACCCCCTCCCAAATCTAATGCTGGATACACACTGGCAGATATATTGGCACATCAATTGATCGGCCAATATATTGTATGTCCGTCGGCCAGTGTGTACCAGCATTATGTCTGTGAATAACGTCGTTCACAGACATAATGAGTCGGCTGTGCTGCACAGCCGATGGCAGGTATATCTGCATCGTGCTGTGTGTACGGGCGATCAGCCGACCGCCCGTACACTTGCCGCGGCAGCCGAGAAGAGGCAGGATCTGCTGACAGATGGAAGATGATGGTTGTTCAGTGTGTATGAACAACCATCATCTGCAGATATATCTGCTAGGTGATTACCCAGCTTAAATCTCTTATGCTGCATACACACTAGACCAGTGGTTCTCAAACTCGGTCCTCAGGACCCCACACAGTTCACTTTTTGCAGGTCACCCAGCAGGTGCACAGGTGTATTCATTACTCACTGACACATTTTAAAAGATCTACAGGTGCAGCTAACTATTTACTAGTAATTATGTGAAGAGACCTGCAAAACATGCACTGTTTGGGGTCCTGAGGACCGAGGTTGAGAACCTGTGCACTAGACGATAAGTTGGACGATATGAATGATAATGATATCGTTCATCGCATTCAATATCGTCCAGTGTGTATGCAAGACATCGTTAACAATGCATGCTCCCACGGATCGTTATCGATGTCTTTCAAGGCCCGAACTTGCAGGGCAACCTGATGATATTGTCAGGTTCTGCAAGTACGGGGATGAGGGAAGGTGCCATCACTGAATGATCTTGTTAATGATATCGTTCAGTGTGCATGTACAAAGTCGTTAATGACATTGATCCCGACAGTGCAGGCAAAACACTTAATATACCTCATGGAGCATATCGTTAAGTGTGTATGAGCCTTTAGACCAGGGGTCAGGGAACTTTTTTACCTTTTACCGCAAAATATATTTAGATACGCCGACGTTACCCCCTTGATTTGAAAGGAAGGAAATCATATAGTAGTGCCCCCATATAATGCCCCTGTAGTAATGCCCCCATATTATACCCCTGTAGTAGTGCCCCCATATAATGCCCCTGTAGTAGTGCCCCAATATAATGCCCGTGTAGTAGAGCCCAAATATAATCCCCATGTAGTAGAGCCCCCATATAATGCCCCTGTAGTAGTGCCCCCATATAGTGCCCCTGTAGTAGTGCCCCATGTAATGCCCCGTAGCAGTGCCCCCATATAATGCCACTGTAGTGCCGCTTGTACAAAAAAACAATACTTACCTTAATCCCCGCTCCTGCATACGCCGCCATCCTGTCCTCCTGGCTGCTCCTCGGAACTATGGGAGAGACGTCATGATGGAGAGAGGCGGAAGCTGGAGTTCAGAAGAGAACTCCAGCCTCTGGCTAACGCGGTGCTGCAGTGAAGGAGCCGGGCGCCCGCTGGTAATAATTGTCTCAGCGGGCGTCCGGCTTAGAGCCTCCCTGCGGCACAGCTGGGCATGCATATGAATCATTCTATATTATTATATATCATATGCATGCCTGGCTGTCCATCCATTACCACCAGGAATTTAACTTTTACCCCATGTGGGGTAATTTACCCCTGTTCCCAAACCACTGCTTTAGAGTAAAGGGCAAGTTCATCACCCCACCTCCTACCATTGTGTATAAAAGAATTTAGAGGATCTATTCAATTTTTAGCTTTGAAAAATTCTGGTTAGGCCAAATGAAATGCGTATTGCACAGCATTCTGAGCTGCAGAGACTTTCTAGCTTCTATCACCAAGGGCGGTACTGTGTTTTAGACAACCTGATTCCCAGGCATGCTCTGCATGCACCTAAATTGTTATATGTTGATATAATTTAGCAGGACAGGTGCATACTGTAGCTCTTGTGCTGGATGAAGACACATATTGTTCCATCCGAAATAATCCACTTAAGAAAGAAAGGCACCTTCTTGTATGCTGATACTGTACATATAGGATAGGGTCTTTTCGTAATACAGCTAGAGCTTCAGTCACAAATTTTTTCTATCCCATCAGAGGTTTCCACAGGGTATACGTCTACATAATGTAACCCCCAATACATGTTGTGCTGAGGATTGCAGCAATAAAGGTGTTAATGGTAAGCTTGGAGTGCAGGGAGCAGAGTGAGGATGGTTGCAATGGAGACAGGTTTGGACTTGTGCACCTGAAGTTGACAGTTGGAGTTGTGTCAGTTAGCCCTGAGGTATCAGGCCAGGGAAGAGGTAACTGTCACAGGGGGAGAGATAAGGCGTCTGAGAGGTGCTAGCCAAGAGGCAGAGTGCTGTATGTAATAAGAGGCTCTGAGGTGCAAAGTTAAGCTGCTGATAGGAGATTCAGAGTCAGACTACAATACAACACTGTGTAATGAGGTGAGAGATGAATCAGCCAGTTGGAGCTAAGAGGAGAGGGGAGAATTAGTGAGGATGCAATAATAGTCAATTAGTTAAGTGATACTGTAACTAAGAAAAAGGGGTCGGCGGGTTCCCAGTGAGTCTGGCTGAGGTTTTAAAATAGCGGTCATTTAAAAGGTTGTTTTTCTCTTTTAAATGATTGCTACAGATGTAGCCGCCGTCATCGTTGCATGGATGACGCGACTAGTGTGCCCGGGTCTATAACGTGATCGTGTGTATGCATGTGGACGCCATAGACTGCAATGGGGAGAACGCCGAGCGCGCCTAGTCGCAGCCCAGCGAGAACTTCTCTATGCGGCGATGCGTGATGCTGTGCGTGAGCATCGCGGCAACCATGATGGCGGCCTAATCTGTATTTTAAAGCAGACTCGCATTACTTATACCTGTTTGCGGAGTGTATTTTGTGTGTGTCTACATACTGTGCCTGCTCCAGAACCACACATAAGCATACTGGGTAATGCAGGGTCAGACATTTATGAATCTTATCTCAACATATGACTAAAGAGTTAGAACTGGGCTGTAGCTGGGAGTTCTCACTTAGGCAATGTTAGGTGAGTTTCCATGGCACACTTTGTACAATTGGATGCAAGTAGAAATACTGTAATCATTTTTCAGACATATCTTTTGCACCTAATATAGGTTGGTGCAAGTGAGCCATGATGACAGGATAGGACTGGCTCACCGGGGTATTGACAAGAACCATTGCCAGTGTATGCTGGACCAATGTTTAGAGGCACCCGGCTCTTTGCACTCACATCTACAGTCATTATGACTGACAAATTGTGATGTTAGCAATGCTAATTGTATGTTTGTGAGCGGGTCCAGAGAGCCTCTTGCCTCTAAGCAATGTCCTAGCATGTATGGTCAGGGCAGCAGATTCTGGCAATACCCCGGTGAGCCAGGCTGACTATGAATGATTATGATTAGTGTCAAATCAACCATACAGCACATCACAAGATGCTTATAACTCTGCACATTGGCTAATCATATAATTGCCCTCTACACTAGCATCAGGTCTCTTTTCTGAAGAGAGGATACAGCATCGGATTATTGTGTAACAGGAACACTAGTACAAAAAGCACTAACAACAGTGTATCATTGTAAATAGCCACCATTGTCTACCAGTATCTTTTTTTTTGGCATAAAAACATACAAATAAGCATTTACTGTACTTGATACTTTAACTTTTTTTAATCCAATGCAAATCTGTGGGGTTAATTTGCAGAGCAATGCTTCTCCTGAATGAATGAGAATGGGAGATATATACAATGTGTTGCCATTATATTTTATAGATCATTCTAATGCCGGGTACACACTAGACGATATCCCATCCGATCCAGCCAGATCAGACGAGATATTGGGCACATCGTCTAGTGTGTACCCTCTATGTCACTGACGATGCTCATTCCCGCGTGTCGTCAGCGACATCGCCCATCCGACCTGCATGCAGTTCCGACGGGCGACATTGTTAGCGAGGGCCATGCTGCTGAATGCAATATGGCCCCCGCCGTTAAGCCGTCACTGCCGGCATCGGCATGTGTGTATGGCCTAGCTAATGCCGGCGCCCCGCCGGATCCCGTCGCGCACAATGTCGGTACACACTAGACTTCGTCTAGTGTGTACCGGGCATAAGAATCACCTCCAGCATCTTCAGCACACTAGGCATCAAACCACGGGTTATCTTTTTTTCTTTTAAAACTTAACAACCAGACGGAAAGTAATGGAGCAAGGGAAATAGATTATAGAAAACTGGATAGAAAAGTAGATTGTGCTAAAGATGTTTTAAGACGACAGAGGAAAATAACAACAGCTTTGTAATGAATGTGAGGACACATTTATACAGCAGAAATGGGAAAAATAAGCAGGGGGCTCGGGAATTGAAAGCGAATTTGTAAAGATGTCAAAACTATTTTATTTTTTTCCATTGGGCAAGACTACAGATACTAATGTGTCTATAGTATTCTACTGTGGATATTTGTTGTGTCCACATATATTTTGCTTTAGCTAATCAATATTAATGTGTCAATAAACAATAAAACAAATGTGCTGTAACACTGTAAAGTATAAAACACTCTATAAAAAAAAGCTAAGTTAAAGGAAGGCTGGCAGCACACATACACCACCACCTCCAAAACAGAGCCATGTGAGTGCAACCTTTATGGTTGATACAAATTGGTGTGGCCATTCTACCTCTCCTAAACAATAAGCTTAAGGAGTATATTTGATAACTGGTGGATCTTCAGAGCCGCCGTGGGATTTAAAGGGGCAATAAAATGATATGCAAAACACTCTTGGATCTGCATTTAACAGTATTGCCTTTTATATCATACAGAAAGAAACACTCTGAAGCACTTACTAAACATGCCCCTAAGAGTTTATGGGCTTGGATACCATATCTAGTATTAAATAAAAGAACATCTTTACAGCATATATAGCATTTAATCAGCTTTATGTTGTTAGTATCTGCAAATTGCTTTTTCTTAGTTTAATCAAGCATAATTAATGATATACCTGGTAGGTGTTAGGATTTTATTTTTGTTATGATATGTGAGCTGTATAATTAAAGGTTTTCCTTGAAATGTGTTTCTCATTCAACACTCTTGAAAAGAGAAACACATGTGAACATCGAGACCGTGCATCATATAAATGACAGAGCTTTTATGGATATCAGCATGGTGTATGTGTGTTTTATTCCATTGTAACACTAAATAGACAAATATTACTATGTGACAAGACATCAAAGTGCTTCAAAGACACATCTACATACTGTATGTAGCTCTTCTTAGCATTTTGACACAATAAAATGATTTCTGAAAGAGCAAAATATCCTGCAGTGATTACGCCATTTGTATTTGTGTATAGGTGAAAGCATCTGTTGCAGTTATGAAAGGCATATATTGTCAAGACAAGCCAGCTGCATCTGTGGGGTGCATCATTTTATTATTACCAATGGAAGGAGTTGGGAGTATCGTGAATGTACCTTGTTAATGTGTGCCTAGCGACGAGATGCAAAAATTAGATTTTGTTCTAAGGGTTCAGATTGCAGTTGCGGAGAATGTGCATGTAGGTGTCCTGGAGGATTGCCTATTTTTTCTGCATAATGAGTTGAATATTATGCATACTTACAGATACCAGAGACCAAAGGGTGTATTTACTAAACTGCGGGTTTTTAGAAGTGGAGATGTTGCCCATAGCAACCAATCAAATTCTACTTAACATTTATCTATCATCTTCTAGAAGATAATAGCTAGAATCTGATTGGTTGCTATGGGCAACATCTCCACTTTTAAAAACACGCACTTTTTGTAAATATACCCCATGATATCAGTTTATTCTTTCAATTCTATTTTTCAACAAGCAAAGAGAAGGTGGAATTTCTAGTAATATATATCGAAAGGGGAAAAAAATTAAGACAAAAACCTATATCAAACAGGTAGACTGTAATAAATTAATTCCCGCCAGCAGTAACCGTCATCAGAAGTGGCTGTCAAACATACTGAATGGTCATTTAGATATAGCAAATGTCCAGAAGGCATTAAGGGTATGTATGTTCAGCGCAGAAGGAACAAACTCCTATGCCATAGCTTCTATGGTTATATCTGTGCCTGACAGTTCTTGAACTTACATGAGTGATTGAACATGAACATTTTTATGCACTTTTGTCAACTAGTGCTAGCTGTACCCCTGATGAAGTCAGTATGACGAAACACGTAGAGTTATATTACATAGACATACTTGACGAGAGCTCACACCTGATCACAGGGTGAAATACACAGTCCATCATGTCAATTTTTGGGGGTTCCTTGATGTAAGACTTTACATATTTTATATAATAAAAAATACTTTTTAGAGTAAATACATTTTGGAATACATTATATTAAAAGGCTTTTTTGCATACTTTCTGGGTGTTTCTGGTAGAGGGAAGTCATTTTAGAACTTTCCCATGGTATTACATGGTCCATATAAAGCAGAAGAAGTCATTATCTCCATTGTTCATTATATATGAAAGTATTTTGGGTTGTGACGATCCAGTTGTTATTTCTAGAAGTGTCAGTTATTGGTCTCATTACTGATTGAACATTTGAACCTCACACGCTTAGGTCATTTGACATTTTTTACATCTGGATGACCCCCGTTGGATCTACCTCTGACAGAAGATCCGTCTAGAAGTGCTTCCTACCTCATTGTTGTGCTTGTTTGTTTACTTCTTAAATTACGCATATAAGAAGTGTCATTATACCCAATGGTCAATTTAAGAGGCTTCAGAGAAATTGTTCAGACATCAATTAATATAAGGAACAAGCAACTAACCTTAAGAAATGGTTCCAACAAAAAAATGAGTATCCTATTTCCATGGAGGAAGCATATAAAGAGATCAGCGATCTGGGTAGAATACTGCTGTTTGAAAGAAAGCACTGACAGAAGCCGCCAAAAAAGAGATAGTGACTTTCATCACACAATTCAGTGACCAATCTAAAACCTTGGAAGGTATCATCAAAAAACATTATGCCATCTTTTTAAAACATTTACCACCCAATCCAAGCTATATATATATATAATCCAATCAAAAAAGAATTCACTCACCAGGGCTTCTCTTTTCAGAGTTTTTATATAATAAAGCAGACAAAGATTGTGGGATTGGTGTTTTTTCTGTGGTTTGTTTATTTGTATTTCTTATTACATCGTTTATGTATCAGTGTGTTCTTCAGTGAAGTGATCTGTATCATTTTTTTAGTGATATTATTTTGTGACAACATGGCTGCTAGCCAGGGCTTTTTAAATGATGCACTGCTCAGTGAGGCTGAAAATGCCCAAATCAGTCTTACCGATGATGATGCCGTGAAAATTCTGTTTGAGCAGCTTGAATTTGACACTTTGCCCAGCCAGTCTCCCAGCGTAGTGTACAATAAATTGAGTAGATTAAAACGCAGAGAGGTTGATCTATTGTTGCATGGGCAATTTTTGTCCGATTACTATAGATCTAAACATATACCTAGAGGTTTTCATATCAGTAATGTGCCCACCATCGGCCGCAGGAACTCTGGTTTCTGCAGCCGGTGGTGTGGCATATTAAATAAATGCTCACTCGATCTGTTGCTACTGGTGGTTGAAGGGGTGGGTAGAGAGTTGAGTGTCACAAGGGAGGAAATCACTGCATTCAATAGAGATTTTGGTAACATCTTGATAAATGATAAAGCTGAGCCTTGGGTTGAAAAGCTTAAGACCAATATTGACAACTATAAATCTGAGCTAGTGGCTTTTAAACGCAAAAAACTTTAAACAGTGGAATATGATTATAAAAATCACAATGTTTACAAATGGTTGTCTGGTGATGGTAGTTCTGGTCGTATGGCCTACAGAACATGTCACCAACACCAATTCAGGGAGTTTAGACTTGATACAACTTCAAATTCTACATCTGAGTCTGAAAACACTGAAAGCAGACCACCACGGCGTGATTTTTTAGGTATGGCCATGAGATCTCAGGTCTCCGATCCTGTAAGAAACACCGCAGGCCGCACCCGAGGAGGAGCGGGTACAAAAGGACGTCCCAGGAACAGAAGGGGATCAATGAGGAATTGATCTTCAATCTTTCTGGGCACACCCTAACGAATGATGAAACCAAACTTCTATCCAAGGGCCTCAGCTTCGTCCCTACTTGCAAATTTAGTAGTTTTGATTGGTCAATTGACCATTATAAAATGGGGAGAAAGTTGAGGCTCAAGGAATTTTTTTCTAATGATAAGACCTCGAATATAAACATTAGTGCTGCAGATAACTTGACGGGCAAGTTCAAAAGTCCTAGCAAATTTGATCCTGTCTCTGGCAACTCTAGTATTAAAATGTTTCTACGTATGGTTGATAAAGATGTCAAGGAGGAGGTTGGGTTGCGCCGTAGGTATACGTTTGTTAATCTGAGTTATAATGAAAGGCAAGCGCTTAAGACTCTGCAGGATGACAGCACCATTGTGATCTGCAAGGCAGACAAGGGCGATGCTTTAGTCCTGCAGGATTATGTTAATTATGATCTTGAAATTCATAGGCAGTTGAGTGATGCAGAAACTTACCAGAAACTACAATTTTGTCCAGGGTCTAGGATTAAGAGGGAGGTTGATGATTTAATTGGTTTGGCACTGCTGGAAGGCTGGATTGATGATCCCACTGCAGATTTTCTTATGGTTGATTTCCCTGTGACCCCAATCCTCTACACACTCCCTATGGTGCACAAGACACTGGTGAACCCACCTGGTAGGCCAATTGTGTCTGCCAGGGGTTCGGTATTGCAGCCGTTGGCTGTATTGATAGATCACCATCTTCAGCAATGTGTGACTACATCAGGGACTTACATTAGAGATACGGGTCACTTCCTGGAGGGCATCTGTGAATTAGCGGATATTCCTGATCAGTGTTACTTGGCTACCATGGACGTCAGTTCCCTCTACACCATCATCCCACATGATGGGGGGGTAGAGGCCATTCAGCAACGTCTGATACAAGGTCCATACACTGGACCTTTTATCGAGTTTATTTTGACTCTATTGAAAACAGTATTAGAATGTAATCACTTTATGTATGACAATGAATATTATATACAAAAGTCTGGGATGGCCATGGGGTCATACATGGCACCAGTGTATGCAAACATTTACATGGACCAGTATGAGCATTGCCATGTCTTGTCAAATTACAAGGATAATATTGTCTATTACCGACGATTCATAGACAACATTTTTTTACTCTGGGGTGGCAGTTTGCAGTCTTTCGAAGAAATGGTGTGCACATTGAATACTCTCGACACCCCCGTAAGATTTCATAAACAATTGATGAGAACTGTATGTGTTTCCAGGATGTATTGATTTTTAAGAAATGTGGGAAACTAGCATACACTTTGTATAGAAAACCCACGGATAAGAACACAATGTTAATGGCCTCAAGTCATCATCCTGAGGATTTGAAGATCAACCTCCCGATATCGCAGTTTATACATGTGTTGAGGAATAATTTGGAAGATGGCCTCAAGGAGCTGCAATTGATTGAGATCAAGCAGATATTTTTGGAACGTGGATACACCTTGTCTGCGATTGAAAGAGGCCTCACCAGGGCACGAAAACTGACAAAAGGAACAAGGGAGTCGAAAGCTTTGGGTGTTCATAACAACAGATTGATCCTCAGTACCAAATGTGATACTGGTTTGAGAGCAGTACAAAGGTCGATAAAATAACATTGGCCCATTTTGGAGACTGATCAGAGCCTTAACGGCCTTGGACACATGCCACAATTACTAAGTATTCATAGAGGAGGTAATCTTAAGGATCTTCTCTACAGGACTGATAGGTCCAATGTAAAGGCGAAATGTGAAGGCTGGTTAACCCAAAGGAATGGCTGCTATTGCTGCCTAGGCTCCACTATGTGCAGAGCATTACTGGTTGGAACTTCCTTTGCCCATCCGCAAAGAGGCAAATGCATCATTATTAAACATCGACTTTCCTGCCAAATGGATAATCTCATTTATATTCTGTGCTGTCCCTGTAGTTTAGTATACATTGGGAAGACAATATGTACCTTTTGTGAGTGGATGGCTCAACATAGATCCGATATAAGATTGGCATATGAGAATAATACTACAGATAAGCCAGTGGCAGCGCATTTTTTATCAAAGGGCCACCAAGTGGCATCGCTTAAATACATGATGATTGACTGGATTCCTCCACTTAGGAGAGGCAGTGACCGTGGTCTTTTGTTACTTAAAAGAGAATCCCACTGGATACACACACTGGACACAGTGGCCCCTAAAGGGCTTAATGAATATAATCATTTGAATCATTTTCTATAATAAGGAATTTTTTTCTATGAGATCTTTTTCTTATGATTTATTCTTCACAAATGTCCCTCATATGTTTTTATTGATATGTGTTTATTTGTACATGTGCATACTTTCATATGTGTATGCATATGTATATATTTCTTTATATGTTTTTATGTTTTTGATTTATGTGGGTGTAGGGTTCACTCTCTTTATATATGACAGATTGTTATGTATATGTCGCTTTCCCTTTGGCCCCCTGTAATTTATACATGGTAACTATATATAGATTTTTTTTTAACCTGGTCCTGTTCAAGTCATTGATTGTTGTTGTTATGCAACAGTCTTTTATATGGTTGAATCATATGCTGATGGGTATCAATATGTTGGATGTTTGGCTATAACTAGGAACTAATTAAAGCAGCCGCTGATTCCTTGTTCTCGTTTGAGCGGACCGGAAGTGACGCGTTAGGTGTTGTGGAACGCAGGGCTTCCACAGTAGTAGTGCTGGAACTCATACCGGAAGTGCACTCCTGTCCGTGCAAGCTTTGTTAACTTAGCTATGTTTGCTGTGTTTAACAGTCTAAGTATGGCTATGCCTTTATTGCCATGTGTTCAGTGAGTTGATTGAGGTATGCAGCGTTGGTTTTTTGTTGTTAGTTACAGCAATTTAATGTGTGTTCCATCCCGAAAGCGTGACTTCCGGTCCCGGAGGGATGTTGGGGGTGGAGCATCAATTGGGTTTTACTGTTAGGGTTATATAAGATGGCCAAGGTGGAGGTGTTTTTCCATGTCCTGTGTCACGTTGGTGGTGTCTCGAGAAAGGCCGCGTTTATGCGGTCGAAACATCGACTGGTACTGCCTGACTATGCTATGACCTCCTAAAAGGTCTTTGTATGCTTTATTATATAAAAACTCCTGAAAAGAGAAGCCCTGGTGAGTGCATTCTTTTTGATTGGATTATTGATTGGTGTCCTATGGCGCCGCTGAATGGTCACCCCAGGCCGGACTGTTTCCCATGGCTATAAGTGAGTGCTGACCCTTATTTGGATATATCTATATGGCAGATCAAGTTCATTTATCTGAGAATCAGTGTAGGGACTGGCTAGATGGGAATGACCGTGAAGCGTTGGCCAGCTTAACAAATTATTGCAATATTTTGGAACCAACATTCCCTATGTTCAAAGGAGTTGCAGTTTGAAAAGCATGTGAGTGCCGAGTTTGTATGATATTTTTTATGTAGATGGTGTGGTCACATACCAAGGGCACCCCAGATGGTCGAGTGCCGTGGATTGAGCCTGTCGTTTATATATATATATATATATATATATATATACTGTATATTTATATATACATATATATATATATATATATATATATATACATATATTCATATGTGCTGGGAACCACAAAAATAAACTATTACCTACAGTAGCGCCATGAGTCCAAGTAAAAAAGCCAACAAATAGACCACCTTATTGTTTAAGGTGTCAAGTCTGCAAAGCCTTGAAATGTAAGAATACTGGACCTGTTACATCTTTCAAGTCCTGCACAAGTAAACCCTTTAAGATACTGGAGAGCATCACATGTGATACTGTGGGAGCCGTCTATATGCTGGAGTGCCCTTGTGGTCTCCAGTATAGAGGTCGCACAATTAGAAAGCTCAGTGTGAGATTGGCAGAATACATCAGTAATATCCCCCAAAAATTGGATATTCGCAGCATATCCAAACATTTTTCAGTAGCTCATCAAGGGGATCCCACTTTCCTCAAATGCATAGGAATCCAAAAGTACCAAAATTATGGAGAGGAGGGGATTATACAGCACAAATCTTCAAAGAGGAAGCAAAGTGAATTTTTAACCTTAAAACTCTTTATCTGCAGGGACTCAACATAGATTTTGATCTGGGTTTCTTCCTGTAATCTCTTATATGACACCACCACCTCTAGCTTCTAATAATCAATACCTCCGTAACATTCATATTGAATGCCATAATTATGTCAATTCTGGGGACTTCTAAACCCCAATGTTTTTAAGGAGTATTAACTTCAGTTTGTACACATTGTACAGTGCACACTTTCAGTTTACTCTCGGTGATACACTCTCTGTATATATAAATATTTGCCCTTTTTGCCATTTCTTAATTTTATTGTATTCTAAGTAGATCACATGGTTACAATATAATATCGCATTTAATCTATTAATTTTATGTACACATTAGTTTTCTATATATTTGTTTATATATATATATATATACACATACATATGAAATTGCAATATATTAAATACCATCCTTATATTTTTAGAGTCTAATCCAAATTACACTGGCTAATACATTTTTTTAACCATTGGACATTACTATATTGTATTTGAGATTTACAACTGCCGATGTTTCAGTCCCGAATTGATTGAGCATCTGTAAGCTTATCCAAAAATGTAACTGGCTGAAGTAATACGTAAGTGTAGATAACACTATTTTGTATTTAGGACCACAACTTGTTAATATCATAGCCCTATAAAAGCTATGTGTTTGAAATATATTCCAAAATAACAATGGTTGAAAGAATATTTATATTATCATATTGTATTAAGGTAACAGAATTGTTAATAGTAATACAACCCAATACAGGATCAATAAACAAATAAATACTGCGCTCCAATTTAGAATGCAGCCAAACAGATTTTTCTGAAGAGATCACCACCTCTCCAACCTATATACACTTATCTACAAACAATGAAAATCCCGGCGCTTTCTCAGGGTTACTTGTTGATCATATCAATATAGTCTCTAGACTTATGTATATTCCCCCGATGTCAATTCAATTTCAGGTGCTCCTTAATCATATATTCATTTCATCATGGTTATGGACATGTAAAAGAAGGAAATAATCACATATAGTGAAGTTCCATTTATTCAATAAAAGTATAAAACAGTTCCACTCCCGTGGGATATTCAGCATACCATAAATGAAGGTGTATACTATACACCAGAAAACACATGTAACAACAATGGTTCCAGTCCGGATTTAGAAACCTGTTAACGTGTTCCCTGGATCTGGAGATCTTTCCCACCACTCACGCTTCTGGCAATCTGCTCCCACCTTCCACCAACGCATTTCAACTTTATCAAGTCTTTTTCAAGGTGCATAGTCTCTGGTGGATTGTTAGTGTCTTAAATACCCGACCCTCCCCTTTGATTGGTCCATAGCATCATCGTTTACAAACTGTGTGAACTTAACAATACTTGCATTCAACACATGCCTTTTATATCTGGCCATCCTGCACTTCAATTTTGTATAATCATGTATATATTATATTTCATTAAATACATATAAAATCCAGTTTTAAGTAGCACTTCCTGTATTCAATTCTCTATGGAATGCACTAGGTGGATTGTATATTTTGTATCATTAAGATAATTTTAAGGATGTATTGTTATACCTATTTTTAGAACTTTAAGGTTTTAAGGGCACTTTGCACTTTCATATAAGGAAGAGGTGGATGTATAGTTGATATGCAGAAGTCCATCATCACTTATGATGTAGCTTGCGTTCCAAAGAATAGTCACGTGGTATAGGTCACGGATACATGACTCAAGAGATCTCGTGGCTATTTGGACGTGGGCACATGATCTAGAGACCACGTGGATACAAGTGACTGACGTACGACGAGGAGAGAAAACCTTGTGATGTGGTAAGTCATGTGCATGGCCCCCAGTGTTCCAAAGGAGAGTCATGGGTCATAGGTCATGGACACTTGACTCAAGAGATCACGTGGCTATTTGGACGTCGGCACGTGAGCTAGAGATCACGTGGATACCCGGGACGGCTAGGAGTGAGCGCCTTGTGTTGTGTGAAGTCACGTGCACGGCCTCCCAGCCAAAAAAAGAAATGTGGACCTCATAGATGATAGGGTAATATATATTACTCATAAACCACCTAGTGCGTTCCTTAGAGAGTTGAATACAGGAAGTGCTACTTAAAACAGGATTTTATATGTATTTAATGAAATATAATATATACATGATTATACAGAATTGAAGTGCAGGATGCCCGACGTCCAAATAGCCACGTGATCTCTTGAGTCAAGTGTCCATGACCTATGACCCATGACTCTCCTTTGGAACACTGGGGGCCATGCACATGACTTACCACATCACAAGGTTCTCTCTCCTCATCGTACGTCAGTCACTTGTATCCACGTGGTCTCTAGATCATGTGCCCACGTCCAAATAGCCACGAGATCTCTTGAGTCATGTATCCGTGACCTATACCACGTGACTATTCTTTGGAACGCAAGCTACATCATAAGTGATGATGGACTTCTGCATATCAACTATACATCCACCTCTTCCTTATATGAAAGTGCAAAGTGCCCTTAAAACCTTAAAGTTCTAAAAATAGGTATAACAATACATCCTTAAAATTATCTTAATGATACAAAATATACAATCCACCTAGTGCATTCCATAGAGAATTGAATACAGGAAGTGCTACTTAAAACTGGATTTTATATGTATTTAATGAAATATAATATATACATGATTATACAAAATTGAAGTGCAGGATGGCCAGATATAAAAGGCATGTGTTGAATGCAAGTATTGTTAAGTTCACACAGTTTGTAAACGATGATGCTATGGACCAATCAAATGGGAGGGTCGGGTATTTAAGACACTAACAATCCACCAGAGACTATGCACCTTGAAAAAGACTTGATAAAGTTGAAATGCGTTGGTGGAAGGTGGGAGCAGATTGCCAGAAGCGTGAGTGGTGGGAAAGATCTCCAGATCCAGGGAACACGTTAACAGGTTTCTAAATCCGGACTGGAACCATTGTTGTTACATGTGTTTTCTGGTGTATAGTATACACCTTCATTTATGGTATGCTGAATATCCCACGGGAGTGGAACTGTTTTATACTTTTATTGAATAAATGGAACTTCACTATATGTGATTATTTCCTTCTTTTACATGTCCATAACCATGATGAAATGAATATATGATTAAGGAGCACCTGAAATTGAATTGACATCGGGGGAATATACATAAGTCTAGAGACAATATTGATATGATCAACAAGTAACCCTGAGAAAGCGCCGGGATTTTCATTGTTTGTAGACAACCCATTACAGGCTTTGTATTTTAAGATACCAACACCTTTTAGGGCCGGATAACCCGGGAGTGCCTTTCTGAATGACCAATGAGTAAACACTTACCCCTAAAGGCTGGGAGATTTTAATCGGAGTTATAGCTGTACACAGCATCTCTGAGGAAGCCCCTATAGGGAGTGAAATGTGTTAGGTTGTACTGTACAGCTGAATATATGCTCAATATCTTCCTGACTCTATTAATATATTTACTGTGCTATCTGGAACAAGACCGCACTGAACACTCTGCCACCACTTTAACGCTAAGAATGCCACACTATCGCAAACCAGACCAGAGAGACCCTGGGAAATCTTACCAGATGGAACATTGTGGAGCAGCCAGTTAGCATGTGAAGAAATCGCCACTTTGCTTTGCTTTGAGGATCCCACAATATACCGGACCAGCAATAAACTGGTTAATCCTCACAGGAGGGACAGAAGCACAATCAACCCAAAGCGGTGCTTCCATCTGTGCCTTTTCAAAACTATTTATCCTTGCCATTAAGGTAGAAAGCGGGACACCGCTAACATTGCATATACTTACCTATCACAAAGAGGCTCAGTTTTATTTTTCCATTGAGTGATTCTACCTGTCAACTTTAAAACATTAGAACTATACCCTTGTGACATAGCTCATATATATTTCTACTACACATTTCCCTTTTTTGTGGCTTCTATTTAATTCTGCTTGTACAGCCAGTGCATTTTTTATATTTTATACAGATGTAATTTTATTTGCAAAAATCAGCATCCCTAATGTGAATTGTTTTTATTTAGTGTGTAAACTATTCTTTGCCTAACTATGTGTACAGAAAATTCAGGTCAAAAGCCATAAATTATCAGTGCTTGCAAAAAATAACCGTTTAGCAATTAGCAACATTTCTATAGTGATAAACTTTGTATCTTCAACGTTGCAAAGCACATAAGTATTTTTATTGTTACAATTTGACCAACATATGTTTGTAAGGTTGAAACGAGCTATGAACTGATGAATGCTACTAGCCCTTACCAATTTTGACTATTCTATGGGTGGTATTTAATTGTATCACCCCCCTATGTGCCCGACAGGAGCTATTCAATTGTTGCTCCTGTCGGGCATGATAAACTGCCAGCGCACCATTTCAGCTTGCAGCCTCAGGGGGGTGCGAGCTGAAATGGGCGAAAAGTGACCTGTTTGGGCACCCAAATGCCACATTTCGCGATCATGCCCAGCAGTTTGGTTGGGGGTAACTGTTTTTCACGGCTAAACCCGACCACTATGGGCGTGATCAGCACAAAAATCTGCAACAATTGAATACCACCCACGATCTCCCATCAAGTTAGACGGGAGATAGGGCACACTATAGGAACTGAATACTGCCCTGTGTGTTCACACCCTCTAGCATATATTTGCAGTTTTTTTATTTATATGGATTATAGTTTATATTTACATATAAGTGAAGATAAACCCCCTTCCTTATAGAATAATAAAATCTGTTTTAAGCCCTATTTGTTTAATGAAGCGATATTCTATTTTAAGTATATTTAGAATTATCATTTACATAATCACTCAGCGCCAACGATCCAAAAGACTTTCTATTGTATTCTTTCAATGTTACTCTTTTTGCAACTTCCTGGCACGTTTTATGCAAAAGAGCACATTTCTAGTTGCATGTTTTACAACTGTACTAAAATAGTTTAAATAAATGTTGTAGCTGCAGTCAAGACAGACCTCTTGCATTCTAAGGGGTATATTTACTAAAGTGAGAGTTTTAATAAGTGGATATGTTGTCCATAGCAATAAGATCATAGTTATTATCTTCTAGAAGGTTCTAGTTAAATGTTATGTAGAATCTGATTGGTTGCTATGGGCAACATCTCCACTTCTAAAACCTGTCACTTTAGTAAATATGCCCCTAAGTCTTGTGATAGATTTAAGACATGAATCAAGCTAAACTGTTCAGTATTTTAGATAAAAATTCATAAATAATAAAGGAGATAGGGAAGATATATCAAGTCTTCTAAAGAGTGTAGAAGTGGACAAGTGGAGAAGAAGTTATCCATAGCAACCAACCAGCTTCTGGCTAGCATTTATCAAATACATTCTATAAAATGATAGATAGAAGTTGATTATCTTGTCCACTTCTCCAGTCTTTAGAAGGCTTAATACATCTCCCCCATGGCCTTAAACTGATCCTAAATTTGTAGTAGGATGCCCTTCTCATATTTTCCTGCTTTTCAACATGTATATTTCCAATTAGACTGGCAACAGAATAAAATCTAGCTGCACTAGGTGCAGCTCCCAAAACTGATTTGTGGACATGAGGGATAGGGGCATTTATACCAACAGTTAGGGGTATATTTGCTAAAGTGTGAGCTTTTAGAAGTGATGTTGCCCACAGCAACCAATAAGAGTCTATTTAACTTTTTACTAGCTCTTTCTAGAAGATAATAGCTAGAATCTGATTGGTTGCTATGGGCAACATCTTCACTTCTAATAACTCTCACTTTAGTAAGTTTACCCATTAAAGTCTTATCTCACTTATGTATTAAAATAAATGGAGACTCCAAATGAGTATGATTACACATTCTACATCTGCCTGCATTAAGTCTACTCCAGGCTCATCTTTTTATAAGCCATAGACACCAAGGAGTATATTTACTAAGGTGCAGGTTTTTAGAAGTGGAGATGTTGCCCATAACAACCAATAAGATTCTACTATTATCTTCTAGAGGGTACTAGATAAATGTTAAGTAGAATCTGATTGGTTGCTATGGGCAACTCCTCAACTTCTAAAAACCCGCACTTTAGTAAATATCCCCCCAAGATTCTAAAATGGGTACTACTTGGTCTTTTAGTTTGACCATGACCCTCTATGGAGCAAACTTTCTTTACCACAACCATGTAAAAGCCTCAGGCTTGGCATCTTAGTTGCCTTTTTTTTTCAAGATATTGAAAAACACAAAATATCAACACATAAAAGTATCTATTGAAGAATATTTCAAGCAAATTGCACTATAATTTTTGCAAATTGTTTTTTTTATTTATTTTGGAAAAAAACATACAATAAATGAAAATACAAAAGCATAAAATCATTGGGAGTGTACAGTATGCAGAAGTATACCATATCTAAAATACAAAACACATCTGATTTCATAGATTGTGTCTATCTCCCTCTAATCTCCTCATTGAGCATAAACTATTTGTACATCTAGATAACAGGATAATGCAGTAGAAGGATGAGTAAAAAGAAAGGTTCAAAGGAGGGTGGGGCGGATGCCTCCAGTTGTCCATGAAATTATTATGTATGGAGAAGTTCAAAAGCAATTTTGCCATTAAGGAAAGCCCCAGTGCAAGAGGTGGGAATTACAACTTGTCACTGTTTAGATGCCAGAAACTAGGATGGTTTGGAACTTCGTTGACTAAAATCTTTTTTGAGATAAACCCATCCTAAAAGGTTGCAATTTAGTATAGTACCAAAGGTAAAATGTCTTTAGAAAAACACAATTTATCTTCCCAAACTTTACATTCAGAATTAGTGGAGGTGAGCAGTGGTGTCACTTACCTTATATGCATCCGGTGCGGTGGTCGGTCCGGGGTCCATGTTCTCGCTCGCAGGAGGAAGGGGGTGTGGCTTCATCCTGTGGAGCCATGCCCACTTATATTTTGCACTCTTGGTCACACCCCCCGTCCTCTGCAATCAATGGGCAGGGGAGAGGCTAGGGGCTGCTGTAATCCTCTCAGCTCAGCGCAGCAGCAGCTACTGGACAGCCAACAGCCTCTCCCTTGCCTCTCACAAGTGTGGCTGAAGCTGCTTGGTGACACCATCCGAGGGGGGTGACACCAAAATAGCAGAGCAGCTCTGCTATTTTGCTGTTACCCCCTCGAATGGTGTCACCCGGTGTGGCCCGCGCCCCCCTTGTGATGCCAGTGGAGGTGAGGGAGATTCTGAATAGACTATTTTGTAGATATTGACAAAGACATCACTACTTAAGTGCTTCTGTGTGTCTAATGCCGTGTACACATTAAATGACCCAGCAATCTTGCCGATGGTCGGGGTGATTACCCTTTGCCCTGGACCATGCAAGATTGTCAGTACATACTAGATGATGTAATGAAAGATGAAATGATCACTCATTCCGTCCTTCATTAATATGCACTGCACAGCATGCGATATCATGTGATTGCCGGTGCAGTACGGCTAATCACAAGACGTCACTGACAACACGCGGGAGTGCGCAATAGTGCATACACACTAGACAATGGACGATTTGTCATTCCAATTTGGCTAAAATCGCCAAATTGTTCACTTTATCATCTAGTGTGTACCCATCTTTAGGATACTTGTATATAGATTTTTCTTGTTTTAAAATACTTTGCATAGAATCCCTGAATCTCACACATTCCATCTCCATATTATTCAAATTGGTTGTTGGAAATTTGCATACTCCCCTTAACTAAGGTGTGTGAAAGGACTGGCATAAGAATTTCCAAAATCGTATGCCAACTTCTCCAGTGCAGCAACCCTAGAGACTCTCTTTGGGCTTATTTGAATGTACTATATAGTGTGTTCCCACTGGGCATTTTTTTACATTTGATGGGAGTGCTCAAGGCTTATACCCTTATGTAACTCAGTCATGCAATTTATTGGGTTCATTTTGGAAGAACAGAGAGCCAGGCTACCTGGTTTCTGGCTTCTTAATATGGCTAAGATTTTTATTAATGGGTACAAAAAGAAATCCCTCTTGAGACATTTGAATCTGGCTGTGAAAGCTGAGATATCAATTCACTTAAAGGCCTTCTCTCCTATGACAATGAAAGATTGGTTCACCATAATGTATTTTTATATGCACACTACATTTTGTAGTATTTTGTCACAGGGGCTTAAGTTGAAATAGTCCAATGCAGGGGTAGCCAAACCTGGTCCTCGAGAGCTACCAACAGTGCATGTTTTCCAGGTCTCCTCACAGAATCACAACTATAATAATGAAAACCTGTGGATCTTTTCAAATGTGGTACTGAGTAATGAATACACCTGTGCACCTGCTAGGTGGTCTGGAAAACGTCAACTGTTAGTAGCTCTCGAGGACCGAGGTTGGCTACCCCTGGTCTAATGCCTATAAAGGCAACATTTGCAGGATGCTGGAGTAGTTGACTTGAACCAATGTAAAATACTGATGAACAGGGGGAGCTATCCTGAGTTTTTACAACATAAGTGTCTATTCATGCATGTTTGTGATATCAAATTGTTACATTTCACTATATATTGCATAATTTTGATGCAATATATCACTTGTCTAAGTAGCTATTTATGTATACTTACATATCCTGTGATGCGATCCAGTATCCAGGGCTCCAGCAATGCAGTCTTCTCCTGTGGTCCTCTGCATTTAGTAAGGCTCTCCCCCTCTGCAAATACGTTGGCCGCCAGGTATTCTCACTTCAGAGCTGTGTCAGGTGTGGGGCTGTGCAATGGGGGAGTGTGCTGCAGCAGTCAGTGTAGAGATGAGCGATAAAACTGATCCGCTCATCTCTAGTTAAGAGGCGGTGACCCAGCATATGCATATGTCGGGTCACCTTACTAATGGTGGCAGGGGTAGAGCAGAGCGAGTGGCACTGGGGTAGAAGCTGTCCAGTCAGGAGGAGGTGACCTGACATATGCATATGCTGGTATATGCGTATGCCCTGGTCTCTTCTGATTGGCTGCTGCAGATGAAGGGGCGGAGAGAACAGGAAGAAGGCATGAAGACAGCTGTCCTCTCTGCTCTTCTCCTCTCACCAGCATCCTTGCGCTATCCTGAGATGGTGGATATTTTCTTAGTAGTGAAACGGAAAGCTAAGCTTTCAATGCTTCTATGAATCACTCTCACCATACTAGTGTATATTGACGTGATACCCACACTAATCAGGGGCACCGCTGGAAAATCTGATCTTTCTCCATGGTAACCCCTTCTATGAATGAGAGGAAACAGTGAAAAGCAATGTTATCACTGATTAAGGGCTTTTCACTAGAACATGAATAGACCCTTTACTCATATTATCCTTTTCTATATCCCTTCCCCACTGCCCTGTTATTATTGTTACTTACTTTGTTTTGTTTGATATATTGTCAGGACTTCTTTGGACTTGTTTGCTGATAGGTATTCCTATTTGATAAAGAGGGTTTCCTACTGTATATATTTTTTTATGTTGTCACCAACCCCCACCCCTGCTCCACTTTTGTGTTTTCTATCTCACGTATTTTCTGTTTTACTGTTCTAATTTTTTATTTTGCATTATACAATTACAAAGCCTCCATCAGTATGTTTGTTATGAATAAAGCAGTTCTTTTAAGTAACTGCATAAATAATACATTAAATGTAATTAGTACTTTTAAATATCATGCTAATTTGAATTACAGTACTAATAATCTGATTGCTGTTTTGCGCTTTTAAGTAATGTTCATTTTGTGTAAACTGTTTTCTAAAGATAAAAACCCCAGTCATTTTATCAGTCAATTCTATCACTTTGTCCCATCTGCATGGGAGTAGTTTAGCCAAAATGCTGTACTGCTTTTCAAGGAAAATTATTAGAGAGTAACATGCTTACTTTATATATTGTATCCAGGAGCCACTGGTAACTCTACAGGTTATGTATGCGCTTTTACCGGGTCTTTCCAGTAAGTTGGCATGTTTACAGCTTTTGGGGTAAATGTACTAAGCAGCGGTTTTTCTGGGGTTTTGATGGCTCTGCACATTGCCAGCAAATTGAAGCACCGAACCACTGAAATGTACTATTCGGGATTCTTTATGGGCTTTGTAAAGTGCTTTCGTTTTACAGCGTTTTTGTGGTAGTCTTTTGAAGGGGGATGTGGTCATAATACCGACAGTCGGGATGGTGGTGCTTAGAATGCCGATGCCGGAATCCCGACACCTGTCAGAATCCCGGCACCGCCATAGCAACCTCCGGCATCCTGTCAGTAAGTACTGGGGTTAAGGGGAGGGTTAGGGGTTAGGGTTAGGCACTGGGGGGAGGGTTAGGTTTATGGAGCGGGGATGAGGTTAGGTTTAGCCACTAGGGGGGGTTAGGTTTAAGCAGAGGGGAGGGAGGGTTAGGGGTAGGGAGAGGGGGAGGGGAAAGGTTAGGATACTGACCGCAAGCTGTTGGTATCCTAACCCTGCCGGGATGCCGGCGTTGGGATTGTGACCACTGGGATCCCCAGTGCCGGGATCCCGTACCCAACCCTTTTGTAGGGGTTTTGAACATAAAACTGTAGCAAAACTGTCAAATCTTACTGGCCAATCAGAAGGAGAGGAATCACAATACACTTATAATGAGCGCAATCATTATCTATTGAATAAGGAGGCAGGTAACATTGATAATTCTTTTATAAGAGAAATACTATTTTATTAAAAAACTAGTGGGAAAATGATTGTCTAATTTATTAAGAGAACAATCTTGTTTAGTATTTATATTATAGAGGCAATATTAATTCATTGCTCAATGGTGTTTAAAAAAACTTTATGAAGGGCGACATTTGTCATTTTTTGATGTGGGTACCATTTATATAGAATATAAAAAAGTAAATATTGCCTCTGGCATAAAAACATTTTTAAACACCAATTATCAGGTTATATTGCCCATTTAATATAATAAATAAATAATTGTGCTCTCTTAATAAAATTAAAAATACATTTCCCACAAATATATTAATAAAATAGCGCTGATTATGCTCTTATAGGAAATACTATCTGCATCCTTATTAAATACGTAACGATTGCCCTTGTGTATCATGATTCCTCTCTTTCTGATTGACCAGAACGCACAAACAATATGCTTTTTGAGCTACCACACCTGTCACAACCACCTATTTTTTCTCTTTTAGTGGGGTTGTGCTTAGTTTTATACCCACCACTTATGTAAATCAGGGGTTTCTACTATAAATGTTCTTAGAGAACTAACAGCAAGCAAATTTAGGGGTTCCGAGTCGAACCGAGTCTGAGTTCGGAAACACTTTGGGGTACCGAGTCGAACCGAGTCCCTGATCGCTTCTTCCTGCAGTTCGGAACTCGTATATAAAAATGAACTTGGGTTTTGGATTGCATGCTAACAGGTTAAAATAACATCATTTTAGTTTTTATTTTTTTTAAATACATAACCAACACCAAAATACATGAGGGTGGTTTTGCAAACCAAAACCAAAACACAAAGATAAATCCGGATCCAAAACCAAAACACGGGAGTCGGCGCACATTTCTAGTTTCTACAATTCTAATAGTAAAAGATCAATGGAGCTACAATGTTCTATTGTATGTTCTGGATTCTCAAAGGGTCTCTGGTGGTTTGGGTTTTTTAAATCAGTGGGATGCAATACTACTAGTAAGCCACCAAAAACGCAAAACTAATACTGTAAGGAAAGTAAATAGGCTCCTTTCTTAGCATAAGATCTATGGATGGGACTGTGGGCCTGATTCAGAGCCGGACGCTATTTGCGCTCGCTCGTTCAGAAAAAGGGGCCGGCTATTTAAATTGAGCGCTTGCTCTTTGCGGTCTGTTGATGCCTCTATGTCTGAGCGAGGGAACGAAATATGCGCTCGCTATTTTGTAAAGACGCCCCCTGGCCGCTCACATCATACGTCATCTCCGCTATTTATTTGATTAATCGAGTACATCGAAAGGCATCTGAACTGCTCGCAGTGCTTGTGGTAGGATTTTCCTACCGCAATCATGCGAACAGTTCAGGCTAAGAAACAACCAAGTGACGTGGTCGATGACGCTGCTTTGTTAATTATGCACACCCTTAAAATGCCCGTTTTGACCGTTTCGCACGCCTGCGTTCGGATCACCACTCCCCGTTTTCAAGCACCTTCCCGTTACCACCCACAAACGCCTCATCTTGTCACTCAAATTAGCAGGCACTCGCTATTTAGCGAGCGCTCGATTTCCGACCGCAATGACAGGTTGGTGCATGCGCATTACGACCCATACGCATGCGCAGATATGCGAACATCGCTCGGAGCGAACGAGCGGCCGCTTACGAGCGGCTCTGAATCAGGCCCTGTGCCCATAAGATAAAATACATGGTATGGCAGAATAAATAATCAAGACACTAATGGGGGGCATCCACTAGACGATTTTAGCAGGCGATTGAACGATAATGATATCGTTCAATCGTTTAAAAATCGTTTGCAAATCGTTTGCAAATCTTTCACAGTGGAAGATCAAATTTCAAGGGAAAATTCAAGGGAAAATCGTTTAGAGGTTGGACAGGGCTAAAATCGTCTAGTGGATGCCCCCCATTAGATGTACTTTGTCATTATAAAAATTTTTTAATTTATAATCAACATCCTAGAACAAAGTAAAAAATGTTGCATGTGATACTTAATAAATAACACAATATTTTCAACGGGTTTCTGATGGTTTGGTTTTTTTAAATCAGTGGGATGCGATACCACCGGTAAAGCGCCAAAAACGCAAAACTGGCACTGTAATGAAATAGACGTTTTCCTGGGCATGACTGACCCATGCATCAATGCCACTTAGGGGTGTATTTACTAAAGTGAGAGTTTTTAGAAGTGGATACTGCATATTTCCCATCAGATTCTAGCTATTATCTTCTAGAAAGGTGCTAGTTAAATGTTAAGTAGAATCTCATTGGTTGCTATGGGCAACATCTCCTTTTCTAAAAACTCTCACTTTAGTAAACATACCTCTTAGAGTTTATTATATTACTATATTTATTCTCTTAGCAAATTACTGTACAGTACACTATAAAAAAACTTAAGATGTCAAGGGAGCCTGGGAAGGTAGGGTTCTGGAATTCAATCAAAGACTGCAAACTTAACAAGTTGCTGTTAATACTGAGCATACAGTAAGTACAAAGCCTACAACAGTCAGCACTGGATAGCAGTTATACCGTACAGTACTGTATGATAGGTATGTTTAAAGTGTTATGTTAGAAACAAGGCTTGAGCAGTAGCCTGCACCCAGTTATTGAGTCTGTCCTGCATCACCTGTTTTAGAGGCATTTAAAACAATACAAGTTACGAATGTGCGCTGTGAAGGCTGGGGGAGGCACAGGAGCCCTCTTCCAATAGGAAGTAGTGGGGTAATGCCATGTGAAAATGGTGTTTACTCTGGCAATTAAGCTCTGGAAATTTTCAGATTTCAGGGCTTGATACAAAGCACAAACACTATGCCCCAATACATTGTATGGGAACCGTGGTTTGCTCCGATAAGCAGGGTATATCAGAGATATTTCTTGCATTAAGAAGCTTGATACATATCCTTCTTATTTAAATGAGTGCAAATCATGCTGAAACAACTGATTCATCCTGAATAAAGGGGCATGTAGGCTTAGTAAATAGGCTCCTAGCATTTTTTTTTGTGTGTGTGTGTGGTTAAGATTTTAGATTGTAATTTCAATTGAGTCAGGGATAGTCACGAATGATTAAACATTCTCTATGAAACGTTGTATAATATGTTGACATATATAAATAACTGAGTATTGCGGTATTCCAGGGTCCACAGAGAAAGAATTGTGTATGATGTTTAGATGTACCAGCTGGCAGTAGAGTGTCCCTGGAAACTTTTTCTTTAATGTTGGTAGCTATGTGTAAGTGTCTAGTTGAGGTCCTGAAAGACTGTCTTATATGCATTGAGTTGATTTACAGAGCAATATCTTTGGCCTTGCAGCCGAAGTGGTGCAATTTAAACATTTCATAATTCTTACCAAATAGCCTCCGGTCTCTCTCTGCAACAACTATCAATACTCAGCAGAGACACCATCGCCAGCTTTGTAAGCACTTTGCGCACCTATCCAGCGGTCTGCCTCATCTCAGCTGTGTATTTATTTGTTCAAAACAAAATCGTAATCCTGAAATTCATTTAAAGTGATGATCACCCTGGGAGTGTCATTGTAGTAAGATGTAGTATACTGTAACTTAAAGTTTTTTTATAGCTTTGTGAAATGACAGTACTGTAGCAGACATTCGCTGTAACACAGTAGTAAACAAACAGATGCTAAGAAGTTAATCTTGTGCAGGTTAAATTAGTATAATCAAATATGAAATTGCTTACTCCTAATTTACAGCTCATACTGTATGTGCTGCTTATTAACCACATTAAGAGCAGAGCTTGTGGCCCCTTACTGACTGAACCAACTCTTTCTAATGAGTTTTATGTTTGAAAATATACAACATTCAGTGATTCTCCCAATAGTTACTGTAGTGTCACTCATGAAACCCTAGCCCCAAAATAATCAGCGGGTTTGCCCAGCAAATATATTCATCTTATACCAAGGTTGCTGTAATTATATGATCCATAGAAGAAATGAAAATTAGGTTTAAAAGTGTTTTTTTTATTTTATTTTTTATAATATTATTTATTCAATAGATGAAAAAAGAATAAGAAAATTCAATGGAGCCTACACAAAGGCTCTAAATAACAGAATACAAAATTGACACCTCGTGTACTAAATTTTGTTATACATACTATTTTCATCCATATTTTTTATAGACAACAACAATAAAAAGAAAAATAGAAAACAAAATAAATAGAAAGGGAAGCGTGGTGTGGCAGACGTATTTTTATTTTATTTGTCCATGAAGATATGTATGAAAAAAATCCTAAGGATGGAAGTAAAGGTGGACAGGGCTGAGGTTTGGCAGTTATATATTGAACGTGGAAGATTTTTTTGTACAAAGACCACATAGGTTTCTTTTTGTTTGTTTTTTTAATGGTTTTAGTTAGGGTTACATATATGGGAAGACCTTACGCATGACCTGATCCATTTCTCTCCTGTTGCTAGATGTTAGATATCTGTAATAATTATGTATTGATGCTAAGGAGGTTTACTATGGTGATTCCTAATAATAATGTCACAATGCCATCACAGATTTTCAATGCACAAGATGTACTTTCACAATAGGAACATAACATCAATATTTAATATTGTATTATAGATATTGGGGGTAATTTGGATGGATGCAAATGGTGAGTATATAAAGCTCTATGCGATTCTGAGTTATGTGTATGGGGAAGGGAAGCCTGTTTCTGGCATATCTCTGGCACCTATAGATGTGTCCTGGCACTTCTTTGCTGCAGCTGCGCCAAATAATCCCCCTAGGTGCGCTAGATCCCGTGAGACTCTGCTAGCGCCAGGCATCTTTTTCAATGTGATACGACTAGGATGCATCAGGAGACTGTGCTGATTAATTTTATATGCGACACTTGTATAACTGTATGCACCTGAGTCTTTCTCTATTCCAAGTTCCGATTACAGTCACAGTCGCACACAGATTTTTTTAAGTGTTGCACATGAAATTAATCAGCATAGTCTGCTGGTGTGTCCTAGTTGCGGAATCTGTATGATTTACTGCCAGACGCATGTCCGGCGGTTGGAATCCAGACACCAGCCTCCCGGCAGCAGTGGAAATCCCGGTCGTCCTCAGGTAAGTATTAGCTTACCTAATTCCCCCCCCCTAACCCTCCCTTAGGGGTGCCTAACCCTAACCTCCCCTCCCCAGTGCGTAACCCTAATCCCCCCTCTAAGTGCCTAAACCTAACCCCCCCTTCCCCGCTGCCTAAACCTAAATCCCCCAGGGGGGTGCCTAACCCTTACCTCCCCCGGGGGGTGCCTAACCCTAACCTCCCCCTGGGGGTGCCTAACTCTAACCCCCCCTTCCCCTAGCCTAAACCTCTCCTCCTGGGGGTGCCTAACCCTAAGTCCCCCCCAGGAACCCTAAACCTAACCTTCCCCCCATGGCTATTCGCGCTTGGCTCCCAGCGTCCCTTTGATCAGGATGCCGAGCTTCGAGCTCCCGGCGTATGTCTAATGACAGGCGTCGGCATATCGACGCCTTTTTTTAGACCCTTGCCGGGATATGACAGTCGGGAAGCCAGCTGTCGGGATTAAGTCCACCAGCTTCCCGACTGCATACCCTAGTTGCATCTCATTGTGACTTAGACACATTTTCGGCAAAAAATTACCCCCGACGCTAGCAGAGTCCCACGGGATCTGGCGGCTCACTCGTGCTGGGCATGTCACGCTGCGTGGCATATTGAGAATAGATGTAGGAGTATGCATCTGTAGTTTAGAGCTAGTGCAAGTGCCGATACTAATGATGATGGTTGCAGCAGCTGGCGTAACATCAATGGGCGGCATGGTTTCCACTTGCAGATGCACGGAACAAAGATCTAGCGGAATAGAATCTTGCATAAGCATACGGTTGAAAATCAGGCTTCCGGCAAATACAGCCATTTTGCATGTGGCACAGTTCTAGGACCAGAGAGTGGTAGAGACTGTCTAGTTTTGGAAATAGAATGTCAGTTTGTACTATATTATTGATGGTTTTATTGTAATAGCATATTTATGTACCTCTTATTACAACACAATAGATTCTAACAGGACGCAGATAACTGTTAGTGGTCTTTCAATGGTTAAAACTATTTTAATTTGTTCTCAATAGCTGATAACTAAAGATTGCAGTCTCTTTAACTCTAAAATCATTAAGAGTACCATTATTATAAATGAGTTTGACCTAAGACAACTCCCTGTTTACACGCAAAACAAAAAAATCAATATTCACATTTTTTCCCACCTGACAGCTTGAGAATGTTTTTATAAGTGGAGCAATTTGCTTTGTGCAGCACAAAGAAATATATTTAAAGTATAAAAGTGGTTATTTTACCATGGGTAAAGGTCTTTACAAATGCTCTATAGATCAAAATGAATGTAATCTGCAGTATTTCTCTTTGTGAAAGGCACTTAGATTTCTCTCAATAGTAAGACAGTATGGTGCACACAACTAATATACCAATGCAGGAAATCTTTTCAGGCCATTGTATCCTTATTAGTTATTTTAGGTGTTCAAAGTTTTAGAGTTTGAAAGCATTTTTGTGCCGTATCAGATGTTTTTTTCCAAACATAATTGCAATAAACTGTAGAGCTCTGTGATCTTTATGCCACAAAACTGTGTACCACATTATGTAGTTATTTTTTAGATCACTCTAAAAATCAAATATATAAATCTCTGGATACAATATATATATATTTTTTAAGTTTATAAACGTATTTTCTGTGTTTTGGTTTTGGATTGCATTCAAATAAGTCAAAAACAGCTACAATTCTGTAATTTGGAACTGTTTTTGTCCTTACATTATTTTTTTATATATTGTCAATATTTTCACCAATATTGGCCAAAAGCTGTAGTGATCGGCAGTGTCGGACTGGGGCATAAAGGGCCCACCAGAGCAAGGCAGTAACTGGGGACCATGCTTAAGGGGTGTGGTCATCCACCAGAGGGGGTGTGTCCTGCCACCACAATTGTTTGCCTAACCATTAGGAAAATATTGGTGTAGGTTCTATAGAAGCAAAGCAAGAGCCAATGTTTATCAGTGGTCCTAACGCACAAGGTAACTGACCCTCTAATAGAGTAACAATGTACAATTAAGTGCATAGTCTGGAACATGACCCCTAGAGAAGGGGGTGGGGCCCACCGGGGATTTCCCCTGTATCCCTGTGGGCCAGTCCGACCCTGGTGATCGGGGTGGACAAAATTAGTGACAGAGCTGCAGCACAAACACATGGCAGTTTAATAAAAGATATGACACCCATGACACATAGTGACATCATGACACAGCAGTAGCAGATATGATGGCAGTTTGAAAAAGATACAACACCTACTGTATGAAACAAACAGGCTGAACATTGTTTGACAAGATGATTCTTTACAATTCACTCAGAATTGAAATGGTTTGAGACAATGTTATACAGCATACAGCATGTCATACAGAATGCAAAGCCATAGCAATAGGAGTAAAGAAAAAACAAATATGCTTAAATGACAAAGAAGGAACACAAAGGTGAGCACAAAAATTAAAGGGATTAAGAAACACAATTGGCGTATTTTATTCTGATTAGGTTATGCATTTACATGTGCACATGCAAAGTGCTCATTTTAAACAAGAAGATAAATCAACAAGCTAGCCAAAGGTCAGATGTGAACTGTTTTGAGAAAAACAATTAACATATTTTATTTGATTAGGTTATACAGCAACAAGTGTGATATGCAGAGGGATAGCAGTAGCAGAATGCTCATTTTAAAAAAGAAGATACAACAAACTGACCAAAGCCCATAATGTAAAATAATGCAAGATGAAAGTTTTTAGTGTTCATACATAATATACAATTACAATAGGGTCTGGGCTGATAGTGTTATTTAACTCCTGTACAGAAAATAGCTTTCTCTTACATAAAGGTTTTTTTTTCTATTAAGGTTTTTTTTCTCTCTATTAAGTTTTTTTTTTCAATAAGTCATCATTTATACAAAGAAAGGACAAGAGCAAAGGCAAGAACAGAGACGTGATGAAAATACAGTAGGTAAGGAGCAGAGCAGTTAGGGCAGTTAAGGAAAGAAAAGAGGCTGGCACAGATGGGGCAAGAAAAAGGACTGGCGAAACAGGGCAAGAGCATAGATACTGATGCAGACAAAGGATATGCAGGAAGGCTGGCATATATAGGAAAAGGGCAAATAGACATATTGGCACATGGCCTGATTTCGAGATTTACACAATGCTGATATTTACAAAGATCAAGCTATTGCTTGCCATTGTGCATGTGCGAATGTTACAATGCGCACATGCAGTGTTTGCACTGTGATTATGCTCACACAGAGGATTCACTCACAAATGAGTGACAGGTAGTCAGCTTTTGGGGAGGCAGTGGGGGTGGCTAGGAAAATGCAGGCATGTCAGGACTGTTTAAGCTCGGTTTCATGTGAGCCATTGCAATCTACTTTGCAGTAGAAGAGCTCTCTGCGTGTCAGGAGAGCCACAGTGTTTGAGGCAGCTCACACTTGACTTACAAGCTGCGAATTCAGGCCCGCAGACATCAGAAGGTAAGAATGACTGAAACAGAATATACAGAATGATAGAAAAGGGACAGGAAGACATATTTACTTGTTTATCTTCCAGTCTTTGCTCCATGCACAGAGGGAGGAGGAGAGCTTCTTCTGAAATGCCGCAACTCAGCGGAGGTAAAGTCAGAGCGCACACAGCAAAAGATGCAACACTGTCTGGCCTATGGTTCTCTCCAGAAGAAAAGTGCCACAAATATAATAACTCGTAATCATCAAAGCCACATCGGTTCCTAGTTTAGATTCTTATAAACTACAATTCCGAAGTGCAGCGGCCACTAGGTCTTGGTTATAACTAGGGAGGGAGCCCAATGCAGATTTCCCTGATTTCCAGGTGGTGCTATCGAATGTCGTCTCTATCTGAGACAGCTGAGTGTGAGTGACAGACTTGCTAGACTGATCTGTCAATATGCTATATGTATTTTAATGAATTTGTCAAAATAGCTTAACTGACTGAAATTTGAGCTTTTTGTCCTGTATCAAATTCTCTTACAACAGAAAAACTAATTTACCAGTCAAAAGAAATTGTGCAAATGTCACTTTGTGTGAAAATGTATTAGTTATGACTAAATTATCCTGTTTACATTGGCAAGTAATGTGCCTAGTGTTATAATAGTGAAGATAAGGGTCTACTTCTTTGATTTAATGTATTGCTATACTTTTTTACTGAGAATAAAGGGTACATTTACTAAAGTGAGAGTTTTTATAAGTGAGTTTTAAAAGTGATGTTGTCCATAGCAACCAATCAGATTCTAGCTATCATCTCCTAGAAGGTGCTATTTAAATGCTAAGTAGAATCTGATTGGTTGCTATGGGCAACATCACTTTTAAAGCTCACTTATAAAAACTCTCACTTTAGTAAATGTACCCCTAAGAGTACTGTGCAGCCCTTTGAAGGTTAGAGGACTGTCCATGCAGCCTCTGAAGTGTATCATGTTTCCTATTACAGGTACTGTATAAAGTGCCCAAAACTTTAGCTGTATTCAAATATAGTCTAACTAGTGACTATACAATGGTAGCACTACGTTAAAATTTCATGCATTTATCCTCTTCTATGCTATCCCAGGATTCTAATTGCCTTTGTGCTGCTAATCAGCTTTATTTCAACTACAATTCCTAAGTCCCTTTCCGTCTCAGTTTCCCCACTTATATTCAATTTAAAGTATAACTTACAGAGTTATTACTATGGCCTAGGTGCTTAATCCTACAGTTATCTACGTTAAATCTAATCTGCTTTATCAAGACCCAGCTTGACATTTTGTCTAAACCTTTCCAAAAAGTTTTTCTAGCGTGCTGTGTTTTAATATACTACATAACATACAGTAGTATAACTACATTTCCTCCTGTGTTAAGGTGCCCACACACAAAGCAATGTGCTCACGATCCGACATCGTGTATGATTTCCCTTGAACTCTCCCCCGGCAGACCTACACACGATTTGGAGCAAAAAGCATCCAATCTTAACTTTTTTTTTTCCAGTGCATTGTGTCCCAGATTGGCAAATCTGCCCTACAGCAAGACAGATCTGAAGATGCGATGTGCGACCTGCAGGGACGCGCATCGTGATCATGAATGGGTACTCACGATTTACTCAGGATTTGGCCATACTTTCCACGATCTGTCATTCCAATGTGTCGGAATCGGCCAGATCGGGTAAAATATCGCTATGTGTGTGGCCAGCTTTAGAAAGGAGCTAATACTATACAACCTATTAAACTACTTACAGCGCATTACCCCTACTTACCCCTATACATATACTCAGGGGCGGATTGGGAAATGAAAGTGGCCTTGGAAGAAACTTGGATAGTGGCCCTATGAGCGCGCGCCGAAAAAGTGGGTGCTACCTCACATCAAGGAGTGTGGCCTAATGTGAAATTTCATACCCACAAGCCACTCCCTCTTTTTCCGGCCATGCATGCCCACAGTCCCTCTCTCCAGTGAACAAACAAAGCATGTGAATGAGTAGTTTCTTACCTATATGATTTATCTGCGACGTAAAATCCTCTGAAGAAATTGATCCTCCCAGGACAGGCAGTGTAGTATTCACTATTCATGCAGGAGATCACATGGTCTGGAAACCGCCTGTTTGTGTCGCAATAAAGCCAATGTTATCATCATGCAACAGAAGTTGAACTAGATAATACATAGTAACAGAAGTTTTGGGGCCGGAAAAATGTGAGTTTCCCATATCAAACAATTTTATATTAATAAAATATATTTGCTCATTTGGTACCATTTGCATCAGTAATATGGTTTCATTAGAATTGTTGTCTTACTGATGATTACTGTCCCCCAGTCTTTTCTTCTAATAGTACCAGTCGTCCTACCATGCAATTTGTGTGTCTCCAGCACCATCGCCTTGGTGTGTCACCAGCCCATCTGCCCCATGTGTCTCTCCAGAGCCACTCCCCTGATTCTCTTCAGCAGCATCCTTCTTTGTCTCCCCAATTCCATCATCCTGCGTCTCCGTAGCACCATCATCCTGCATCTCCCCAGCACCATCATCCTGCCAAAGCACAGAGTAGCCCACCCACAGACAGATTATCCTCTTACAGCACAGAATAGCCCACTCCCCAGCAGCCAGATCATCTCCCAGTAGCAGAGAATAGCCCCCTCCACCACAGATTGTTATCTCCCCTCAGCACAGAATAGCCCCCTCCCCCACCAACAAATCATTGTCTCCCCATAGTACAGCAGATCCTCCCTCCCCTAGATCATCATCTCCCTTACCACAAAATAGCCCCCTCCCCCACAGACTGATCATCTCCCCTTCCAGAATAACCCCCCTCAGCTCCTCCTCAGACATCATACTAGTGCAGAATTGCCCCCGGCCAATGCCCCCTGAGACCAATATCCTTCTCCCAAACCTAGTTATCAGCCAGTCTCTAAAAAAAATAATATCTCCACAGCCAGGGATGGTGCTAGGGCGTTCAGCACCCCCCTGCAAACTATCAATTTTGCACCCTCCTACAAATACAGATGTGGCCACTCTCATCCTACCTGCAAGCGGCAGCATCGCGATATGCATCTAGCCACAGCCAGCCACGTCCTGTTCGCAGGAGCATTTGCACCATGCGTTCCGATGGATCGCGGATGCATGCACACGCAAGCGTACACCAGCAGGTATGCTAATCACGGCAAATGAGTCACGTTTGCCGTGGTAAGCATTTAAGCAGGGAAGGGACACATCAGTCTCTCTACAATGTTTCATATTTTAAAATGTTATGTACAATACAGTATGCTGTAAAATAAGTGATTTTAAGAGATTAAAATGGGATGTTAAGATGGATGGCGGGGATAGGCAGTGGGAGATGGATGGAGGGTGACAGCTGGGAAGTGTAGTAGGTGACAGTTAGAGGGTGACACTGTGAAGAGGTAGAAGGTGACATTGAGCGATAGAGGATGACAAGGAGAGGATGAAAAGAGAGAGGGTGATGGGGAGAGTGTGAGAATCAGTTATTGACAGGCAGAACGAGGTAACTGAGAGAGGGCACCAGCCGGGGTGAAGCATTGGGAGATGGGCAGTGGGAAGCTTGGGAGAGGCAGTGGGTGATAGTGAGAGGTACAAGGTGACAGTGAGAGGTAGAGGGTGACAAGAAGAGGGTAAAAAGTGAGAGAGGGTGAGAGTCAGTGGAAGACAGAGACAGAGTGACAGGAGAGAGAGGTGACAGGAAGATGGTGAAAACTAGTGGGTGACAGGGAATGGTGACAGGAGAGAGAGGTGACAGGGAATGGTGACAGGAGAGAGAGGTGACAGGGAGATGGTGTGAGAGTCAGTGGGTGACAGGGAGAGATGACAGGAGAGAGAAGTGACAAGGAGATAGTGAGTCAGTGGGTGACAGGGAGAGGGTGACAGGAGAGAGGGGTGACAGGGAGATGGTGAGAATCAGTGGAAGACAGGGAGAGAGTGACAGGTGAGAGAGGTGACAGGGAGATTGTGAGAATCAGTGGGTGACAGGGAGAGGGTGACAGGAGAGAGAGGTGACAGGGAGATTGTGAGAATGAGTGGGTGACAGGGAGACTGTGGCAGGGGAGAGGAGTGACAGGGAGATGGTAAGAATCACTGGGTGACGGAGAGAGTGACATGTGAGAGAGGTGACAATGAGATGGTGAGAGTCAATAGGTGACAGGGAGAGGGTGACATGTGAGAGAGGTGACAATGAGATGGTGAGAATCAGTGGGTGACAGGGAGAGGGTGACATGTGAGAGAGGTGACAATGAGATGGTGAGAATCAGTGGGTGACGGAGAGAGTGACATGTGAGAGAGGTGACAATGAGATGGTGAGAGTCAATAGGTGACAGGGAGAGGGTGATATGTGAGAGAGGTGACAATGAGATGGTGAGAATCAGTGGGTGACAGAGAGAGGGTGACAGGAGAGAGAGGTGATGGGGAGATGGTGAGAGTCATTGGGTGACAGGGAGAGAGTGACATGAGAGAGAGGTGATGGGGAGATGGTGAGAGTCATTGGGTGACAGGTGAGAGGGGTGACAGGGAGATGGTGAGAGTCAGTGGGGGTGACAAGGAGAGAGTGACAGGTGACAGAGGTGACAGGGAGATGGTGAGAATCAGTGGGTGACAGGGAGAGGGTGACAGGAGAGAGAGGTGACAATGAGATGTGAGAGTCAGTGGGTGACAGGGAGAGGGTGACAGGAGAGAGGGGTGACAGGGAGATGGTGAGAATGAGAATGTGACAGGAGAGAGAGGAGACAGGGAGATGGTGAGAATCAGTGGGTGACAGGGAGAGAGTGACAGGAGAGAGGGGTGACGGGGAGAGTGTGAGAATCAGTTATTGACAGGCAGAGCGAGGTAACTGAGAGAGGGCGCCGGCCGGGGAGAAGCATTGGGAGATGGGCAGTGGGAAGCTGGGGAGAGGCAGTGGGTGATAGTGAGAGGTACAAGGTGACAGTGAGAGGTAGAGGGTGACAAGAAGAGGGTAAAAAGTGAGAGAGGGTGAGAGTCAGTGGGTGACAGAGACAGGATGACAGGAGAGAGAGGTAACAGGAAGATGGTGAAAACTAGTGGGTGACAGGGAAATAGTGACAGGAGAGAGAGGTGACAGGGAGATGGTGTGAGAGTCAGTGACTGGGAGAGAGTGACAAATGAGAGAGGTGATGATGAGATGGTGAGTCAGTGTGTGACAGGAAGAGTGTGACAGGAGGGAGAGAGGTGATGGGGAGAGTCAGTGGGTGACAGTGAGAGATGACAGGAGAGAGAAGTGACAAGGAGATGGTGAGTCAGTGGGTGACAGGGAGAGGGTGACAGGAGAGAGGGGTGACAGGGAGATGGTGAGAATCAGTGGATGACAGGGAGAGAGTGACAGGTGAGAGAGGTGACAGGGAGATGGTGAGAATCAGTGGGTGACAGGGAGAGGGTGACAGGAGAGAGAGGTGACAGGGAGATTGTGAGAATGAGTGGGTGACAGGGAGACTGTGGCAGGGGAGAGGAGTGACAGGGAGATGGTGAGAATCACTGGGTGATGGAGAGAGTGACATGTGAGAGAGGTGACAATGAGATGGTGAGAGTCAATAGGTGACAGGGAGAGGGTAACATGTGAGAGAGGTGACAATGAGATGGTGAGAATCAGTGGCGTTCTGCTAACTGGCTGTCATACAGTGTGATAGGCAGCCAGCAGCAACAGGCAGGGTACAGCAGTAAGGCATAGAGGGGCAGTGGGAGCTGCTCTTCATGAATGCCGGCACCGCTGCGTGTCATACATTTTGACAGGCTGCGGCAGCAACAGGGCACATTACTGTGGCAAGGACAGGTAGAGTAGCAGAGCGCCTCTAGAGACCGGCGCCTCCCTGCTTTGCAGAGTTTGCTGAGCGGGTAGCGCCGGCCCTGTCCCCAGCCACTTTTGTCTCCACTGAACGAACCTGGTCACTGCATCTCCCAGACAGCCAGCCCCGATTGTCTCCTCTCCACTCTGTCCCCTCCCCAGGCTGTGAGTTAAAGTTTAACTTCACAGACTGGGGAGGAGACAGAGTGGAAAGGACACAACTGGGACTGGCATGCAGCAAATTATGGCACCCTCCCTGTGACCTACCGTCGCCGCCGGCCACAGTTCCGCTCTTCCTCCTAGGTGCCTGTCATGTGATGTGATGCAGCAGCCTCTTCTCGCGATAGAGGCTGGCCATTTACTCGCTGTGTCATTGAAGCACACAGCAGGGACAGCAGGTGACGCTATTCGGGGGGCTGGGCCACAGATGACAAGCGGCCCCACAGACCAATCGCTCCACCGGGATTTTCCCCGCTGAAGATAACGGCCAATCCGCCCCTGCATATACTGTACACATAATTTAATACTAAATAAATAATGACACAGACAACAAAATGGTATTTACAATTTGTTCATCATTTATTGATAACCAGTTAAACTAGAGAAGAAAAAATGGCAGCAGGGGAGGAAGGGGCAGGCAGATCATAATATACCATTAAGACCCTGCACCGCATGATATCAGTGGTGTCGAAAAATGAGGACAGCCTGTGTATAGCTCACTAGGTCCTGTCTCTATTCCATCACTATGCCTAAAGGGGGGCCTATTTGGGAAGACAGAGTTGCTGGCCTCCAGAAAAGTGGCTGTCAGCCAAAATGCCACTATGGAAGAGGGTGTACTTGCTATGCCAAAATAAATATTGTGATCTGTCAGACACATTAAGCCATATCTTCAAAAAAGAAAGAAAATTAGAGAGGTAGGGAGGTTAGTCAGCAAACAAAGAGGTCTGCGCATTGACAAATCCCCTTAGTATAGACCCCTGAGGCCCAACTCCACCCTCTAACAACAACTCACTGATTGGCTGAACTAACAGACCAAGGGAAAACATAGCTAGGGGTTTTAACAGAGAGGGGGAGATGTACAAAGCCTTTGAGAGAGATAAAGTGGATGGAGATAAAGTACCAACCAATCAGTTCCTAACTTTTTGAAACAGAGCCTGTAATGTAACAGCTAGGAGCTGATTGGTTGGGACTTTATCTCTATCCACTTTATCTATCGCCAAGGCTTAGTACATCTAACCCAGAAACACAAACCTGACTACGTGTTTAATCTCCATCTACACTTGAATTAATAAATGCAAATCTGTATAAAAAAAATAAATAAATATACAGTAGTACAAGTAAGCTGTGCTTCACAATAGGGCATATTTCTATTAGGTGTGTATATATTGTATGTACCAATTAATAAATAAAATGATCCGAAATTCTGTGGTAATTTCCAATCATGTAAAGTTTTTTTCACAGCCTGAATAATCTTGTTGGAATTTAGGTTTTGTATAAAAAAAATCTACAATTAATGCTTTATGTTCATTACAAATTGTTGCTGTTTCTTTAAGCTTAGTTAATGTGGGCATGTCCCATACTGTGGTGGCAGCCATTTTGTGCAGCTGTCCTATGAATATTGTCTCCACTATATGATAAATCAACTTCTCTGTAATGCTTCAATGTCAGTAGTGACTATTTTTAAACATATTGATTTTTCTGCTTTATTTATAGAGCCAAATATCTGCATCATCAAATACAAGCGCAAATTCCACTGAAGAGACAATAAAAGAATTCCAACATGACAAGAACTGTGACTCTCCTCGCAATGTAAGCATATGCCACTTTGCCACAAATGCTGAACCATGAATTTGGTTTTGCTGTGCTCTCTTTATAGTGTGCAAACTGATAGCTTCTCTATTGGATATAAATGTGTATTCGATATCAGTCAACTATCGGCTTTAGTCAAATGCTAGTTTCTTAGTTTCAGTTGCAATACATGAAAAATGTTTTAAAGGACAAATATACCTCAGCACTTTGTCCATTTGCCATACCTACCAACAGTACTGAATTCTGGTGGTCAAAATGAGTGTGACTTGTCAGGGAGTGTGACTCGCACTTATATGGGGTGTGGCCTAATATTTCCTTATTTATCCTGATCTTTCAGTTGGCACTGTTGGGAGGTAATTTATATATCTTCATTCCCATACTGAAATGAGTTGTATATAGCCTGACATATCTCTACATACACTTCACATGTAGAGCTGTGCTTGTTTGAATCCCTGGCATTTGTATTTGTCATTTTGGTAGCAAAAACCAATTAAGGGCCCTAGTCGACATACTGGTTTGAGGCCCCATTTCCCTTCTCTGTTTCTCATAAAAGAACACACAAACAGGGCAGAGTAATCCTGCCCCATTGATGCCCACTGGGCACTAAGATTAAGCATAGTTGTATCCAGCTCAGTATGGTAGTATTACATTACTGCAAGGCTGAACACACGTCCAACATTTGAGGTTTGTTACTCTGAATATGATTATATCACTTCTACAAAGAGGCATTGTCCCGTTATATTGGTGGTGAGCAAGGATGGTCTTGCTCCTTTTGAAGTGCTAAGCCATCCCAAACTTCATCCTCTCTCTTTTGAAGCACCCCTGCATTGTACATGGCACCAATTCACAGCCCTAGCGATCGGGAAAAAGTACTGAATGTTGGAATTTCAGAACAGTACCCTAGAGATGTTACCGCCCCACCTAAATTGGGCAGTACAGTTGCGAGGTATTTTTTTTGCATCACAAATGATCATTGGCTGAAAAGATTTGCAGGGACATTTAAGAATACAGGTCACAGAACAAAGTAACACAATATTATATGTGTCACACAATGACTGAATATTACATTCCTTCTGTCATAATGCATTATGTAATTATAACAACAAAAATCCCATAATACTATAATAAGCACACAAAATAATGATGGATATAATGACAATTTGTTTTTTTAAGGGTATATTTTTAATTATATTAAAATAATGCCCCTGTATTTCATATGTACTGTGTACATTATAATATGTATATATGATTCTTATGTTACAACCAACTTGAGTATGTACAGTATATAGTATTTCTATATTGTATCTTATTTGCTCTTCTAAACTCACCTTATAGTGTAAGCCTTGAGGCAGGGACTTCCATTCTGTTTCAATTTATGTAATCTGTAGATTAACCTTAGATTGTCTGCTATGTGTGTTTTTTCTTTTTAATTTCTAAACTACCTACATTGCAGCTCTATTTAAATAAATATGTACATTATACATATACTGTAAGAGCTCATTGGGATTGTATTATGTTGGATGTTCTATGTGGTTTACAGCCAGTGGTATATAAATAACATTATTGAGTAGATAATTAGAAAGAAGTGTTTGATAGTATTAAAATGAATAGAAATCAATGGAAAGGGACACTTTATGGATCAATTGTGAGCCTTTGTCTTGACATAGTTCTGATGATCTAACTTCAAACAGACCGTAATAAAACCATTCAGGGAAGTCCTACTTCTATCAGTCAATACTCAAAGAGGCATTATGGTGATGTTTGAGCTTTAAATTTTAAATCTAGACCAGTGCCACAAAACCCTTACACAGTTATTCAATCTCGCTGACTCTCTGAGATCCTGTGTGGACAACACTATGATCTATTTGGTGACATTGAGGGTGAGGGAGACAGTGATAATAACAATTACTCTACTATGTAAATACTACAATCTAAATGATAGAACACAAATGCTGTATGCATATTATTAATGATGGAAAACAGATCAAATCAGAAATTTCCATTCAACTTAAATAAAAATCATACATGTTTTTCATCATAGGAAGCTTTAAGATTCACAGTTAAGTGTATAAATTATCTAATGAAATATAAAATTTTAATGAATATAAAAAATATAATTTAAAATGATGCTAACAGAATTATGATAACCGTTTTAAAAAAAAGCAAAGTATGGATGACCAAGAGAATACCACTAGGATTTAGGACAAAGATTAATGGAAGGATAATAGAAATAATCTCCCAGATGTGATGGGTACTAATAAAGGGACAGACATGCATTGATATCATGTCTGTATATGATGTGCTATTTTTGGTGAAATTTAACTTTAAATTATCTTATCTCAGTAGTTGGAAATGAATGGGAAACTCTTTATGCTCAGAGATGATTTTCCTTTGTTTTCATAAAACATGTCCCATTATATAATTTATGTTGTATATACTTTAACTAGTAAGGACACTAGCAAATACAAATTAATTCTGCTTTAGAATAGTCTACATATCATGGTGCCTGGGAAGTAACCAGTGGCTGTTTGGTTGAGCTCTGCATTGCCCTCTGCTGGCCAGACTTAGTGCTGTCTGCACATTTAATACAGATGGCACCTGCTTCTTTGCTTTAATGCTTGGCATACTATGACTGAGAATTACTGAATAATACCCACAGCTGTATAATAAGTCAGCACATTAATTGTCTGATGCAGCTTTTCATGCAAGTCCATTTTGCAGTTGGATCTTGTGGTTTTTTTTAGCACTGCACATGGTCATAGTTGAGCATTCAGTCATCTGTGGCTGGTTGGGCATAGCTGGTTGGCAATGGGGAATTTGCATATATGTTAATTTAAGTATGAGCATGCAAGAGTAGTTAAAGTTGACTTGTGTGCAACGCTGTATCGGACCCAATATGGATTACCTGGTTATAGGGGCGTATTGTTACATTTAATTTAATCTCATTGACTCAAGGTTAGTACAGTGTATTGCTGAACCATATCAAACCAAGAACTGCAAAATAGATTGCAACAGCAACATACTGTATATTGAATTTCTAAAATAAATGCTGGTACATTATGCCTTGGATAAATTATATAAGAAAGCTACCATTGAGATTTAGGTTGAATTGTGACAAAACCTGCATCAGATCAGGATAGCGGTATTAGCTATTAGTTATTGTGAAACATTATTGACCAACCAACTGAATAGACATGAATAACAATAAAATTGTTTAATCTAGTAGTGCAGGTCCAGGTTCTAAGTTACCAGTCCATCTTTGTCATTCTAAATGGTTAAAGGTCACTTGTACTACACATAATGAAAGTTAAAACATACTGATTTATAGCATTTTATTTTGTACATTTGTGAATAATATCTGTATGTAATTTAAATAACTTTTTTATGTACTGTATGAACTATACTGTTTTTTTCTATTAAATGTAAATATGGATTTAGTCTGGTCTCTGTGGTCTGCGACCAACAATTTTATGTAAAAAAAACCCCATGTGATAAACTGATTTATTGCTTTGTATGCTCTGTAGAAGGTATTAAACTTTCACCTGTCTGATCAACTAGTTTGTGTGAAATGTGAGTTTGTTGCAGCGGAAATCTAGAATAGACCTCTGTCACAGAGGTAAGCATACACTACAAGTGCCATTCAAAATATTGAATGGCATTTATTGAATGGTACTGTAATTTTTATTTGTTGGCAGAAGGTTGAAATAATATACAGTATGTTAAGGTATAGATCTCAATCTCCATTACCAGGATACTTCCTTTATCAATGTATTGTAGAATGCTGCAGTTTTGTTAAAATCCTTTTCTAGACAACATAAAATCAGTTGAATCTTAATCTTATATTAACATGAGGAGTTAGATTGAATGAAGGATTTGCTGCTTCTCGGTGAGTTTGACCACAAAATTTAAAGCATCGCTAAGTGTACTTTTCACTTAATTTTAGTTTCCGTCGAGTTTCAAGTTGCCATATGCAGATCTATATCTAAGGGAGGGTGAGTTGTGCCACTGTCCAGGGAGCAGGACCTATAGGGAGACACCATCTCTATATGTGGTACTTATATTCCAGCATGGTGCCTGGAAAGCCACCACCTGGAGCATCCTTAGTACTTTCCAGGTTCTCAGCCTCACCCTACTACCAGCAGCACCATCCCCCCATTGTGACATCACATGTTCGTCGGTTGCGGCCAACAAGGATGCATTAGTTTTCTGCAACGGTTCTGGATGTATGTAATAAAATGGGACTACAAGCATAGATCATTTAGAATGTAATAGGCTGCGCAATCGCACCAAGATTCTGGTTATTTTCTACTCAAAGTTGCATGGTGTAATAAAAGGTGATGTTTAAAAACATATTCACTTTTAAAATGATGAATACAATAATAATTTTATGTTAATTGGGATCATATTAATTATTTAATGATAAAAACGCTAATTATATTACAAACCTGTAACACAACAAGTGCAGGCATGGATGTACTTATATTATTAATTAATATGGCCTCAATTAAAAGCAAAATACGTATTGTTATTATTTATTTATTTATTTATTAACAGTTTCTTATATAGCGTAACATATTCCGTTGAGCTTCACAATTGGAAACATTATTATAACAAAACTGGGTAATAACAGACAGACATAGAGGAAGGAATACTAAAGGATAGGTGCTATATATTGCATTTTGGTCCAGCCAGATTGCAGAGTTTCTTGGTTGTCTAAATGATCCAGTCACACAGGAATGTTGGCCAAAGGTAAGGAGGATGTGAAAGAAAGACTACTGTATGTGTGAGGCTATGCATGGACTGTGAAAGTGGATGTAATTAGATATGGAAGATATGAAGGTTATGTGGTCGGTTCTGGAATCTGATAAGATTGTCTGAAGAGGTGAGTTTTCAGGGAATGCTTGAAGGTTTGGAGACTAGAGGAAAGTCTTATTGTTGCCTTTATACTGTAAAATTAAATGTTTTTATTTTATATTATTACTAGCAACCCACCCCGGCATCGCACAGGATCAATTTTGAATTGACGATGATAGTCTTTTTCTAACAGAGGTTTTATAAGATTGCCTTATAGCCATTTTTCCTCTTGACGTCAACACAAAAATACTTAGTTATGACGTGACATGCAAAAGAGCCACGTAAAGTTGTCCATGAGCAAAACTTAAGTCAACTCCAGCCACATTATGGGGGGAATTCAATTAGCTGTGGTAAAGTAGCATGGCTAATTGATCCCTCAGGGGTTATTTAATGTCCCATATAGCCAGCACTATCAGGGATTTTTTTTTACCTGCCTCGTAACAAAATCCCTGATAAGTGCAGTTTTTTCGTGCCGGATCATATGCGTTTTCACCTGAAAATGTAATATTTCTTTGTGCTGTAAAAATGGGGAGTATTTACGGCAAAGTCCCTTTTTTTACAGCGCAAAAAATTATCGTGTACATTTCAATTCCCTGTGCTTTTATTATAGTCAAGTCAAAGCAGACTCATACTGGAAACTGGACTAATTTGAAAAACTGAAATTTTGTATCAATAAACAGGGTTTACATCAATACAATCAATATGTATCAATCTCTACCTGGTATAAAATAAAGTCCATCATTTTGATATATCTTTAACGGTTTAAGAAGCGTAAGCCAAAAAAGCGCTCGGGCATCCATTTTTTTATTGACATGCCTCACTAAAATCGTCCCTGCCCGGCTCCCTTTTGTCATACATTCATGTTTTATACACCTAAACCTTGCTTGATAAATGCCCTATAGAATAGTGAAAACTGCATTAAAATCTGTCCAGTGGTCCTCGAAATTAGCACAAACCAACAGACAGACTCTATTTTATACTATGTATAGATAAATAAATTAATTAATTATGGCCCTTTGCTATTTTCATTATTTTTGAGGCCCTTTATTTGAGTATTAAGTAGTGGAAAAGTAATACATACTGTAGGTTTAATGCTGCTCTTTAATATGTTCTGACCAGACTGATAGCGTACGATGAGCATTCTTGCCAATCAGAGGGACTGCTTGAATTGTGCAAGTTTTTCTAGTGCTCTTCCGGGGAGTTGACAAATCTCTGGCTATTAAATCTGAAGTACCATACAGTATAATTGACATTAGAAAAATAGGAGCAGGGAGTTGCATCCAGTCAATAGTGATTTCTGGTGATTTTTCTTCAAGTTGCATTGCTTTAAATACGGCGTCTTGAAACTTGAAATGGGAGACTACATCCCCCAGCATCAGTGACTGTCAGTGTGTGGGTGTGCTTAATAGAGATGTGCGGTTTGGTTTTGGCTCGGATTTTCCCACTAAGTTCGGATCTCAGAATGAGGCAGAGCAAGCCAGAACAAGGCAAAACATCATCTTTCTCCAACATCTGTGCCCAGCCACCTGGTTCAGGCCACGCACCCTCCATGTGATGTCACATGAAGGGGGCGGTGCTACGATCACCGGGAATTACAGCAATGCACAAAGCATCCTCAGGATGCTCCGAACAGCTGTTAGGGCAGTGATGGGCATACCTGAAGCGTCCTAAGGATGCTCCAGGTGGCACTGCTGCATAGATTCTGGCTGCGTGTGCTTTTACAGGCACCCTGCTAGCCAGGTGCAAGAGCCATGGGCGAGCATCGGTGCTGCCCATTGGGCTATACACTCTGTGCGGCAGCGCCACTCACACACCTCTAGTTACGGCCCTGTCTGGGCCAAAATGTCAGTGAAAAATAAAATTTTGTCTCGCTCAGAGATCTGAACTTGATGGGAAGATTGGAGCCAAAAACAAACAGCACATCTCTAGTGCTTAGTGACCTAGACCCTCTCTATGTTTGTTGACTGTCGGCTGCAGTTGCATGCTAGGGGGTAAACTTGGTGACCAGCCTTTCTGTAAGGCTGCAAAATGCTATCTGCAGACTCCTGGTTGTCATCTGGGCCTGATTCAGACCCGGTAGCAAGCGCTGTGCGCTCGCTACCGGGTCGATTGTGGCCCAGTGCGCATGCGCACAACGGAGCTGGCTCCGTCGTGCGCATGCGCGAGACCCGGATAGTGACGGGTAATCCGTCGCTCCGGGTCTCGCACCAAAGAGGGCGTGCTGTCGATGTTGAGTGACAGCACACCCCCTTTGCTGGGCGGGCTGGGGGGGTGGCTGCACAGACGAAGGCGTTCCCATGAGAAGGCCCCACTGACATCACAAGTGATGTCAGTGAGAGAGCTTTCGGCTCTGTTTGAGCCGAAAGCTCTCTGGGGCTTGCGGCCATGAGACCCTACCACAAAGGTCTCGTCGCAAGCCCGATGGTCGCGATGGTCTTGACCAACACGACCGTCATCCTGGCTGCTTGCATTAGCTGTGGGTGGCAACCCACAGCAATGCGAGCGGCCAGGAGCCCGCTCCATAAAAAAAAAAAAGACGCCCTGATTCAGAGCGTCCGGCTCTGAATCAGGGCCTTTGCGTGATTCAGTGCTTTTGAGACATCTGATGTTTTATTTTGAATGAAAATACCTCCTGCTCATGTCTGTGAGATGCTGTATTGATCTGAGCATTGTGTGGACTGTTTTAAACCAGTAAATTATAGTGCTGGCAGAATTTAGTACTTATAAGTAAAAAGTTTTGCCTAGAATCTCCCTGTTCATGTTTAGTGATGCTCCATTACAGTAAAATAAAAATAAAAAAGTTTCCTGACTATTATTAGAACACATGTTAATTAGTGCATAAGTGTATACATGTCAGAGAAACACTAAGAAGTGCTTTCTTTTAGAAAGAAATAAAACGACATTAAGCTAAGTTACACTTGAAAGCTTCTGATTAGATACATACATATTACAAGACAGCCAGAAATAATGTGTTGCTTTTGAAACTCACAGTAAGAGAGATTGGAAATTGGAAATATCATTGTGATACTCTGTGTCAGTTGAACTTTGGAAAATGTCCAACTGCTGAATTAATTTGCTTACCTCTAATTAGAAACTAAATGAATATATGGGTATTTATATTTGTTCTTGACACTTCCAACTTTCATTTCTTAGGAGGCTGCAGCAAAGATTCTAAACAGAACGTGTAATAATTTTATTAGTAACTGGATACTTTCAATTTAGTGTAATAAGAAAACAAATGTGCGTTTTTAATTCTTGTGTAAAAATTAGAGATGATCGGTTACAGCTGGATCTGAAATACGGCTTTTCATTGGCTATCCGGCTCTCACATGTTTATGATAGCCATTGAGATAAATCCAACCATTCGCTAACTTGGCGAGAAGAACCGAATCGCTCATCTCCAGTAAAAATGGCGCACTTCCGGCTGCTTAAAACAAGGACAGTCACAAGAGAGATAACAAATGTGGCAATTGTGCTACCATTTTTCCAATTATAATTAGTTGTACTGGGGCATTGTGTTTCTGTAGTCCAGGTTACTGAAGTTACTGATACCATCTAGTGGAGAAAACAATATGGCAACAACTAGCTCAAAAATGTTTATTATAGTCCTCATTATAGTCAATCTTTAGCTATCTCAGATAGTTTCTATACTGTAATTTTCTAACAACCCCTATCCAGTCTCTGATATGAGACTGGCTATAAGATGTAATAAAATAAATGCTTGTACAGTATGCATTGGATAAATTATATGAGAAAGCAACCACTGAGATTTAGGTTGAATTGCGACAAAACCTGCATCAGATCAGGATAGCGGTATTAGCTATTAGTTATTGTGAAACATTACTGACCAACCAACTGAATAGACATGAATAACAATAAAAAATTTTAATCTAATAGTGCAGGTCCAGGTTTTAAATTCCATATTTGTCATTCTAACCAATTAAAGGTCACTTGTACTACACATAATGAAAGTTAAAACATACTGATTTATAGCATTTTATATTGTCCATTTGTAAATAATATCTGTATGTAATTTAAATAACTTATGTACTATATGAACTGTACTGTTTTTTTCTATTAAATGTAAATATGGATTTAGTCTGGTCTCTGTGGTCTGCGACCAACAAGTTTATGTAAAAAAAAACCATGTTATAAACTGATTTATAGCTTTGTATGCTCTGTAGAAAGTATTAAACTTTCACCTGTCTAATCAACTAGTTTGTGTGAAATGTGAGTTTGTTGCAGCGGAAATCTAGAATAGACCTCTGTCACAGAGGTAAGCATACACTACAAGTGCCATTCAAAATATTGAATGGCATTTATTGAATTGTACTGTAATTTTTATTTGTTGGCAGAAGGTTGAAAAAATATACAGTATGTTAAGGTATAGATCTTAATCTCCATTACCAGGATACTTCCTTTATCAATGTACTGTAGAATGCTGCAGTTTTTTGTAACTCCTTTTCTAGACAACATAAAATCAGTTGAATCTTAGGGGTAAAGTGATTCATCTTAGTAGAAATCGCAGAAACTTGGGTGATTTTTTCCCTTTTTTCTTTTCCAAATTTACCAACAGGCGATTTGAGGTTAAACGAGTTTGCCGATGGTGATGTAGGTCGAGATTCTTGGGTGATTTGTAAGCAAGCTCGAGTGAGTTATCTCACCCGAGATTGCAGTCATTTCTCTCTGCACAACTCTCCCTAGCAAGCAGCCTGCACATATCAATGAGATATGTATAAGCTGCTTGTGTTGTACCTGTAAAAAAACGGGTTATGGCAGTATTCAATTTGGAGCGGAAAGCCTTTTTCGGCAAAACTTTTTCGTCAATGATGTCATTTTTGCCAATTTCATTTATCCCGTATTCAATGTCCCTGACTTTTCGCCGGTGCGAAGATTAATTGAGGTGAACCTTGTGGTTACAGCAGTAAATACAATGTTGCGGTTCCCACCATAGACTTCAATGGAGATTTCTCCCCATTGAAGTCTATGGGGAGACACGCTAACCGCAGACAACCAATCAGCGAGCTGCTCTGATGGAGATGCCAGCTGATTGGCTGGTGGATCCTTCAAAGACGGGGCACACTTGTGCCCCTGTCATTCGCGTGGAGTAAAGCTATGTTGAAACACATAGCTTTACTTAGTCCGGCTTGGATTCGGGAGCACCCGTTTTTTGTTTTAACCCCATAGATGCCTACTTGGAGAAGAGGACGTGAACTACGCAAAGGTGAGGTGAGTATGCATTTTTTGTATAGGTACCCCTATGGATTACTTCAGATACTAGGTGAGTATGTGTGATAGTGAGTGAGTGTGCATGTATGTTATAATAAAATGTTACTTTCACGGTGTATGTCATGTTTTTTTTGTATTGCTTAGGTTGTGGAACTACAAGTACCAGTGGGCCCATAATTCCACGCATGCTGGAATTTGTGGTTCTCCAAATACCAGCATGCGGGCTTGCTGGTACATATAGTTCTACAACTAAAGACATATTTAACCATTTATTTTACACTACACACTAACACTATCAACCCAGCACCCACCGCTCTAGGGTGCCGGGGATAGCCCCGGGCTATCAGCCTAGGACAGGGGTGCCCTGGAGAGGAGGACCCCTTTATTGGAGGGGTCCCCAACTCCCCAGGGATCCCTCGCCTGGGCTGACTAGTGGTCAGGGCTGATGCTGTGGTAGGGGGCCCCGGTGAAAGGGCACCCCTGGCTGTGGTATCAGTCCCCCCGCTAGAAAGGGTCTGGAGCTGGTTTTAAATATAGGGGAAACTTCGCACCAATTTTTTTCTCCCTATATTTAAAACCAGCTCTGTCCCTGTTGCCTGATGCTGGTTCTTAAATTACTGTGGAACCCTCCACATTTTGTTCCCTGTAATTTTAAGAACCAGGACTGGCTGGCATGTCCGCAGCTGGTTGGTCTTTTGGGGGCAGACCTCAAATAATTTTTTTTTAGAAAATCAACCCTATTTTAACCATTTACAGAAATAAACATACTAAAATCACAATGATTTGTGTATGCTTCTGACCATCTCGCATCTCGAAGCTCAGGGGGTTGAGAGATTGAAAAGTAGTTTGGACAGAGAGTTTTCTCACCCGAGCTTGTCATCCCGATTCTTGGTAAATTTTAGAGATGTATGTTTTAGGTGAAAAGTACTTCCTATTTGGCCCGATGGTGATTTGATTCGAGATTGCTATCTCACCCGAATTTTACAAGTGAGATGAGAGAAATCTCTCTCTAACTCACCCGACTTTTGCCTTTAGTAAATTTGCAAGCAGGAAAAAAATGAATAACTCACCCGAGATGGTCATCTTGACCTATTTCAATTCTTAGTAAATTTACCCCATAATCTTATATTAACATGAGGAGCTAGATTGAATGAAGGATTTGCTGCTTCACGGTGAGTTTGACCACAAAAATTAAAGCATCGCTGACTATACTTTTCACTTAATAATAGTTTCCGTCGAGTTTCAAGTTGCCATATGTAGATCTGTATCTAAGGGAGGGTGAGTTGTACCACCGTTCAGGGAGCAGGACCTATAGGGAGACAACATCTCTGTACGTGGTACTTGTATTTAACATGTTGGGTGCCTGGAAAGCTCCTCCTAGGGTATCCTTAGTACTTTCCAGATTCTCAGCTTCACCCTACTACCAGCAGCACCATCCCCCCATTGTGACATCACATGTTCTTCAGGTGCGGCCAACAAGGATTCATTAGTTTCCTGCTATGGTCCTGGACGTATGTAATAAAGGATGCTCCAGGTGGCACTGCTGCATGGATTCTGGCTGCGGGTGCTTTTCCAGGCACCCTGCTAGCTAGGTGCAGGAGCCGTTGGTGAGCGTCGGTGCCGTCCGTTGGGCTATACACTCTGTGTGGCCGCGCCGCTCACACACCCCTAGTTACGGCCCTGTCTGGGCCAAAATGTCTTTGAAAGATGACATTTTGCCTCGTTCAGCAATCTGAACTTGAAGGGAAGATCGGAGCCAAAAACAAACAGCACATCTCTAGTGCTTAGTAACCTAGACCCTCTCTATGTTTGTTGAATGCCGGCTGCAGTCGCATGCTAGGGGGTAAACTTGTGACCAGCCCTTCTGTAAGGCTGCAAAGTGCTGTCTGCAGACTCCTGGTTGTTTGTGTGATTCAGTGCTTTTGAGACATCTGATGTTTTATTTTGAATGAAAATACCTCCTGCTCATGTCTGTGAGATGCTGTATTGATCTGAGCATTGTGTGGACTGTTTTAAACCAGTAAATTATAGTGCTGGCAGAATTTAGTACTTATAAGTAAAAAGTTTTGCCTAGAATCTCCCTGTTCATGTTTAGTGATGCTCCATTACAGTAAAATAAAAATAAAAAAGTTTCCTGACTATTATTAGAACACATGTTAATTAGTGCATAAGTGTATATGTGTCAGAGAAACACTAAGAAGTGCTTTCTTTTAGAAAGAAATAAAACGACATTAAGCTAAGTTACACTTGAAAGCTTCTGATTAGATACATACATATTACAAGACAGCCAGAAATAATGTGTTGCTTTTGAAACTCACAGTAAGAGAGATTGGAAATTGGAAATATCATTGTGATACTCTGTGTCAGTTGAACTTTGGAAAATGTCCAACTGCTGAATTAATTTGCTTACTTCTAATTAGAAACTAAATGAATATATGGGTATTTATATTTCTCCTTGACACTTCCAACTTTCATTTCTTAGGAGGCTGCAGCAAAGATCCTAAATAGAACGTGTAATAATTTTATTAGTAACTGGATACTTTCAATTTAGTGTAATAAGAAAACAAATTTGCACTTTTAATTCTTGTGTAAAAATTAGAGATGATCGGTTACAGCTGGATCTGAAATACGGCTTTTCATTGGCTATCCGGCTCTCACATGTTTTGGATAGCCATTGAGATAAATCCAACCATTCGCTAACTTGGCGAGAAGAACCGAATCGCTCATCTCCAGTAAAAATGGCGCACTTCCGGCTGCTTAAAACAAGGACAGTCACAAGAGAGATAACAAATGTGGCAATTGTGCTACCATTTTTCCCATTATAAGTGGTTGTACTGGGGCATTGTGTTTCTGTAGTCCAGGTTACTGAAGTTACTGATACCATCTAGTTGAGAAAACAATATGGCAACAACTAGCTCAAAAATGTTTATTATAGTCCTCATTATAGTCAATCTTTAGTTAACTCAGAAAGTTTCTGCTCTGTAATTTTCTGACAACCCCTATCCAGTCTCTGATCTGAAACTGGCTATAAGCTGTAATACTTACAGCCATTGATGGCGTCCTTCTGCTCGCTAACACCTATAAATGAATCACTAATGTGCTACACTATGGGGGTCATTCAGACCCACTCGCGAGTGGCAGTACGCTCGCAAGTGGGTCGATGTTCCCCACTGCGCATGCGCACGACGGAGGGAGCTCCGTCGTGCGCATGCGCGAGACCCGGGGAGCGACGGGCTTTCCATCGCTCCGGGTCTCGCACCAAAGGGGGCGTGCTGTCGATGTTGATTGACAGCACGCCCCCTTTGGTGGGCGTGCCGGGGGCGTGCCTGCCAGACGGAGGCATTCCCATGGGAATGCCTACCGTCTGAAGCCAGCCCCACTGACATCACTAGTGATGTCAGTGGGAGTGATTTTGGCTCTGATAGAGCCAAAATCACTCAAGGGCTTGCGGAGGGAGACCCTACCGCAGGGTCTCCGTCGCAAGTCCGATGGTTGCGATGGTCAAGACCATCGCGACCATCTTTTTGGCCGCTCGCATATGCTGTGGGTGGTCAACCACAGCTATACGAGCGGCCAGGAGGCCGCTCCATTTTCATGGAGGAGGGCCCTGATTCAGAGCGAGCGCTCTGGTCAGAGCGTTTGGCTATGAATCAGGCCTATGTCTCTTACAGAATATAATGTGCTCTTTAGAGCTCAGAGGGAGAAAGAGTAACTGAAGCCTGGGAATCACATCAATGGCTGTTATCATACTTTACTTTCAGGACCCAGGCAATGAGGATGCTCAAGTCTCTATTGCAGAGGTTCCCAAACTTTCTTGAATCACGGCGCCCAAGAATTTCAGTATTTTTTCATGGCACCCCTAGACCACAAGTTTTTTTATGTAATAAAATCTGAAACTATTAAATTAAGTAAATTTTGCTTTCATGTCATCCTTAGGTTCAGTTAAGCGGGGTATGTAATCAGGAAGCCAGCAGTCAAAATGTCGACCACCGGCTTCCCGACTGTCAAATCCAGGCATGGGACTAATGATAGGCATCAAAATCCTGACACCTATCATTATCCACCCGCCGAAATCCCGACCCCTTGCCTACCAAATGAAGGTAAGCCGGGCGTCAGGACCTTTTAGCTGTGATAGGGGGGTTAGGTTTAGGGAAATTACGGTTAGGCACCCCCCAGTAGGGTTAGGCTAGGGGAAGGGGGTTATGGTTAGGCACCCCCGGGGGAAGGTTAGGGTTGCTACCCCAACGGGAAGGTTATGTTTAGGGTGCAGGGAGGTGGGGTTAGGTTTAGGCGCCTCTGGGGGGAGGTTAGGGTTAGGCACTAGGGGGAGAGGTTAGGGTTATGCACCCCTAAGGGAGGGTTAGGGTCAGGGGGGGGGAAGGAGTAGGGATAGCCTACTTACCTCCGCTGTGAGGATCTTCACCCATTGGGTTGCCGGTGTCAGGATTTCAACTGCCGGCCTCACGTCCCAGCGGTCATATATACTAATTCCGTTAGGTGGTGATGGTGGTGGTGAACAGGATTGTGCTTGTGCTTGTCCACTTAATTTTATTTGGCAGTCGCCAGCACTGGTTTTGCCTATCACATTCATGATAAATAATTTGATTTGGTCCTGGACCACCAACCTTTGACGCCCCTGTAACTGTCCCAAGGCACCCCAGGGTGCCAAAGCACACAGTTTGTGAACCACTGCTCTATTGTGTCAGGGATTAAAGGGAATAAATAAACATGATCAGATTGTGCAGTTCTGCATAATATTGGGATGGAATAAACTAAAACATGTTAGGTGGAAAACCCTTTTAAAAATAGCAGCTGCACAGAAGTAAACATCTGGAGGTTACTGTAAAGGTGGGAACACGCCACTCATATACACTGAGCGACCATCATCTTCCAGGCAACTGCGGGTCCCGCTGCCCGGGGGGGCGGGTCGGGGGCATGGCCGCCCCCCTCCACACGGCTGCCACAGCATATGTCTACAGACCGCCCGTACAAACTTGCCGATGGACAGATTTGTCTGCAGATATATCTGCCCATCAGCCAATGCAATATGTCTGTGAAGGATGTCGTTCACACACACTAGCTGACGGGCACCAAATATATTGGCCAATCAATTGATCAACCAATATATCTGTCAGTGTGTACCCAGCTTAACTTGGCAATAGGTTTTTGCCTATACATGATTTAATTTTACTGTCTAATACTTCCTGTAATTGTGAATGGAGACATAACGACTAAGGGGATTTGCATACTTCTCTTTCCGAACCACACATTTCACTTTCAAGATCAATGCTGTTACATAAGAGGTTGTCATAGCCTAGATAATGAGACACAATTATCCTAAATCTCTAGAAATGGAAAACATGGCAAAATGTTTTATCTGCTAGGTTATTATCTGATAACCATTGTTCTTTTGGAAACAACAGATGCGTTAGGTCAAGCAGAGCTTCAAGTCAAGCAGAGTTTATTAGCTACAACAAGAGAACATAAAAATAACAATAAAATAAATTCTTGTAAATTCTAGAGATGTTTCAATAAAATGCTTTGCAAAATTAAAAAAACTTTAAAAATAAATAAATGTAAATGACATGGACTTCGGATATCTCTTGTAGTAGCCATTGTGCCCCAGGAGAGTCCTAGATTGTTGACTTTTCTTTAAATCCATCAGGTAAATATCATAAACTAAAAGTAAATCTAACATCGAATTGCACAATCCTTCAATATTCCGTCTCTCTTAAATGTAAAATGTCAGAGATCAACATGAGGGTTTATGGGGCTAATATAGAATTAGACTCACTTGCGTCCCAAACGCAGACATGAGATGTATTTGAAAAAGAGGCATTTGCTGGCAGAGCAGCTTTACAAATGTAACATATGTGTCAGTTTTGCATCAGGGGAAAACAGAGGTATATGTGCCAGACAAATAGCAGCACGTGTCTGGTTTACTCCAGGAGATGTGGCTTGTCTCTGGTAGTAGTCAGGGCTGTCTCAAGGCATGTTCGACCAGAGCGGTCGAATAGGGTCGCCACCCCATAGTGGGTGCACCCCTCCCAGGGCTTCTGATTTCAGTGGGACAGTCCCATTTTTCGGGCACTGTCCCGCTGTTCCACCCATGGGCCAAAGTGTCCCGTGGGTGCTCTGGAGTTTCGGCACCCCCACCTCTGCAGCTGTACAGCGGTGCCGGACCCAGGAGAAGCTGAATACATGCTGCACACATGCGTGTGGCATCCATCCAGTGCAGGGAGAGGGCTGGGGGTAGCCCAGCTAGTGACGTCATGTATGGGGGTGTGGTCTATGTTAATTATGCCATGCCCCCTTTCTGGTCGCCTACGTCTCAGTCGGCACAGGGCATGGCTCCAACTGGAGACGGCCCTGGTAGTAGTAATGTTAAGGTTACAGTGCACAATTTGTACAAAAAATAGCAATTACTAAAAAAATATAGACTGATTATCCATTGGATGCAATATTGATATGCCAGTTTATTAGTTATCTTAAAAATACATTAAATCATTCAGGGACATTGTGCCAGCAAGCAGGTTCCTCATCCTCTGCGGTGCCATCTTCCCAGTGATATTCGGGAAGATGGTGTATGCGCACAAGTTAGCAAAGACTCTGGCACAGTGCAAGAGTGTTTGCTTTCACTCCACGACTCCATCTTTCCGAAGATGTCACTGGGAAAATGGCGGAGAGAACAGCTTGCAGGCTCAAGGTAAGTATAATATGGGTGCAGGATGTGCGGTGCGAGGCCAGTGTACATAGCACACCCTGCGCCCAGTATAAATAGACCTACTTAATCATTCATAGAAATAAACATACAGTATCAATGAACACTAATGTTGTTATTGTTACTAGTAAATTAAGGCCCTGATTCAGATTTGGGAATAGAGTAAGATAAAGCAAGTAACTGACTTGGTACCTGGACAAACCATGTTGCAATGCAAGAAGTGCAAATACAGTACAGTACATACATTTATTTTATTTTTTTATTCAGGGTAAATACTGGCTGCTTTTGCATGTAGCACACAAATACTGCACGGCTTTATTATTACACTGCTATTTAGATTTCAGTTTGGATACATCCGTCCCAAATCTAAATATCTTTGCATATTTTATATCTGCCCCTCCTGCAGTGCAGCATGGTTATACCAAGATACACAGTAATAGCTCTTTTCCACGAAAAACCCAGGTCCGACTTGGGTTTTTGGACATGGTTCCAACCCAGGTCAGACCCCATTTACACTGCATCTTCGATCTGGGTTACTCCCAGGTCAGCCCTGTTCACCCTGAACCCAGGTCTGCCCTGCTAAACCTGTGAGGTCATAAAAAGTGGCAGGTGACTGCTCCACAACCACCAATCAGCTCATTTTTGACATCACCCAGGTCGTATAGCCCGAGTCGCATTGTTTACACTACACCATTACCCGGGTCCATCCTGGGTCCAACCCTGGTAGCTACGTGGGTTGGATTGCTGGGTCACTTGACCCAGGTTATTTTTCAGGGACCCTTTTACACTGAGCTGCTCTGGTGTAAAAGGGGTATTACTTGCTCTTTCTAAAGGTGCCCATCTACTACAATTGCACGACTATGACATCGTAATCGTGCAATTGCTCAGTAATCGGCCGCAAATCATGCATCCAAATGTTGGAAATGACCAGCGATGCGCGCTCCCGCTGGTGATTTCCGACATCAGTCATCAGCCGAACCTGCAGACCAGTCTGCCGTTAACGACAGATTGGCCAAGTTCAGGGATGATTGATATGCCTACACTGAGCGATCAATCATTCAGTGATAGGCACTGCACCCGCTAGTGGAATGACTGTACGATTACGATGTCGTAATCGTACCGTCTTTCCTTGATCTACTAGTGGATGGGCACCTTTACTTTAGTCCCAAATCTGAATCAGGCCCTAAATTAACTGGTGGTTTTGAACCAGGATATCAGTGTCTTAATGTTGCATTGGTGCTAACATATCCATTTTTATTAATCCATTGCCTGCTGTTTAATATTCCACATATGGGGATATATCTAGAGATATGTGGTACGGTTCTCCAGAAATCCAAATCCACCCGAATTTCGTGAACCCGGGTAAAGCCGAGTCACGGTTCTAATCTCCTGAGGAGATCCGAGTAAATCCGGGTCACGGTTCTGATCTTTTTGCGGTTCGGAATTCGGATTTTGAATCCGAATTTTGGATTTTAAATCCAATTTTCAGGTTGTGGTTTGCATAAATTACACAATTTTAGCTGTTTTTAAAACTTTTTATCTATTTTTTATTTAAAAAATCCAGATCCAAAACCAAAACACTTGAGGGTGGTTTGCAAAACCAAATCCAGATTCAAAATCTTGAAGGAGATACAGATCCAAAACCAAAACACGGGGGTCGGCGCACATCCTTAAGGATGGTTTTGGTTTTGGGTCTGTATCTAATTCAATGTTTTGGATCTGGATTTGGTTTTGCAAACCACTCTCAAGTGTTTTGGTTTTGGTGTTGGATCTTAATTTTTTAAATTGAAAATAGATAAAAAGTTTTAAAAACAGCTAAAATAATGTAATTTATGCAATCCAAAACCCGAAATTCGGATTTAAAATCCGAATTCCGAACCGCAAAAAGATCAGAACCGCGACCTGGATTTAACACGGAACTCCACAGGAGATCAAAACCGCGACCTGGATTTACCCGGAACTCCTAAGGAGATCAGAACCGCGACCCGGATTTACCCGGAACTCCTCAGGAGATCAGAACCACGACCCGGATTTACCCGGAACTCCACAGGAGATTAGAACCGCAATTCGGATTTACCTAGATTCACGAAATTCGGGTGGATTCGGATTTCTGGAGAACCGAACCGCACATCTCTAAATTTTAAGAGAAAAACAATTAGGCAGGTCCTGTGAGACAGGCATATCCACAAAGCACATAAGTTTGTGATATGTCTAATAAACAAATCCCTGTGTATATACTATTTTCGACTCTAGTAAAGATTTATAATTAATGAGTTACCTCAGTTGAGGTTAGCAACATGTTTATGCCTTACAGCCCCTTTCTCATTGATATGCAATAAAAAGCTAATTATGCCTACAGTAACTTTGTTTTCTAATTATGCTTCCTTTTGAGCAAGTTTTCTCTAATAAATGTCCTATTTTATTATTTTATTTTATTTGGGGGCGCAAACTGTTATATTGTTATCGTCAAAATGTGACAGTACAGACTTTACGTCTAACATTTTATAAATTGTCTTATTTATTTCTATAATGAGTGCACACAGAAAATAGGGAGGAGTAGAGGGCACGGTGAGCTATGTATTAAGTGTTGCAAAAGGCAATTCTGCCATGTAATTTCTTCCCAGAAACATCAATTTACTTTGCGTCTCCTACTGTCAGTGTCTGACTGTGCCTTTTGTAAGCTTTGCGTTGTTAACATTATAGCAGTTTAAAAGAAAACACTGTCCATTTAAAGAGCTTGGAAAAGTTAAAGGGCATTGTATTAGAACAGTGTCTATTAAAGAATGCTTTCAATTATACGCTATTTTGTTTTCCCTTTCCAGGAGTCATTCAATTGGTTATTAAGAAAAAAACCAAAAACTTTCTCACAGCTGGCCCCAGCGAAAAGGTCCTTTTAAGAAAGTCATTTATTTGACGTCACAAACACACAATGCAAATATTGACATCCTGCATCACAGTCCCCCGTATGTGTCCATGTAAACTCATTACAGCAACATCCATCAATTACTTTTATACGGGTCTAGACAAACATTGTGCCAATAGACCACAGATCCATACATCTGCTGCGTTGATGAATAGATAGAGCTTTTACCTTTGTACATGGCATACTTGTGGAATTGACAGAATGGGAGCGTATATGTGAGATAGAGGGAACGTATTTTAGAACCTCAGGGAAATTAAATACATCCTTGTCACAGATCCCTGACATGTAACATGTTTTGTCGTGTCAATGGGTTTGATTCTTTCTGTACTCCATAAATGTACAGCAGTAGTGTACTGAGAGAATTCTGTTGCATTTCATGTTGATTGGTTTTTATATATAGACTTAGGACGCTAAAACATCCAATGTGGACTTAGGATGCTAAAACAGGTGAAGTAGGCATTACCGGCGGCCGCATTGCCAGCGATTCAAATCCCGACAGCGGCAGCCCGACATATAAACTAACCTAATTTAACCCCCTAACACTAACCGTCCTTTAGGATGCCTAACCCTAATCCCCCCTCTAAAATCCCCCTCTAAGTGCCTAAACCTAACCCCCCCTTCCCCGCAGCCTAAACCTAAATCTCCCAGGGGGCTGCCTAACCCTAACTCCTTCCTAACCCTCCCGGGCGGGTTCCAACCCTAAGTCCCCCCGGGAGCCCTAAACCTAACCCCCCCGCGCGGCTGTCCGCACCCGGCGCCCCGGCTTACCTTCGTTCGGTATGCCTGGCGTCAGTCTTCTGGCGTCTAGTTAATGACAGTCGTTGAGTTTTCGATGCCTGTCATTAGCACCACGCCGGGATTAGAAAGTCTGGAAGCCGGCGGTCGGCATTTAGACTTTCGGCTTCCAAACTACATCCCTGCTAAAACATCCTAAGTCCACATTGGTAAGTGAGAAGTCCCCAAATCTTAATGATGTTCTTTTGAGCCTGAGGTATCACTGTGTACGGGCTAGCTTCTCTCCACTGACTCCTCAAAATGTCTATCTCCCAAAATAAAGTTTTTCTATACGAAACTGTGATTTGTGTGATTGTGTTGAATGTATTTACAAAAGCATTTGTTTATGTGTGTGTGAATGAATGCCATTTTATCAATGGAGTGGGTTCGTGTATAACAAGTGGGGCCATGTTGGGGTTAGGCAAACACGGGCAGAAACTCCTCAGTCGTATGCCTGCCTGTCCCTTTGTGTCAGTGTGGCTACAGGGGCATGCCAGTTAAGTGAATAGCACTGTGCCATGGTACATTGCACGCATTGTACAATCGTATGCAGTACATGTCAGTGGTGTGGGGTTAGTATGGGAGTCTACATATTTTGAACACACACACACAAAATATTTAGAGCAAAGTGTACATCATACTTTTCCTTCTGTGACCATTTGAAATATTGGTTGGTATATATATAATATTGAAGTTGAAAATATTTGTATTTTGCAGTATACATTATAGACTAAAACAATTTTTCGTGTTATTTATGTGAAGTTAAATTGAAATGTATACAGTATGTACTGATCAGCATAATCTCAGTCCTTGGAAACTTGAGGCTGCCATACTGATGTCATAGAGGCACTGGCAGGGCTAGATTTTGTAGTAGACAGCATGATGTCCCAGGAGCAGCCAAGCCAAAGAGGTGGTTCTGTCATTTGACCCCCAATGTATTCAACGGGAAATTAAAATGAATTGAGGGGGAGTGAGAAAACCTACCTGATGTGAGTTTATTAGGAAAGAGGATAGTGTAACTACTTGTTGGTATAGGATGGATAAAGCTGTTCCATTTAATGTATAAATAATGTGTGCATTTGGTGTGATTAGGGATCAGGGATCATAACACAAAGGCAATTGCCTTTAAGCTCCAATTACAGTCTATATCTAATTCTGCAGAGTGGACAGTACTGTGTGTACTGTAAACTGAGACCAACAAACATTCTGCAATAGAAATGATTTGCTCTGATCATCTATTTTTAGTGTTATAAACAAACAGATACAATAAAAAAGGTGCTATAATATTAATAACTGTTAACAAAACACTTTCATCAGTTTATTGTTCAGATCAAGGGGAATGGATTCTTCTGAAGAAAAAAAAACGACTACCGGTATGTATTGTGAAAAGTTTATACAGTACTGTATTCTGAGTAAACAAAGCTGTCATGACATTTAAGGATATAGAAGACAGTACACTTCACACTCCACTACGTATATAAAGATCTTAGCTGTATTTATTATCTTGACTGATGAATGGAAAGAAAGGTTCTCAAGTGCAGTATACAGTGTAAAGGCAAAGGTTTGGTTGAATGTCAGAACGTAAATATAACATTGCAATTCACAGACCCAAAAGAGTTTAGAATAGTGCTGCAAAAAAAATCGCTTCAAGCCAGGGGCGTCTTTAGAGAGGAGGGGGCCCGTGTGCATTCCCCGTCCATATCCCCCTCCTCTCTACCCGACGGCTGGCATCCAACTAATGCGGCTGGCCGGCCACTGGAGCATTAGTAGATTCTGGGCACTAGACTGTGCCCGGAGTCTACTGCGCATGCGCAAAACACCAGAATAATGGCGGCAGCCATTTTTCTAGCTTTTTGTACAGCGCTGACACCCGGCGCAGGACCTCAGAAAGTAAGTTTTAAATAATATGGGTGCAGGGTGTGCGGTGCGGGCCCCCCTGGACCCGGGGATCCATGTGCACCACACAACCTGCACCCATTATAAATACGCCCCTGCTTTAAGCCCAGTCATAATTGTACTTATTGTGTGTTCACTTATTATCAATATTAATGATAATTTTTGTACATTTAAATCTTTTACCTACCTGTCAATTGTTGTATGTCTCTACAAACTAGTGGTTGTAAGATCTATTGGGTAGGGACCAGACTTTGCATGTGCACCACTAATTGTTTGTCATATATTCTTAGGTCATATGTTCATTTTGTATACAAAAGAGATACAAAAGTAAATGATTATTATTATCCTAATTATTTTATTATTATTAGCGTTTATTTTAGGGCACAACACTACCACCTAGTGCTAGACAATGGAGAAAGCAGGATATACATAAAATAGGGACAGACAAAGTAAATGCAGACATGGAAACAAAGGGTAGTCCTGTTTGTTAGAGAGATACTATTCTAATTGGATGTGCTGAAGTAAGCGGAGTGTGGGCCATACATCTATGCCGTGGTCCCCCATTTTGCTGATGCCGATCAGTGATAAAAACAGTCAATGGGTGAACATCTGTCAAGGAATCTGGGAAATTCAAAATGTTAAATATCCCTGATTCACCAACTCTGGCCATTTTCAGATCGGAATCGGGGAATCAAGAGTGTCCAAAATGTTGGATTTCTCCAATCTCTGACCGTGGTAGAATGGGGAATTTCCCCAATACAGGCTAGATGTGTTGTGAGGATGCATTAGTGCAGGCTATATAGATGTATTAGTCTAAACTATAAGATGTGGGTTTTCAGAAAGTGTTTTATGATTTTAACAGAGTCTGATGGGGCAGGGAATGGATTTCATAAGTGGGCAGCAATATGGGAGAAGTCTTGTAGGTGGGACTGTGTGGTTACAACAAGGGACTAGATGAGGCACAGATCAGTTATAGATCTAGGAGGACTAGAGGGTATGCTGAGATGAAATTTGAGATTAATAAAAGGGAAGTTTTGTTGAATTGGATTCTGGAGAACATCAGGAGTCAGTTAAAGGATTTATAAAATGGATTAGCATTAGAGAAGATCAGTTTTTGTGCCATTTAATCCTGACTGAAGTCTGTATAAATGTGTGAGGGGAAATGAGTAGTCAGTAGGCAAGGGTGCATTAGTGTGGATAGAATCAATTAGAGTAGGTTAAGGTCTAATGTAGAGATGAGTTTTTGGTTTTAAGATTTGAAGACTGTGGGAGAGTTTGTTGGGCATGAAATGGGTCATGGCACAGGAATAGTAGGTTATAATTCTTAAAGTCAGGAGAGCGCTACTGCACAGTCTCCATATTGACTGCTTTATGGATGCTTCATTCTCCAACTAAGACGGCCACCATGGGTACTTCTGTGCATGCGTGGTGCCATCTTGTCACTATGTTAGAGCATCACAGTGGAACACAGTTAGCTCAGAGAGGCCCTGCAATATACTGCATCTACCTCGTTGTTCACCGCTTGCATCCTGCACAGCTTCCAACATACAGTCACTGGCTGGTGGTCTGTATGCTCCGCTCAAGCTCTGCTCCATGTTGAGAGTCTGTTATACGCATAACTGCGAGGGGATGTAGTAATATTACTGACGGAATCCTGACAGTGGAAGTTCGACCCGGGACTAAAGATAGAGGTCGAAATCCCAATGCCTATCTTTAGCCCCACACTGAAATCCCAACAGCCGGTAAGGGGGACAGGTTAGGTGATAGCCGCAGGGGGGGTGGCTAGGTTTAGGCACCCCTGACGGGACTTAGAGTTAGGCACCCCTCAGGGAGGGTTAGGCTACAGGGAGGGAGAGTTAAGTTTAGGGTGTGGGAAGGGGCTTAGGGTTAGGCATCACCTGGGGGAAGTTAGGGTTAGGCACTAGGGGGGAGGTTAGGGTTCGGCACCACTAAGGGAGGATTAGGGATAGGGGGGAGGGGTAAGGATGGAATACTTACCACCCCTGTGGGGATATTCAGTAATTGGGATGCTGCTGTCGGTATTTGAACTGGCAGCTATTGAGCTGCCGGCATTTCATACCGATTTCACTGAGAGTATGGCTTTACATTCAAGTACTGCTAAATAAAACCACTACACTGGTTAAGTACTGGCTGCTCAGTGATTTCAGGGTATCCACTGATATGTACATTTACTTTCTATACCATCTGTAATAGTACATACATATTCCAACAATAATGAGAAGTGGTTACCAGAGACTATTGTAGGTCAGAGATAGATCTAAGAGGGTGAGTATATTAAGAAATAGGTAAAAGGATGGTGTTATTGAGGACTGTGTTTATATGGATGAGTAGTTTGAAATGGAATCTGAAGGAGACAGGGAGCTAGTGATGGCATATGCAAAATAGAATGGTGTAAGAGAAGATTAGTCTTTTAATGGCATTTAAAATGGATTGAAGCAGGGCTATATGGGTGAGGGGCCTGCCAGATTTCAGTAGGTTACAAAAAGAGGAAAGAAACAAAGGACACACCTAATCAAGAGAGAGCTAAAAAAGAAAACATGGCTTGTGCATATGCGGCCCCAGTATAGATCCTCCTGGTATTTTGGTACTTACAGTTGTAGATACATAAAACTTAACTTTTAATAAAGATACTCATAAAATTATTTATATAATTACTGATAATAATATAATAATAAGCAACACGCAGACAGTAAAAGACACACATCAATAATAGAATGCTAATTTCGGTCAATGTCTCGCGTTCGTCACAAATGAGCTACTTAATGCATACATCTATGCTCCTGTGCGCATTCGATAAGTATCACAGACACAGCAGATGGCAGAAAAATGGATTCGACACTTGTCCATCCACCTAAAATGCGTCAGACACTGATAACAATAAACACAACATATTGGTCATGGATGAAGTTAGTGATTCTTGATAGTGTCAAAACTACCAATTCTAATGCATAAAAACTCCCAAGTGATTATCATGAACATACATAATTCATATACTGTAGTTTCATCATATCCAAATTTCAAAACAAGCCACCGACATCAATAATGGTCATCAAAAGGTTGTTCAAAATATTAGAAATATCAAAGATTGTTATTCTCCTGTCCCTTTTCAAAAGGAAATTTTTAATTCCATCAGATCAACAAATAGTTTTGACTATAAACAGTTTGTTTTACCAAAGCGAAATATTTTGAACAGTAATACAAAAAAAAAAATTGCAGCTAGCTCTGTCCTGTATTATGAAAAAATGAACAGTACATATAAAACAATCTGCCGCTGACGCTGTTGCAATTATCTCAGCTAACCATTCCCTTCATTCCAAACGGATGTTCTCAATGCTGAGGAGGATTTTATCATATATCTTATTTCCCCATATACTGCATCTCCACATGTACTATGTGTGCAAAAGTAAGGTACAGTCCTTGGTACACTGTGAGCATCTTTATATGTACTACAGTATGTATTAAGGTAACCACGGCAGGGCGTCTAAGTGACTTGAAGGTGAATGTTAAGGAGGAATTTATTTTGTCTGATTCACCATACAGCAGACACTATGTTGTTTTTTCTGTAACCCTTTCTGAGTATCCTGAAGAACACCTACCAGAAGGTTTAAAAGCCACCAATGCAATCTGCAATCACCGACAGGTAACGGTGCAATGTTACTCAAGGCTTGATTACAATTAAGAATTGGTGAACATATATCATACTGAGTGTATGTTTTTGGATTCACACAGTGGACACGGCGTGGCAGGTATTATCGCCGGCCAAATGGCCGGCGGTTCAAATCCCAACAGCAGCAGCCCGGCAAGAGTGAAAATCCCGATCGTCCATTGGTAAGTATCGCTAACCTAATTCTACCCCCTAACCCTAACCCTCCCTTAGGGGTGCCTAACCCTAACCTCTCCCCGAAGTGCCTAACCCTAAACCCGCCCCTAAGTGCCTAACCCTAACCCCCTTCCCCACAGCCTAAACCTAAGTCTCCTGGGGGGGTGCCTAATCCTACCCCCCTTCCCCTAGTCTAAACCTAACCCTCCCGGGGGGATGCCTGACCCTAAGTCCCCCTGGGAGCCCCTAATCTATCCCTCCCCCCCTGTCCGCGCCCAGCTTACCTTTGTTTGGTATGCTGGGCATCGGTCTTCCGGCGTATGGATAAAGACAAGCGGCAAGTTTTCTATGCCTGTCGTTAGTACCATGCCGGAATTAGAGAGTTGGGAAGCCGGCGGTCGGGATTTAGACCATCGGCTTCCTGACTACATCCCGTGGACACTATATTTTCTTTTTCTCTTTTTTTATTTAAAATAATCATACCACATCATGCCACATCTGCAGACTCAAGTACCTTTTATTATACCATAGTGACGGTACCAGATACAGCTTACCATGTATTGAAATTGTTAATAATCTGTACAGACTGCTATTTTGCTGAATTCAATACAGTCTTTGAGCATAATAAGCCATAGAAATATTGGGGTATATTAAAAGTGCGGATTTTTAGAACTGGAGTTTTTGCCCATAGTAACCAATCAGATTCTAGCTATTATTTTCTAGAAGGTCCTAGTTAAATATTAAGTAGAATCTGATTGGTTGCTATGGGCAACATCTCCACTTCTAAAAACTTGCACTTTAGTAAATATACCCCTAAATGTTGGCCTAAAGGGGAATTTTCAGGTGCACTTTGAGCAATGTTTTAAACATTACACAACTATCACATGTAATAAAGAAGAACAGTTGTTTCTTGACTTTCATGATTTATTTAAACAGAAGATGAGGTTTAATAAGCAATAAAGAAGATAATTTATCCATTTTATAAGTGAAGTTTTTTTTAATGTTGATGGTTGGATCCAATCTGCATAGAGTCAGAGGTAGCTTATTGGCAAGGAGAATTGCTATAGGGAGGTAAATGGAAAGAGAGGTTGGGTTGATAGACAGTTTTGTTGAGGTGAGTGCATTTATGAATGAGGAAAGGAACCTGTCAGTAGTGATAGTGAGGGAGGTTGAAGAGGTGATCTAAAAAGTGTGAGACAGCGAACAATGAGGGGATTGGATAGATGGAGCAGGTTATGGACTGAGAAAGGTGATAGATCAGCAGAGGCTGGGACCTCATTCTCAGTTGCAGGGAAGAATTATGGGCACAGTAAGTGTGGGAGAGGAGGATGGGATAGTAGATACTGTAGGTGATTGGATAGATGGAGCAGGTTATGGACTGAGAAGGATGACAGATCAGCAGAGACCTCATCCTCAGTTGCTGGGAAGAATGGGCACAGTAGGTGTGGGAGAGCAGGATGGGATAGTAGATATTTGTGGCTACTGATAAAAGAAGGATAGTGTTGAGAATGTCTTACAATAGGTGGGGAAGTCATTGGTGGTCAAAGAGGACTAGTGAGATGAAGCAAGCTGAAAGTGTCAAAAGCCTTTTGAAAGGGTTAGAAGACTTGGGAAAGAAGAAAAGTGAAGTAATTTTTCTTGGCAGTGATGCAAGAGGAAAGCAATCATTTTGTATAAGGAAATAAGCACTGTGGTGAAATTCCCTCCAGGGGACGCTCAGCAGCAATGGAGCACTTTGGCAGGAAGCAGGCTTGCTTGCTGTGCAAAGCCCCAGGCTTGGTGTGTTGGAGGCAATGCATGGTACAGTAGCTGGAGTTGCTACAGTATGTCTAGGACTAGCATTACACAGCATAACACTGTATGAAAATGGTTCCACATATTACTGAGGTTAGCGCTGTCCTCATAGCAACCAATAAACCATTTTCAGTTTCTCAGCTATACAGCAAGATGACATAGAACCTTGTTTGTTGCTGTGGACATGTAGCACAGGTGTTTGAGGAACAGTTTTTATTAATATCCCCCATAACATTTGTAGGAAGTAAATCTTTTAGTTTGTAGGAAACCTCCATTCTTGTTTACGGTGTCTATTTTTATCAATATATAATGCTGACAGTTTTACACAGCAGGGTTCACAAAACTACCCAGGTACATATAATTCTGGTTTTAGGATAGAGAGAGGTGATTTGTGAGCAATGCAAAAGCTGATATTTTCCCTTTACTTCTCGATGCACTTCTCTGTCAGGTTGTTTAGGTCAATATTGTGGCTTATAGAAATACACAGGTACAGTCTGACAGAAGGGTAGATAGGGGCATTGTACTTTCTTTATGATCGATTCACAGATGAGTCTCAGGCACAGAGCGAAAGTACCAAAAATTCTGTATGTCTGCTCATTACAGTTAAATGAGGTAAGAGAAATGGAGATTTGGATACCTTGAAACTACTGCCTGCATTGCATACTCTTTATAACTTTATAAAGCACAGAAGGGCATATTTACCACTATACAGGAATTGATCAAAGTTGTTATCATCGCATATAGCGGCAATAAGGAATTATGTATTGTCACATCACTTTTACTTCCAGATTCGGACATCGGCTTAGCTACTATTCATGAGCTGTCATTTGGTTTTCTATAGGACCGTTCCAATCTACCTCTATGCAAAGCTCCAAGGACTAACTGCGCTTTATCCCATAGACCATGGTAATACAGCAAATAACTATTTTCTACCAGTGATTTAAATGTTATTTTATTTTTAAGCTTAGTAGAAAGGTTAGGAAACAAAGGGTGTCCTCTTGTCTTTGCAATTCTGTCAACCAAGGCCCAGGCCTATGAAACCTTTCCAAAAATCTACACTAGTTTATATTCCCAAATGTCACACAAGCCTGTCAAAAGACGCGCCGGGCCCGAGTAAAAAGGGGCGTGGCCTAATTACGGGAGGTGTGGCCACGTCCCCTTAAGTAAAAAAAATGTAATAATCATTTTTCAGCGCAGTGAACACCCTTAGTCCAGCGCATAACCAGTTGGGGGAGCAATCAGCTTGATCGCTCCCCCGCACAGGCATAGGAGACTGCTGTGGCTGCTTCTAAGCAGCCGCGAGCAGTCTCCAAGTGCAGCCCAGCACACAGCAGCATGTGCTGGGCTGCTGTGATGTAAGAGGGGGGGGAGCAGTGCCGGGCCCCTCCAGCAAGCACGGGCCCAGGTAATTTGTACCCGCTCCCCCCCCTCTCGGCGCCCCTGGTGTCATATAAGAAGTAGAGATGTAAGCGAAGCCCCATGTTTTGGTATTGGCAAAACCGCCTTCATTTTTTTATTTTTTTGCTTTTATCAAAACCGCCCTCAAATGTTTTGGTTTTAGCAAAGCCATCCTCAAATGTTTCAATTTTAGCAAAACCTCCCTCAAATGTTTTGGTTTTCACAAAAAAACGCCTCAAATGTTTTGGTTTGCTTTCGCCTTTGGTTTCGGATTTTTTTAAAATTGATTAAAAAAGCTAAAATCATTGATTTGGACTTGCTTAAATGCAATCCAAAACCTGAGATTCGGTTTTTAGATCCAGAACTAGAATCGAGCCATTACCCAAAGTTCGGGTGTGTTCAGGTTTTCAGGAAAACAGAACTGTAGCACAGCCTGTAAACTGACAGTTAGGAGCTGACTGGTTGGTACTTTAGCTCTCTCCACTTTATTTCTCTCCAAGATTTGATCAATATCTCCCTATATTTTAAGCACTATATAAATATAGGTTAATAAACAACAATAATAGTCTGACATTTGCACAAAAATTAGTTTGTATTTGTGTTTTGTCAATGGTACCTTCATAGGTAGCACCTTTCATTAAGGACCTTGCACTATTAGGTGGTGATTGCCAGACCTTTCAGTCACATAGACCACCTCTAACCATACCACACTGACATAGATGATTATGGGGGGAGATGTATCAAATCTTTGAGAGAGCTAAAGTGGAGAGAGACAAAGTACCAAACAATCAGCTTCTAACTGCCATTTTATAGCCTGTGATCGAAAAATGACAGTTAGAAGCCGACTGCTTGGTACTTTTATTTCCCTCTACTTTACTTCTCTCCAAGGTTTGATACATTTGCCCCTATGTGATTACAAGTGCTTATCAGGCACCCTTCAGTGCACTATGGGCCTGATTCAGAGCCGGACGCTCTTTTAGAGCGCTCGCTCTGAATCAGGACGGCATATTTTTTTTGTGAGCCTCCTGGCCGCTCGCTAAGCTGTGTGTGACCACCCACAGCTTTTGTGGGCAGCCAGGTGATGGTCTAATAGAGCCGGAAGCTCACTACTGAGGCCACCCCCAAACGGCAGGCGTTCCTTCGGGAACGACTCCGTTTGACCAGTCACCCCCCCTGCCCACCTCCAAAATGGGGCGAGCTGTCAATCAATATCGACAACTACCCCGTTTTGGTGCGAGGCTCTTAGCGACGGAGCGCCAGTCGCTGGCCGGGTCTCGCGCATGTGCACGCCGGAGCCGGCTCTGGTTTGCGCATGCACAGTGAGGGACCATCGACCCGCTTGCCAGCGCTGTGCACTCGAGAGTGGGTCTGAATCAGGCCCTATATCCAAAGGTTTGATGTCGTAAACTGTATCACACACCTACTAGCAACATGTATAAAATGCACCATGCCAAGCTGTTTTGTCTTAAACCTGCTCAATCTGTAATCTACTTAGACATGATCACTTAGTACTGTATCTTCCACAGTGGCTCCGAGGAGCACTGCTTAACAGTTTGATTAGGAAGAGAAAGCCAGGGGCAAAGTTTTGTAATACAGGTGAATCACTGTAGAAATGTTAAAAAAAGGCAAGAAGGAATGATTACATTTGAGACAAGATACCAATTAATATTAATGTTCTCATTCTTGAATACTGATTAATGTTTTCTAAAAACCTGGATTGGGAGCAATAGAGGAGAAAATATAACTGTTTCTTAGCAGCAGAAGTATCTGAATTGATAATTAACTTGCAGTCTTAGCCAAACTACAGTATGTGATTATTCTAAGCAAACAATATTGGCCCTCATTCAGAGCCACTCGCAAACAGCAGTACGCTCGTTGCGTTCCGATGTTGACTAACCACGCATGCGTCGGTGTTACACTGCGCATGTGCGTACGGCAGATTGCGAGCTTTTTTTCTCTCGTTCCTAAAATAGCGTACAGGAAGTGACATGTCAAATGTGATTGACAGAACAGGGCGTTTTTGGGTGTTGACGGGGGTGGAGATGGAAAAACGCAGGCGTGGCGAGGCGTTTTTGGGGCGTACATACATTAGCAGATGCGAACGTCAAATGTGTTCGGACCGTCACATACGTCACTGGAACATCCTCTTTCCCTTCAAAATGCTCGCACAGTTTAGGGTCTGGATTACTCGACCACATTGGCGATGGCCTTCTCCTCCGTCCCGGGACTCCATGATGTTGCAGCGATTAATCGCGGGTGGTCACAAAAGCAATTAGTGTTGTATTGAAAACCGGCTTGGTATGTGTTTGGAAAGCAGTTTATTGGGATAGCACAAAACCGTACGCAGGTGGAAATCATACCTGCTAATGTCAGGATTACACAATCAATTGGCATACATTTTTTGGGGGTTTTTTTGGCCTCAATTTGTTGTTTATGGCCTATTGTGACAATAATATCATCATGTTTTAATTAGCTCCCCTTTTTTTTTATAATGTGGAATTTGCATCGTTATGTGATTTTTTAAACGTTCCTTCAAGAGGCCTTTTTTTTATACAAATGAAATGGTTTTTTGTGTCCTTTTTTGCCTTTAGGGCCAGGATTAAATGTAACCCATTTGTACAATAATGTCACAATACAATGTCAGATTTTTTTCATAAATTTATTGTTTAAACACAAGCCAATTGGCATAATATTTTTTTTTTTTTTCTGCCAAAGATACTTTTTTTCAAAAATAAATAATCAATAACTGATAACATAAACGTACAAAAATAACTTAAAAACATTTCACAAGAAAGGAGAGGGAAGTTTTGACCAGAAAGGAATATAAGCCAAGCACAGAAGGAGTGTGGGAAAAGTCGCCATTGCTGTCACCGTTTTTTCGCCCGTTTGGATGGGGGAGGGTGGGCGCCAGACCGGGTCCGGGATGCCATCGGGCTGGCCTGTCCAGAGGCAGATGTTGTGGCCTCTGGACTAGGCACAGGGCTAGGCACATTTGGAGGATTGGCTGATGTTGTGCCAGAGGTGGAGGATCCTGATGTTCCGGCAGGAAGGGAGGTCGGCTCCACCATGTGCTGGCGAACGAGCTGCTCCAGGGCATCGGCGATGCGGATGTTGGCCCTGGTATTTTCCGCCAGGGCCTGACCAATGGTCACGTTGGCCGCAGCATTTTGCTCCAGGGCCTCAGCCACCCGTATCAGACTGGCGTCCATCCTCTGCAGAATCTCCGTATGGAAATCCGATTTGAAATTGAGTTCTGTGAGGAGGCCCACGCCCTGGACTGGCTTCTGCAGGGTCCTCAGCCGGATGTACTGGTTCCTCCCCTGCAGAGCCAGCAGAAATTCTGCGGCCAAGGCTTCCCTCTGGAGCAGACTCATCCGCCTGTGTCTCTGTTGGAAAAATGAGAAAAGAGTCACATTAGAATCTACATATTGGCACAATAGCATTTCAGAGTTGGTGACATCACAATACTTACCTGGGCCAACATGAGGAGCCGCAAAGTCTGGCATGTCCGTATCCATGTTGGACACGCCAAACACCTCCACAGGCTGCACACACCCCTGTGCCAGCTCTTCTAAATCCGTCAACTCCAATGACACAGGGGTGGGACCCCCACCTGTCCCCCTTGCATGCCTAGCCCTGTCCACGAGTTTTTGCTTTAGGCGATATTTGAAGTCGCCCCATCTGTGGGGAAAAATGGAAGCCATTATCCTTTGGTTTAAAATGGGGTTTGTTTTTAGGGGGGGCAAGGGTTTACTTACCGTCGTTTGACATCCCGGGCTAGACGGACATAATCACCCACCGTATTGACAGCAACGGCTACCTCTTCCCACATTCTCCACTTCTGGCTTAGACTCATATTCCTGTCTGCCTGTGGCAGGATGTCCACACACTTCTGGATCAAAACCTCCATCTCCTTTCTTGTGAAATGTGGCTGCCTTTTTTTTTTGCCCGCTTTGGCCGGAATACTGGGCCCAGCAGCCTCTTCCATGTCATCCTCCTCACCTATTTGTGTAAATTTACAGAATTCACAAAATTACAACTTGCCTAATCTTATGTTTCAAATTAATCGTTGATAGAAAATGCATGAAAGACTTACCGCCTGACTCTTGTGCATTTTTTCCCTGGTCTGTCGCCATGTCTGAGGTCCAAACAAGAAATACACCAGAATTTGAATGTGTTTTCGTGACGTATTTATACATGCGTCCTTATTTTGCGGCCGCATCATTGATTGTGCGGCCCTATGATCCCTCCTTAATTTGTGCGGGAAACGAAACACTATTTATGGCTTGGTGTGTCTCAAGTCGAGGTGGCGTTTTTGGATTGTTGGAGGTTATCTTGGCTGGAGTTTATTGATTGCGTAGAAAGGAGTTGGAGGTTGGAGATTCGTTTGTTGGTTAGATTTGCGTTTTTTTTTCCGTTATCTTTGTTGGTTTATATTTTTGGGACCTCGTTTGTTGATTTGGTAAGTTTTGTGAAGTCTAACTTTTGTTCAATTGTTGTTTCATTGTGTTTCGTATATTTTGTAATTTTTGGATACCTAATTTATTCTATTTTAGATTTTGTTTATTTTCGACCCCAAAGACCTTTTGATTTTGCATCTTAGATATTTGCTCTTGGTAAGTCCATTTTTTATCTTGTATTAGCGAACTAATTAGCGCATTTTTAGTAGTTACTCTTGTGACTTGTATTAGCGAACTAATTAGCGCATTTTTAGTAGTTACTCTTGTGACTTGTATTAGCGAACTAATTAGCGCATTTTTAGTAGTTACTCTTGTGACTTGTATTAGCGAACTAATTAGCACATTTTTAGTAGTTACTCTTGTGACTTGTATTAGCGAACTAATTAGCACATTTTTAGTAGTTACTCTTGTGACTTGTATTAGTGAACTAATTAGCACATTTTTAGTAGTTACTCTTGTGACTTGTATTAGTGAACTAATTAGCACATTTTTAGTAGTTACTCTTGTGACTTGTATTAGCGAACTAATTTGCACATTTTTAGTAGTTACTCTTGTGACTTGTATTAGCGAACTAATTAGCACATTTTAAACAGCTTAATAATCATTCTAACTTTTTGATGGTTTAGCTTTCGCTTTTTGAGCCTACATTTCGACCCGTTTTGATGTACTGTGTTAAATGTCGCTTTGCGGTTTTGCTAAATGGGTGTTTGGCATATTTGAACTTTGGTCTAGCACAAAATGTATCAACAAAAATGCACAGAGTGAAATGTGTCAAGTAATTTTGTTGTTTATTTTCAGTTTGGACGTATCATGACAATACCCCGGCATGGAAGCAGCAATGGATGGTATCATCAAGCTAAGTTGTTTTAATATAGTTTTGGGGTGGGTCAAAAGCCTTACTTTGAAATTTTTGAATTTCAGGTTGATCTGGGGCGGACTGTTCTGGCCATGCTCCCGGAAGCCGACCAACCTCAATCTCATCCCAGGCGTAGGCATCATAGGCATGCAAGGCCCCAGATATTTCGAACACATGTCACCCTTTTTGGAATGCCCGATGATGAGGTTTTAAGACGCTACCGTCTACCTCCCAAAATCATCATAGACACTCTCTCATTAATAGAAAGTGACCTTGAGCGGCAAATTGACAGTCCAACAGCAATACCACCACTGACGCAATTTATGGCGGTGTTACATTTCTGTGCCTCAGGATCGTTTCAAACAACGGTGGGAATAGTGGCGGGCATCTCCCAATCCTCCTTTTCCCGGATCCTGAGGGCAGTGATGGAGGCACTTTTCAAGCACCTCCATCATTTTATTCAAATTCCTTTGGATATGGGTGCCCTTAGTGTGGCCAAGGCCAATTTTTATCAAATAGCTGGCTTCCCACACATCATAGGGGTTGTGGATGGTACTCACATACCACTTCAGCCTCCAGCACGGCTGGAGGCAATATTTAGAAACAGGAAACACTATCACTCCCTGAATGTAATGGTGGTATGTGATGCCTCCCTCCAGATCCTGTCCCTGAATGCTAAGTTACCAGGAAGTGCACATGACTCCTTCGTCATCCGGCAATCAGGGATATGGCAGAAATTAACCAACCTACAAGCTGGTGATGCGTGGCTTCTGGGTAAGTGGAGACCTTTAGTACATAACAATGTTAAGCTTGATACACAGTGTTCCTGATGTTGTCTCTTATTTTTCACAGGAGACAGTGGATACCCTTGCATGTCCTGGCTGCTCACTCCTTATTTGGCTCCCACACCAGGCCCACAAAGTGAGTATAATTCCGCACTTACAGCCACCAGGCAAGTGGTGGAGCGCTGTATCTGCCTTTTAAAAGGCCGATTCAGATGCCTCCACCGCTCTGGTGGCGAGCTCATGTATTTGCCGGATATGGTGTCAAAAATTGTGGTCCTGTGTGGGATATTTCACAACATCGCCATAAGGAGTGGTGTCCCAATGCAGCCAGAGGATGCCTTACCTGAGGATGGCCCCCCCGAGGTTGGTCGGAGGTCAGTATGTGGGGGGGCCATACGCGATGATGTGGTGGCCAGATTTTTTAGGTAAGTTTGACCCAAACTACAGTGTTTATACCTAATGTGTTTGTGTTTGTTTGCGAACATCTAATTTTTTATTTTTTTTTTCACCATCTTCTGTTTGTTCACATAATCTTTGCCACTCCAACGCTCACTACTTCCTGCTACCCTTACCAAACCTGGATCTGGTGATTTTGGCCATATATTCTGGAACCCATATCGCAACGCCATGTTTGTGGAATCATGTTGGCATGGTCCTTCGTCAACCAGTTCTTGATTGTTTTTTTTATTTAAATATTTTATTTGTATGTGTTGTATTTGAGATTATCACTGTTTTTTTTTTTTTGGGACTGACCACTTTGATTTCTCATTTATGTTGTGAATAAATGTTTGGAGAGTGAAATGGTCTTCCTTTTTTTGGACGTTAACAGCAAGTGTAACCAGGTTAACACACCTTACATTTGACTAAGGGGTAATCCAGTACTGACACCAGTTGATGTAAACTGAAATATGTTTGCAGGTTCCCAACCCACACCAAAAGGAAGCCTGTCCAAACCTTTGGATTTTGAAGATTGGCCTAAGCAGCTTGCACACCAACTAGGAACCTGTAAAATGTCGAAATATCTAATTGACACTACACCCAAAAAGGGAAATGACATTGCTACTGTTATGTGTTTCTTGTGGCTGTTTAACATACAAATACAAAATACAATCTAACTTTTAAAAAAGGGAAATCCTTGCAGGAACAGTCTACTTATGTCAGGGAAAACTATTTTTGTTTTTGAAAAAAGAATGAGCCAGAACGTATATTAGAACTAGAAAATTTATTTACAAAACAAAAAAAAACAAAAAAAACTACTGGCGAAGGATGCCAGACAGCCGGTCAAGGGCCACAAGAATGCCAATGACATGTTGGCGCATCTGGCCAACACAATCGTCCACCTCTTGTCAACGCCTCTGTTCCTCTGTGGGTGAGAAAAGTGTGTGGATTAATAAAACAATAGGGAATCCACATTAAAAAAACAAAAACACAACGAAATCACTCCTAAACCGAAAAAAAAAAAAAACAAACCCAAAAGGGGGTGCTGCCAAAAATACAAGGCCTATGTACAAATTCACACAGGTGTGATATGTGTATGTTGAAATCAGCAGGAAGAGGTAAAGGCAAACTGCTAAATCACCAAAAGTAAACCAAACAAGCACGAATAAAGGCACGACACATGATTACATACAAACAGTTTGTGGTTAAAAAAAATGAGAAAGAAAAACATACCGGGAGCCAAAACGGGAGCTCCAGAAGTCCCTCCATGTTCCTCCTCGGAGGAGCCTTCATTCCCCAAAGAACGGGGAGGGGTAATGATGGACTCCGGGGAGGGGGTAATTGGAAGAGGGGTGGGTGGAGGAGAGGGGGAAGTGGGACGGAGGGGAAGGAGGCCCGACAGTTCCGGGAGAGGGTCTTGGAAGGCTGGGGAGGAGTGGGGTATAGGGGAAATATTTGGGGTGGAGTGTTGGCTGGGGGTTGGGGATAGTGGCCGGGAACGCCGTCTGGCCGGACGGTGACGGCGTAGTCTTGGCTGTCCTCCTAAAATATGTCAAACAAATTGAGGTTAGTTTCTGGGCAAATCCGGGGCCCAAATAAAAAAAAAAAAACCAGCAACAAAAACATGCAAAAAGGAGTAGAATGAAAAAAACAGAAATAGAGGGAAAACAAGCACACGCTGATATGAGGACAAATAATTAATAGGACAGACAGGAAAACATGCACACGCAGATATGAGGACAAATAATTAATAGGACAGACAGGAAAACATGCACACGCAGATATGAGGACAAATAATTAATAGGACAGACAGGAAAACATGCACACGCAGATATGAGGACAAATAATTAATAGGACAGACAGGAAAACATGCACACGCAGATATGAGGACAAATAATTAATAGGACAGACAGGAAAACATGCACACGCAGATAGGAGGACAAATAATTAATAGGACAGACAGGAAAACATGCACACGCAGATATGAGGACAAATAATTAATAGGACAGACAGGAAAACATGCACACGCAGTTTGCCCCACAAACACAAACATGAAAACCACAATACATAACACTTACTTTCAAGGATCTGCATGCGAAAGCATGCCAGCAAGCGGGGCGTTCGCCGTTGCAGGTCTGACCACCTGCGCTCCAGCTGCCCGATGTTGCGGCGTGAACCCACGACCGCAGGCGGGACCGTGCCTCTGCATACGCGGAGCGCTTCTGCCGGTTGGTGATGGGTGGAGGCTGGCTGGTGATCCGCCTATCCATCACCTCCGTAAGCACCAGCAGCTCGCGCCTGGTGAATGCGGAGGCTCTCATGATGGCAATGGAGTTTTTCATACAAAACATTTTTGATAAAGTGTGGCAAAAATTTCTGATTGGCTAATATATTTTGGAAATTAACAGGAGCAATTTTATTGGTTAGTGTATGAGTCATGTGTTCAACAGGGCCAGAAATCTCTGGAGAGTTATGATAGGCTTGATGCAGTGACATGCGTTTGCAAATTTAAATAAAGAAATGAACCCCGGAAAATATGCGGGGATCCACAGCAATAGAACAATTGTTTAATTGTGGTTCACATGTTTTTTGAACAATAAAAGCGAATGTTCCATCCGTACGTATTCTGCGGGTAAACACAAATACGGACAAGAGTAAAGTTTCTTGCATTGTGTTGAAAAAAAAAAAAAAAAATTAAGCTAATTGATACATTGATTGGCATGATATGATTGAGGGAGGTAGGCAGAATAAAGGAGCAGGTAATCGACATCTGACAAGGCCACTTCCGGTTTCACTTGTGCGTGCGTTCCCTTCAAGCCATTTCGGGGATGTACGCTCGCTATTTCGCACGCTCATTAGTTAGAGGAGGGGTCGCCTGAGTTTAGGGAGGAATTTTAGATGCGAACGAAAATACGAGCGAGCCATTGAATTTAAATAATTTTGTACGTACGCCTAACGTACGTGCGCCCGCTTGCGAGTGGGTCTGAATGAGGGCCTTTGTCTTTAAATCTACAGGATTTCTGATTCAAATATATCACTGGCTCCCCTTTAAAAAAGTTGATATTCTCAAGATTATTGATTTTAAAAAATATTCAGTTCCAAGCTTTTTGGGGTGCTAACATTACCCAGGAGTATTACACTTCTGGCCAGGAGCCGGCTGGAGATCCCGAATTCTCAGCCGATAGCAAGGTCAATATGAGCGGGAGGCAAATGCTTTATTTGCAATTTCACAATGCGTAGAGTCAGACATTGAATGCATGCAAATCCGAGAACGCATTCTAACCCCATCTACACTTGTGACCAGAGAGGTGGAAAGGGGATATGATGGGACCTACACACGTATGCAAGGTTCAGTAGTTGCGTGTTCATGCAAATGTTGCCCATTTAAGCCCTGTTACAGCTCTGCATAACTGTATATACTCCTGTTAGGAGGATTATAGTTTGCACTTAGTATAGGACAGGTGAAGTACAAGGTAATGATGATGACTAGAGGTAAGCTAGGCGCCTATGCTGCCCATGTAGAGGACTGTGCATCTTAAGAGGCATACAGTTCTACATATGTGCGGAAAAAAATTCTGTGCATGTTTTCTATGAGTAATATACTGTATCCCCATTTTACTACCAACTCTGCCTTGGTTCATATGTCTTCCATATTTAATATATACTGTACATGGCCAATAGCAAGGATGCTTGATGCTATCTGAATGAACATGGGATCAAACTGAATGTCCCTAGCATTGCTATGTTGCAACCCAGTGCCAGTTTGTAGCACTTCCATGCTATGTGCTGGCCCTCACCACCCTCAGCACATCTAGATGCCACAAAGAGGGTATGGGAGTGCAGGTAGCATCCTAAGACTATTTGCTTCATGTGCTAAACCTGATTTATTTACTTATTCTGTCACTGGTTTGAGTCTCACTTGGTGAAGTTCTATAGACTGTACAGTAGTTAGAACATAAAAGTCTTAGCTGGAGACACCATACATGGAGACTATTGGACAGCCCTCTTTTATAGGGGGAACCCAGGTAAGGTGGGAGGGGGAGTGGCTCAAGCAAGTGGGCAGTGCAGGGGAGACTTGCTAGTTTCCTGCGCACCCGGGAGGGTTACAATAGACACACTCACAATGGTGACCCCCTTTCTTAATGAGACACAGCTTGCTCCTATGTTGTTCTCCCTGTCACTTCCAATAGATACAACTAGCTAAGACTATCCAGTTAATTATTATGAGTCAGACGCAAATTGGCTGTATTTACGGGTAGCCACGGAAGCCAGATTTACTAACAAATGCTAATGCAAGATACTGTTCAGCGAATGTGTCTGAAAGCAGATATCTGTGCTGCCCACTGACTTTACACTAACCACCGCCACCATCATCATTAGTATTGGCACTTACGCTAGCACCATGATAGGTGCAAGAGAACCATCAGAAACAGGTTTCCCCTCGCCAATCGTGTAACTCAGAATCGCACGGAGCTTTAGATATATACCCACGACACTCCCACAAATAAGGACAGTGCGATTGTATTGTCATCGCCCAATTTCCAATACAAAGCATCGAATTTCATAGAAAGATGGATCTGGCCAAGTTACGGTAGAGTGGCAAAATGTTGTAAGCTATAACTAGTCATTTACTGTACGTCCATACACAGAGATCCAACTTGGAATCAGCCCCTATGAGTGCAGGTGATTATGGGGTCTATCTACTAAGCCTTGGGGAGAGATAAAGTGGACAGAGATAAAGTACCAACTAATCAACTCCTATCTGTCATTTTTGTAGACACAGCCTGTAACATGACAGTTAGGAGCTGACTGATTTATCTCCATCCACTTTATCTCTTACCAAGGCTTAGTACTGTACATAGGACCTGATTCAGAGTTGTATGCTAATGCCAATGCATTTGCAGAATTTTCCACTTAGCAATTGCTAAAATATGTTCATGAAGTAACTCTGGTTACTTAATCTCATGCACGTATCCAAGATTTTACTCGTGCAGCCCCCCTTCACTGGAATGAGCTCCCTCGCTCGATCAGGCTCTCCCCGACCCTGCAGAGCTTCAAACGTGCACTGAAAACCCACCTGTTCATCAAAGCATACCCTTCCACCACATAACCATGTTACCAGGTCTATGTCCCTCCCGCCTCAGCCATCTCTACCTTGCTTACTTCCTGCACTCAGGCCCCCCTCTACATACTCATGCCTCACGTCATCTGTCTGTCTCCCCTTTCCCCTAGATTGTAAGCTCCTAGGAGCAGGGTCCTCCTCCCCACTGTCTCACAGCCTTCTTCTCTAGCACTTCTATGACAGCCCTCACCTTCCCAGCTGTATTGTGTATGGAGAATTGTGTTGCTAATTGTTACTTGTTCTCTGTTTATAAGTTGGTTACTGTATTGTAATGTAATGTTCTGTGTACCCTTTACTGTATGTACGGCTCTGCAGTCCACTTGTGGCGCCCTATAAATAAAATGTAATAATAATAATAATAATGCATCAGCCGGTGGAATTTGTATTGAGACACCAACCGGAGCCCTAGTAGCTGCTCACAACTGCGTACACATACACAGCATTGGGTGCAGATCCTGAAAATAGAATTTCCTCAAGTGAGTCAATGGTCACTCAGAATGGACATGTAAATTGAGATGCTGGAGCTTTGGGCTCGATTCAGATCCGCTCGCTAGATGCGTTCACACAGAGCGAAAGTATGCAAATCCGCAATCGCACAGCAAGGTAATAGCACGCCCACTCTGTCTTAGGCCCTCATTCAGAGCCACTCGTAAGCGGCCGTACGCTCGTAGCGGTCCGATGTTGTCAAACCACACATGCGTCGGTGTAACAGTGCGCATGTGCGTACGGCTGATTGCGGTCATTTTTTCAGTCGATCGTCGAATAGCGAACAGTAAGTGACATGTCAAATGTGATTGACAGAACTGTCCGTTTTGGGGCGGTGACGGGGGTGGAGATGGGAAAACGCAGGCGTGGCGAGGCGTTTTTTGGGCGTACATACATTATCTGATGCGAACGGCCAATGTGAACGGAAAAAGTGTTACGTCACTGTGTGATCAACTTTCCATTCAAACTGCTCGCTTAGCTTGTGGTCTGGTATTCTCTACCACAATGACGATGGTCTCTTCGTTCCTCCCGCGGCTCATCGATGGTTTCCCGATTGATCAATTGAGGCCTCAAAAACAATCAGTTTCGAATTGCAAATATGCTTGTAAGGTGTTTAGCAAATAGCCTTTTGTTACTAGCAAAAAAACGTACGCAGGTGAACTACTCAGCTGCTAATTTCTGGGTTAGACAATCAATTAGCTTACAAATTTATTTTACCTTTGCGTGTTTTTGCCAAATTTCTTTTTTTTTTTTTTAGGGCAACAATATTGTTTTTCTTCATTTTTTAGGGGCCAAGAAAACAATCGTCCTTTTTTTTTTAGATAAGTGTTAATTAAAACTCCTACATGGTTTTTAACCCTTGCATTTTAAAAAAAAATAATGTTTACATTTCCGTTGTATTGTTTGTAATTTTGTTAGTGGGATTACCTTTTAACCAGTTTTGGAATGAATTAACAATAGATTTTTTCAGTTTTTCAAATTATTTTTATTTTGATACACAATTTTTTTAAGTGTTTTTTTTCAAAAATAAAATATGGATAACTCTAAAAAAAAAAAAATTATAGAAATGCACAAAGGGAAGAGGGAGGTTTTGGCCATTAAGGAATATGGGGCAAACACAGAAGGAATGTGGGAAATTTAGCCAGTGCTGTCATCGCCTTTTGGCCCGTTTGGCCGGGGTAGGGAGGGAGCCTGAACGGGTCCGGGAGGTCCTTCAGCTGGCCTGTCCAGAGGCAGATGTTGGGGCCTCTGGACTAGGCATAGGGCTAGGCACATTTGCAGGGATGGCTGTTGTTGTGCCAGAGGTGGAGGATCCTGATGTTCCGGCAGGAAGGGAGGCCGGCTCCAACATCTGCTGGCGAACGAGCTGCTCCAGGGCATTTGCAATCTGGATGTTGGCCCCAGTATTTGCCTCCAGGGCCTGAGCAATGGTCACGTTGGCCGCAGCACTTTGCTCCAGGGCCTGCGCCACCCGTAGCAGACTGGCATCCAGCTTCACCAGAATCTCAGTGTGCTGATCCGTTTTAATATTGAGATCAGTGAGGAGGGCCACTGCCTGCGAGGGGGATTGCCCTGGACTGTCTTCCACAGGGTTCCCAGCCGGATCTACTGGTTCCAACCCTGCAGAGCCAGCAGAAGTTCTGCGGCCAAAGCTCCCCTCTGGAGCAGACTCATCCGCCTGTGTCTCTGTGAAAAAAAAGAGAAAACAATAACATTATAATCTAGATATTGTCCAAAACACATTTCGGAGTTATTAACATTACTACATTTACCTGAGGCAACATGAGGAGCAGCAAAGTCTGGCATGTCGGTATCCATGTTCGACACGCCAAACCCCTCCTCATCCTGCACACACCCCTGTGCCATCTACTCCAAATCAGTGAGCTCCAGTGCCACAGGGGTGGGACCCCCACCTGTCCCCCCTGCATGCCTAGCCCTATCAGCCAGTTTTTGCTTCAGCTGATATTTGAAATCGCTCCATCTGTGGGTTAAAAAGTTGACATTATTCCTGCAGTATTTGGACCTGTAAACACTTTTTATTAAAATGTAGTTTGTACGTACCGGCGTTTGACGAAGCTGGGTTGCTCGTTCAAACTCACCAACTCTATTGACAGCACTGGCTATGTCATCCCACATTTTCCATTTCTGGCTTGCACCCATATTCCTTGCTGCCTGGGGCAGGGTGTCAACGCACATTTGGACCAAAACCTCCATCTCCGTTCTTGTGAATTGTGGCTGGCATTTTTTTTGGTGGCTTTTCTTGGCCTGCTAGGGCCAGCAGCCTCTTCCAATACATCCTCAACTCCTTTTTGGTATTTGGAAATAACATTTTTAATGTAAAATGTGACTAAAATGTTGGTTCTACAAAATCCTTTAGGGCCAAAAATACAAATACTTAACTGGCGCCTCTTGGCCAGTGTTTTGCTGCTCTGTAGTCATTTTGGAGTTTCAGGTCTCACTACAGCAGACCGATTGGGGTTTTCAGTGACGTTTTGATACATGCGTCAGCATTATTCGGCCGCATCATTGATTGCGCGCTCCTATTGTCCGTCCGTAATTTGAGCGGGAAAATAGACTATTTATGGCTTGGTGTGACTCAAGTCGAGGTGGCGGGTGAGGAATGTTGGAGGTTTGACGGAGGAGATGTTTGTGTGCGGATTTTGTAGTGCGGAGTTTGGAGTTTTCGAGTGTGATTTTTTTTTTTTTCTTCTTTTTTACGTTCGCTTTTTTTTTATTGTTTACCTTTTTATTTTGGAGTTTTTGAGTCCTTTTCAAAACCACCGTAAACAATAATAGTAAATATTTAAAAAATGTTAGTACTTATGTTTTTTTTTTGTTTTTTTTTACAGTTATTTTGGCCTTGCCCCCTTGACGTTTTTGGACTTTGGGTTATTTGTCTGTTTTTGGTAAGTATTTTTAGTTTCATGAAGCTACAATTTAGATGTGTTGGTCTTCGCCTATGTTTCGCTAAGTATTTTTTTTGGGTTGTAGGACCAATCATGTCTTCCCACTAAATATAGCGTACTCTTTTGCGAAATATTGTTTGAGTTTTTTTTTTTTAACTGAACGTACAATTTAGCGCACTAATGTCTCCTTATTGAACTGTAAAAGTAGCGTAATATTTAACAAACTCATGTGTCTTGTTTTAACTGTAAAAAATGTGTACTATTTAGCGCACTAATGTCTCCTTATTTAACTGTAAAAGTAGCGTAATATTTAACAAACTCATGTGTCTTGTTTTAACTGTAAAAAATGCGTACTATTTAGCACACTAATGTGTTTTTATTATTTCAGTGTAAAATCATGTTTGACCACTAAATGTAGTTTGTGTTTTCCCAAACTAATGTGTGCTCCCTTCTCTTTTTTTTATGCCTAAAAAATGTGATCACAATCCAAGTTTGCCCAATAATAACTAAATATATTTTCAACTTTTGAAATGTAGGTTGTACTACTCATGACAAGACCCCGGCCTGTAAGCATCTTTGGATTTCTTAAAAAAGATAAGTATATTTTTCTTTTCAATTTTTTGGAAAATAACTACCTGGCATTCCATTTCAGGTTGATGTTGGTCGTATTATCTTGGCCATGGTTCCAGAACCTGACCAACCTCAACTTCATCCCAGGCGGAGGCCTCATAGGCGTGCAAGGCCCCAGATATATAGAACACATGTCACCCTTTTTGGAATGCCTGATGATGAGGTTTTACGACGATACCGTCTTCCTCCACAAATCATCCTAGACACTCTCATTAATAGAGAGTGATCTTGAACTGCAAATTAACAGTCCTACAGCAATACCACCACTTACGCAAATAATGTCGGTGTTACATTTCTGTGCCTCAGGATCCTTTCAAACCACAGTGGGAATAGTTGCCAGAATCTCCCAATCCTCCTTTTCAAGGATCCTGAGGGCAGTGATGGAGGCCATTTTCAAACACCTCCATCATTTTATTAATATGCCATTGGATATGGGTTCCCATTCGTGGGGCAAAGGCCAATTTTTACCAAATAGCTGGCTTCCCACACATCATTGGGGTTGTGGATGGCATTCACATACCACTTCAGCCTCCAGCAAGGCTGGAGGCTATTTATAGGAACCAAAAACACTTTCATTCCCTGAATGTAATGGTGGTATGTGATACCTCCCTCCAGATCCTGTCCCTGAATGCCAAATTCCCAGAGTGTGCACATGATTCCTTCGTCATCCGGCAATCAGGGATTTGGCCCAAATTAGACAACCTACAAGCTGGTGATGCATGGCTTCTGGTAAGTTGACACCTTCAGTTGAAACCAATGCAAAGCTTGTTACACAATGGTCCTGATTGTTGTATTTGTCTTTTCACAGGAGACAGTGGTTACCCTTGCACGCCCTGGCTGCTCACTCCTTATTTGGCTCCCACACCAGGGCCACAAAGTGAGTTTAATTCCGCACTTACAGCCACCAGGCAGGTGGTGGAGCGCTGTATCGGCCTTTTAAAAGGCCGATTCAGATGCCTCCACCGCTCTGGTGGCGAACTCATGTATTTGCCGGCTATGGTTTCGAAAATTGTGGTCCTGTGTGGGATATTTCACAACATTGCCATAAGGAGTGGTGTCCCAATGCAGCCAGAGGATGCCTTGCCTGAGGAAGGCCCCCCTGAGGTTGGTCGGAGGTCAGTATGTGGCGGGGCCAGATATTTTAGGTAATTATTGTTAAAAATGTAGTTAATTGACACAATGTAGACATGTAAGATTGTAATGTGCAATTGTAATTTTTTTTTCATTGTTTTTTCTTGTATTCCCTTAAATTCCACAGAAAAACGATGCCTACTACCTGATCACCAAAATTGTCTTCATGTGGCCACATTGGATATAACTTCGGGAACAATTATTTCCTCCCCTCATTTGTGGATTCATGTTGGCCTGCTACTTCTTCCACCAGTTCTTGATTGTTGTTTTTTTGTTTTTGTTTTGGGTGTAGGTTTTTTTTGTAGTGTGTTTTCACTGTGTGAATTGGTTGTCACAATTCACTTTTGCTTTATTATTTGTGTGTAATACATATTTTCTTGACGTTAAAAAGACTTTTCCTTGGTAAATTACAAGCACGTGTAACCTGGGCCAAAACAAACAAATTTTCGTAATGGCTAATCCTGTAATGGTTTAAATTGTTAAGTATTTTAACAGGCTTTGTGGCTAAAAACAAACACCAAAGGTGGTATGGTGAAACAGTATGTCTTCTAAACTAGGCCTAAGCAGGTTTGAATTTATATTTACATTACCCACCCAAAGGTAGCAAAAAAAATGCTGGTATTTCTCCAAACCTATTGGTATTGTTAGGTGTTTAATGTGCCAGCTTTCATACTTACTAGCGCTTTGTCAAATCTAATTTACCTTACTTTAAAAAACATGCTCAAATAGTCGAGTTAGGGAAGGTTAAACAGTGTAATATTTACAGACAAGGAATGAGACTTGCTAAAATACAACGCAATTTTAATTGAACACACATTATTTGTGGGTGAAAACAAAAAAAACAATTAACGACGAAGGACCGCCAACATGTGGTCAAGGACCACAAGCATGGCAATTAGATGTGCCCGCAAGGCTTTAAATCCTGCCTGCATTGATTGCAGCCGCCTCTGGTCCTCTGTGGGAAATAAAAAATGTGTGGATTAATAAAATGACACCTTATATTAGATGTTTTTAAAAAAAATTTTTTTGCGGGTTTGGAAAATTGGGAGAGGGAGGGGCATCAGGTACTGGCTGGTCTGGGGTGGAGGGGGAATTGGGGAAAGGTTTGGGAGAGGTGTTTTGGCTGGGAGTGGGTGATAGGGGACGAGCCCGTCGTCTCCTTCGAAGTCTATGCCGGAGTCTGCGCTCAGCCCCTAAATGATGGATGAAAAATGTTTAGGTTTTTTTTTGGGGGGGGTTTGGGAACAAATGTACCAGACCAAAAATGTAAAAACAATACAACAAATTGAAACATGCACACGCAGGTAGGGCCGCAAAAAAAGACCACAAAATAAAAAAGACACTTACTTGCTCCTATCTGCATCCGCAAACATGCCAGCAGGCGTGGCGTGCGGCAGCGCAGATCCGACCACCTGCGCTCTAACTGCCCGATATTTCGACGACAGCCGAAGGAGCACAGGTGGTGGCGAACATCCGCGTAGGCCATATGCTTCAGGCAGTTGGTGATGGGGGGAGGCTGGCTTGTAACCCGCCGGTCCATCACCTCGGTGAGGACCAATAGCTCCCGCCTTGTAAATGCGGAGGCTCTCATGATGGCAATGATTTTTTTTACACAAAACAGTTTTCAAAAAGGCCATAGAAAAAATTTGATTGGTTACTTTGTAAATAAACAGGAACCATTCTATTGGTTATTGTATGAGTCATGTGTCCTACAGACTCAAAAATATAATGTGAGTTATGATAGGCTTCATGCAGTGACATGCGTAAGCTAATTTAAATAAACAAATTAAAACACTAAAATATGCCTATCACAAACACAGGAAAACAATAGTATCATTCGTAAAAACATGTAATTGTGATAAAGTAAACCATTGGTGAAACCGTACGTATTCTGCGGGAAAAATGACACACACTGACAAGAATAAAGTTTATTGAAATTGAAAAAAAAAAAAGATTGAAAACATGTAAAGAGCAATTAAGCTAATTAATATATTGATTGGCATGAAACGATTCAAGTATGTTTGCAGAATGAAAGAGCAGGTAATCGAAATCTGACAGGCCCACTTCCGGAATTGACTTGTGCGAGCGTCCAAAGCGTGTATGTGAACGCAGCCTAGCGAGCGGGTCTGAATCGGGCCCTATGATCACTGCATGTGCAATCGCAGATGCTGGCTAGTACATGCCCAGGAAATGGCCCCTACATGCCCGCATTCTGGCAGGAAATCCTTGTAACCATTCACCTACTCTGTATCCACCTGTATCTTCCTGTCAACCAGCAAGTGAATACTCACAACGAGAAGAATGGCAATTAATTTGCACCGCGTTCACAATGCTGCAGTGACACATGCATGGCCATTGGAATAGCATTCAAATCTGAATCAGGCCCATAGACCCCTATTATTATTTTTTTTCTACTTTGCAAAGGAAGGGGGGAAATGATGATCAGCATAGACCTAAAGAGGTTGTTTTTTTTTTTTTAATTCTCCCATATGTCTCTCCTTTCCCTCTTCTCTACAGAATGTGACAGAAGTTGGGAGAGTGTGCGAGTCTTGTACCTTGTTGCAAAAAAAAAATAATAATAATGTTTTATTTACTATATTGCCCCTTATTTATTTTTCAAAACTGTTAAAGAAAAAATTCGGACCCACCACTCCGCACATCCAGTGCTAGGACTTTCAAAATCAAGCTAATCCACAGCAATGAACGATTAAGAGTAACACTATATGGTGATACATTTAAATATTGTTTTCAAAAATAAATAAGTGGAAAATGAATATAACTGATTATTAGCTAATCAACTGAGAGAAATGAATTAAATGAAAAAAAAGGAAGAAATAAATTATTCTAATTTTAGTGCTAATCTTGAAAACAAAGCTTTGGAAAAAAAAGAACATTGAGATTTTGAGTTATACATATTTATGGTCCAATAATACATTATGTACATTTGTTGTTTTAAAACAAGAACTTTTATTGTTTTTCCTGAATACTGTACAACATAAAGAAACACTAGTTAAAAAACAAGCACAAACACAAAGCATAATTTAAATCGCAATAAATTGAATGAGGTGTTTGCAAATAACCTTTATGGCCCGACAATTTCTCTTTCCATGGCATCTTATTGTTGGCATTCACACAAAGCATAATAAATAAGAGGATGTTTGGAATTGAGATGCTTTGGGAAAAAAAGCTGACTAGAGTAAATTTTGACAGGTTTTTTATGGCGTTTCTTTCTCCTTCAATATTTTTCTTCTATCTATGGCTTTGGAGGTCATTTATGGGCAAACTATTATGGGCAAACTACTCTTGTCTGTTTCCAGTTGTCTGGGGTGATAGATAGCATTATATAAAATACCTAAAAGCCTGGATTTCCAGGTTGCCACTATAAAGTTTTTATAGCAAAGTGCATGGAAATAAATCTCCATAGTTGTGGAACCTGACAGAGGGTGGAATTTGATAATGAATGGAAAGTAAACACAAAGCCATGATTCAGTTAGCCTTGGTCTTGACAACGGTTCAATGCGGAAAAATAAGGAAAACTCTGGCCCTGATTCAGAGCCGGATGCTCTGACAGAGCGCTCGCTCTGAATCAGTGCCGGTCCTTTTTTTTTTAGAACGGCCTCCTGGCCGCTCGCATAGCTGTGGGTGACCAGCCACAGCTATAGCGAGCGGCCAGGAAGATGATTGCTATGGTCAAGACCATCGCGACCATCGGGCTTGCGACGAGACACTTGTGGTAGGGTCTCGTTGACGTAAGCCCCAGAGAGCTTTCGGCTCAAACAGAGCGAAAGCTCTCCCACTGACATCACTTGTGATGTCAGTGGGGCTGGCCCCAGATGGTAGGCGTTCTCATGGGAACACCTCTCTCTTGGCAGCCACCCCTCTGGCCTGCCCACCAAAGGGGGCGTGCTGTCACTCAACATCGACAGCACACCCCCTTTGGAACGAGACCCGGAGCGACAGATTGCCCGTCGCTATCCAGGTCTCGCGCATGTGCACGACAGAGCTGGCTCCGTCGTGCACATGCGCTCTGGGCTACCATCGACCTTGTTGCGAGCGCTCAGCGTTTGCGACCGAGTCTGTATCAGGCCCTCTGTTCAGTTGTAAGACCATTAATTTAAAAGTGGTGTGGTATATACGGTCCACATTCATAATGTAGGCATTTGTCATGTGGACACTGCTAAAATGTCGACAAACTAGCCCTGGTGGTATAGCAGTGACTTACATGCATCCGGTGGCAGTGGCATCTCCAGCGAGGGCTACTGGGTCCTGGCAGTCATTTGTAAAACAGTTATGGCACAGGTTGGTCATGAGTTTTCTTCCCCTATCCCTACCCCAACTCCTCCTAGTGCCTAGCACTAACCTCCTCCCCCCTCAACCAAACCTCCCCATAGTGCCTAACCATAACCCTCCTGTCCCGCAGCCTAACCCTAATGTCGACATTCAGTTATGTCATGATTTCACATGTTAACATTGTGAACATGTTGTCTGATGACATCTCAACAATGTAGACATCATAACTGTCAACATTGTAGTGTCAACATCATGATTGTCAACACTGTGAAGGTCGGCCTTATGACTACATCCCATTAATAGTGACCTGACATTGGCATAATGTGAAGTTTTTGCAACTTTTGGGGAAATTTATCAAGGAGCTGGATATTGGGTGGTTTTAAAGCTACTATTCATGGGCATACATCACTGATCATTTTACCCTCCAAACAGCCAGATTTATTATCCAGTGGATTAGAGGATGAAAACTCAACTCAATTGTGGTTTAGCTCAAAATTCATGTGGCTTTGGTGGAAATCGTTGTGCTTCTTAGCATAGGTTCCAATCCTCTAGGGTGGGCCTTCAGCTAGGAATGTCCATCCCAATATCATGTAGCACTGAGCCATGACTTGTACTGCTGGCCTGTCTGTACCAGGGAAAGAAAGTAAATTATTGACATAAATATTTTAGCTAAAATTGTGCCCGATTATTAATTTCTGTAATTATTAGTGATCCTTATTTATTAGAATCAATAATGGTGCCATGATAGTTTGTGTGATACTGTACATGTTTCACCAATATTTTCTGTAGTATTGTGGCATGAGGAAGTACTTACGTATACTCTTCATTGCTTGTGGCAGTGTATTAAATTAAATAAAGGAACTGTCCACGGATGTCCATGTGGCAATATGTACAGTACAATATATCTGCCACGACTTTCAGGCCTCAGTAAAGTGAGGGTCATGTACAGTAGAAGTGATGAGATAGAAGCACATAAAATCAGGACAGGGCTGAGACTAGTGTTGGATTAAGTGGTAGCAATGGCTCTGGAAGGCTGGCACCCAGGAATCCCCACTAATAAAACAATTTGCTGTGCAGGATCAGGGTTCTTTGGGGGTCATTCAGACCGGCTCGCGAGCGCAGGATGCTCGCAAGCGGGACAATGTTCCCGCACTGCGCATGCGCATGATGGAGGGAGCTCCGTCGTGCGCATGCGCGAGACCCGGCGAGCGATGAGGAATACGTCGCTCGGGGTCTCGCACCAAAGGGGGCGTGCTGTCGATGTTGATTGACAGCACGCCCCCTTTGGTGGGCATGCCGGGGGCATGCCTGCCAGACGGTTGCGTTCCCATGGGAGCCAGCCATCATTAGTGATGTCAGTGGGAGTGATTTTGGCTCTGATAGAGCCAAAATCACTCCAGGGCTTGCGGCAGCGAGACCCTACTGCAGGGTCTCCGTCGCAAGCCCGATGGTTGCGATGGTCAAGACCATCGCGACCATCATCATGGACGCTCGCATACGCTGTGGGTGGTCACCCACAGCTATGCGAGCGTCCAGGAGGACGCTCCATTTTCATGGAGGAGGGCCCTGATTCAGAGTGAGCGCTCTGGTCAGAGTGTTCGGCTCTGAATCAGGCCCTTTGTTTCTTCCACCTCTTTGCAATCATACAAGCCCAACCTTGTCCTGTTTAGCAGTTATATAGTTGACTTTCTAAATTGAGAGCAGGTTGCAATGACATTTTTCTTCAATGCTGTACACACTAAAAAAGGCTAAGGGAGCTTTATAATAAAGTACCATAATTTAAAGCTTTACTTTAAATTAGGATCATGTGGTACTACAGTTTTGTAAGATATTGAAACTTTATGCTAATATATTTCCGGTGTACTACGAAAATAGAGATAGCCAATGTCTCCAATGTAAAGTACAACATGGTTAATGATAGACTTCTGATGATTGATGTTGTCTTTATTCCACAATGTAATCTGGTATACATTTATACATTGTTGTAATATGCCGCCAGATATTCTACCAAAACTAGTAATGGCTGATGTGTGTTCATAAGATGTGAGTTGTGTTTTATTGAATCTTTGTTATCTTCTGAGCATGCGTTATTTTTTTGGCAAATATCTTTGGAATATGGTGCTGATGTTATATTTCCAATGAAATCACTGTGATAAAGATGTGAATGGCAACCATTGAGAAAAGGTGATGGGTGCGGGATGTGTAGTGCTGACCCTCCTTGACTTAAGGTGTGCATACATCTGCGGTGGATCATCATGATGCAGGGATGCGGTTGAAAATTTCTGAACGCCCATCGGAAACTTCTGATCGCCCACCATCGATGTTCTGCGATCTGTCACCGGATCGCAGACATTTGTCATGTTAAATGTAGGCGATTTGACGATTGCGATAATTTTTTGATCGCGATAATTTTTTGATCGCGATCGTCAAATCGTCAAAATCCAACCTGTTGGATTTCTGCGATCCCGCGATGCTTAGTTGCAGCATGGCGGAAATCCATCGCAGATGGATGGGGCCCATTAGGGGCCTGTATGCTCCATATACACTGCACCTCTACTAGAGACGCCACTGAATTGAACATCTCCCTGAAAGATGCTGATTTCTAAACTTCTAGCCATGGAAGAAACAACGGGGCTCATCATGGGTGGACATAAATGGATTTTGCAGTTTCTTTGTCCCCTGCAAAATGTGTCTTTTTGCACTGCTGACCACTTCACATACTTATGACCAGACTAAGGATTTAGGAAACTAGCTCATTGAAGTCTTATCTTTATTAAGACCCATGGGACTCAGGGCCTGATTCAGAGCTGGATGCTCTTGAGCGCTCGCTCTGAATCAGGGCATATTTTTTTTTTGTTGCGGCCTCCTGGCCACTCGCTAAGCTGTGGGTAACCACCCACAGCTTTTGCGAGCGGACAGGTGATGGTCGCGATGGTCTCGACCAGGGCCGCCATCAGGGGGGGACTGTGGGGACTCCAGTCCTGGGCCCGGAGAGAGAGGGGGCCCGGGTAGCGGAGGTGTGAAATGCAGTGATCACTGCTGGAATGCATCGGGGGCAGCCAAAGAACTAAAGAGACTTGGTGGCATTTAATACATAGAGTCTTCCGCAAGCCAATGACAGCAGCTCGCGGAACGGTAGCCAGCCCATCAGCAGCGGCCACTGCTGATTGGCTGCAGTTCCATGAGCCAATCACAGCTCGTGGAATAACATCCAGCCAATCAGCAGTGGCAGCTGCTGATTGGCTGGCTGCCATTCAGCGAGTTGTGATTGGCTTGTGACTGGGTTCATGTATTAAATGCAACCAAGACTCTTCTTCTCTTCTCTGGCAGCTGCCGATGCATTTCACCAGTGACACACGGTACCGCACATCACTCTGCGCTGGCTGTCCTCTGAGCTCCCAGAGTCATGATGATGGCAGAGTGTCCAGGTAAGTTTGGGCTCTGTTGTAGGGAGGGAGTGCCTAATTTATGTATTATATACAGTATTTATATATAAATATATACAGTATATATACAGTGTGTGTGTGTATATATATATATATATATATATATATATTAGGGGTGAGCGGGTTCGGATTTCTGAAATCCGAACCCCCCCGAGCCCCCCCGATCCGAGTCCGATCCGAATCAGGCTCGACTTTTCCCGCCTGACTCGGATCTGAAATCGAGGCAAAACGTCATCATCCCGCCTTCCGAGTCTCGCGGGTTTTGGATCCTATATAAGGTACCCACGTCGGCGCCATTTTCTCACTCGGCTGTGGACAGTGAAGAGGGAGGGTGGGAGTTAGGGCTGTGTAGTGTAGTGTAGTGTAGTGCTGCTGTTGTCCACTACTTCAAAGTCCATAGGGGCTGGCTGTGTTGTGCTGTGCTGCTGTTGTTAATAGGGGCTGTGTCCACTACTTCAAAGTCCATAGGGGCTGGCTGGACTGTGTTGTGCAGTCAGTTCTCCATAGGGGCTGTGTCCACTCCAAAGTCCTGTGCAGTGTCCCAGTCCTAAAGGAGTGCTGCAGTGTTGTCCAGGGGGTGCTCTGTCCATCAGGGGTGCTCCCCCCAAGTGCTAAAAAAATAATATATTTTCTGTGTTTGTGAATTGTGTGCGCAGTAGCCGCACGTGCATCAACAAAGTAGTGCCAAGCGTGCGCCTGTGTCATAAGTAAAGGGCCGGCTGGCTTGACCGTTAAGGGTGCTGTAACCCCCGAAAGTACACTCCAGTCCAAACCAAAAAAAAAATTATTTTCTGTGTTTGTGAATTGTGTGCGCAGTAGCCGCACGTGCATCAACAAAGTAGTGCCAAGCGTGCGCCTGTGTCATAAGTAAAGGGCCGGCTGGCTTGACCGTTAAGGGTGCTGTAACCCCCGAAAGTACACTCCAGTCCAAACCAAAAAAAAAATTATTTTCTGTGTTTGTGAATTGTGTGCGCAGTAGCCGCACGTGCATCAACAAAGTAGTGCCAAGCGTGCGCCTGTGTCATAAGTAAAGGGCCGGCTGGCTTGACCGTTAAGGGTGCTGTAACCCCCGAAAGTACACTCCAGTCCAAACCAAAAAAAAAATTATTTTCTGTGTTTGTGAATTGTGTGCGCAGTAGCCGCACGTGCATCAACAAAGTAGTGCCAAGCGTGCGCCTGTGTCATAAGTAAAGGGCCGGCTGGCTTGACCGTTAAGGGTGCTGTAACCCCCGAAAGTACACTCCAGTCCAAACCCCAAAAAAAATTATTTTCTGTGTTTGTGAATTGTGTGCGCAGTAGCCGCACGTGCATCAACAAAGTAGTGCCAAGCGTGCGCCTGTGTCATAAGTAAAGGGCCGGCTGGCTTGACCGTTAAGGGTGCTGTAACCCCCGAAAGTACACTCCAGTCCAAACCAAAAAAAAAATTATTTTCTGTGTTTGTGAATTGTGTGCGCAGTAGCCGCACGTGCATCAACAAAGTAGTGCCAAGCGTGCGCCTGTGTCATAAGTAAAGGGCCGGCTGGCTTGACCGTTAAGGGTGCTGTAACCCCCGAAAGTACACTCCAGTCCAAACCAAAAAAAAAATTATTTTCTGTGTTTGTGAATTGTGTGCGCAGTAGCCGCACGTGCATCAACAAAGTAGTGCCAAGCGTGCGCCTGTGTCATAAGTAAAGGGCCGGCTGGCTTGACCGTTAAGGGTGCTGTAACCCCCGAAAGTACACTCCAGTCCAAACCAAAAAAAAAATTATTTTCTGTGTTTGTGAATTGTGTGCGCAGTAGCCGCACGTGCATCAACAAAGTAGTGCCAAGCGTGCGCCTGTGTCATAAGTAAAGGGCCGGCTGGCTTGACCGTTAAGGGTGCTGTAACCCCCGAAAGTACACTCCAGTCCAAACCAAAAAAAAAATTATTTTCTGTGTTTGTGAATTGTGTGCGCAGTAGCCGCACGTGCATCAACAAAGTAGTGCCAAGCGTGCGCCTGTGTCATAAGTAAAGGGCCGGCTGGCTTGACCGTTAAGGGTGCTGTAACCCCTGAAAGTACACTCCAGTCCAAACCAAAAAAAAAATTATTTTCTGTGTTTGTGAATTGTGTGCGCAGTAGCCGCACGTGCATCAACAAAGTAGTGCCAAGCGTGCGCCTGTGTCATAAGTAAAGGGCCGGCTGGCTTGACCGTTAAGGGTGCTGTAACCCCCAAAAGTACACTCCAGTCCAAACCAAAAAAAAAATTATTTTCTGTGTTTGTGAATTGTATGCGCAGTAGCCGCACGTGCATCAACAAAGTAGTGCCAAGCGTGCGCCTGTGTCATAAGTAAAGGGCCGGCTGGCTTGACCGTTAAGGGTGCTGTAACCCCCGAAAGTACACTCCAGTCCAAACCAAAAAAAAAATTATTTTCTGTGTTTGTGAATTGTGTGCGCAGTAGCCGCACGTGCATCAACAAAGTAGTGCCAAGCGTGCGCCTGTGTCATAAGTAAAGGGCCGGCTGGCTTGACCGTTAAGGGTGCTGTAACCCCCGAAAGTACACTCCAGTCCAAACCAAAAAAAAAATTATTTTCTGTGTTTGTGAATTGTGTGCGCAGTAGCCGCACGTGCATCAACAAAGTAGTGCCAAGCGTGCGCCTGTGTCATAAGTAAAGGGCCGGCTGGCTTGACCGTTAAGGGTGCTGTAACCCCCGAAAGTACACTCCAGTCCAAACCAAAAAAAAAATTATTTTCTGTGTTTGTGAATTGTGTGCGCAGTAGCCGCACGTGCATCAACAAAGTAGTGCCAAGCGTGCGCCTGTGTCATAAGTAAAGGGCCGGCTGGCTTGACCGTTAAGGGTGCTGTAACCCCCGAAAGTACACTCCAGTCCAAACCAAAAAAAAAATTATTTTCTGTGTTTGTGAATTGTGTGCGCAGTAGCCGCACGTGCATCAACAAAGTAGTGCCAAGCGTGCGCCTGTGTCATAAGTAAAGGGCCGGCTGGCTTGACCGTTAAGGGTGCTGTAACCCCCGAAAGTACACTCCAGTCCAAACCAAAAAAAAAATTATTTTCTGTGTTTGTGAATTGTGTGCGCAGTAGCCGCACGTGCATCAACAAAGTAGTGCCAAGCGTGCGCCTGTGTCATAAGTAAAGGGCCGGCTGGCTTGACCGTTAAGGGTGCTGTAACCCCCGAAAGTACACTCCAGTCCAAACCAAAAAAAAAATTATTTTCTGTGTTTGTGAATTGTGTGCGCAGTAGCCGCACGTGCATCAACAAAGTAGTGCCAAGAGTGCGCCTGTGTCATAAGTAAAGGGCCGGCTGGCTTGACCGTTAAAGGGTGCTGTAACCCCCAAAGTACACTCCAGTCCAAACCAAAAAAAAAATTATTTTCTGGGTTTAGCCGCACGTATATATCAAATCGATATAACATAAATGGAGGACCAAACTTTCTCCGATAAAAATAAAATAGAGAAAGATCAAGAACCACTTCCTCCTAGTGCTGAAGCTGCTGCCACTAGTCATGACATAGACGATAACATGCCATCAACGTCATCTGCCAAGGCCGATGCCCAATGTCATAGTAGAGGGCACATACAATCCCAAATGGCAAAGTTCAGGAAAATGACCTTGAAAAAGACATTTAAATCAGCTGAAGAGAAACGTAAACTTGCCAATATGCCATTTACGACACGGAGTGGCAAGGAACGGCTAAGGTCGATCCCTAGTATGTTCATGACTAGTGGTTCAGCTTCACATGACGATGGAAGCCCTCCTCCCACTAAAAAAATCAAAAGAGTTAAGCTGGCAAAAGCACAGCGAAGAACTGTGCTTTCTAAGAAGATATCACAAATCCCCAAGGAGAGTCCAAGTGTGGTGGTGGTTGCGATGCCTGACCTTCCCAGCACTGGACGGGAAGAGGTGGCTCTTTCCACCATTTGCACGCCCCCTGCAAGTGCTGAAAGGAGCACCCACAGTCCACTTGCTGATATGCAAATTGAAGATGTCACTGTTGAAGTACAACAGGATGAGGATACTGGTGTAGCTGGCACTGAGGAGGAAGTTGGCGAGGAGGATTCTGATGGTGATGTGGTTTGTTTAAATCAGGCTCCGGGGGAGACAGTTGTTGTCCGTGGGATGAAAAAGCCCATCACGGTCATGCCTGGGCAGAAGACCAAACATTCCACCTCTTTGGTCTGGCAATATTTCTATCCAAATCCGGACAACAACTGTCTTGCCATATGTACCATATGTAAAGGTGAAATAAGTAGGGGTAGGGACGTCAACCACCTAGGAACATCCTCCCTTATACGGCACCTGCAGCGCGTTCATAAAAAGTTACTGTCAAGTTCAGAAACTTTGGCTAAGACCGTAAGCAGTCCAGGGACACCTAAATCCCGTTGTCCTGTTGTATCCAAGCGCCTGCAAACCACACCGTCAACTCCCTCCTCGTCAATTTCCTCCTTAGTCAGGATCGGAAGTAGTCCTGCAGGCCATGTCACTGGCATGACTGACTCTCCTATCCGGGATTCCTCTGGAGGATCCTGCATTGCTACGCCTACTGCTGCCGCTGCTGCTGTTGCTGCTGCTGGGAGTCGTTCATCATCCCAGAGAGGAAGTAGGAACACCACTACTTTTACTAAACAATTGACCCTCCAACAGTCCTTAGCGAGGAGGATGAAGTACGACAGCAGTCATCCTGAAGCAAAACGTATAACTGAGGCCTTGACTGCTATGTTGGTGTTAGACGTGCGTCCGGTATCCGCCATTAGTGCAGTGGGATTTAGACAATTGATGGAGGTAGTGTGTCCCCGGTTCCAAATCCCGTCTAGATTCCACTTCACTAGGCAGGCGATACCGAGACTGTACAGAAACGTCAGAAAAAGTGTCCTCAGTGTCCTGAAAAATGCCGTTGTACACAATGTCCACTTAACCACGGACATGTGGACAAGTGGAACAGGGCAGACTAAGGACTATATGACTGTGACAGCCCACTGGGTAGATGTATCACCTTACGCAGCAACAGCAGCAGCGTCACCAGTAGCAGCATCTCAGAAACGCCAGCTCGTTACAAGGCAGGCTACGCTGTGTATCACCGGTTTCAGTAAGAGGCACACCGCCGACAACCTCTTAGAGAAACTGAGGGAAATCATCGCCCAGTGGCTTACCCCACTTAGACTCTCCTGGGGATTTGTGATATCTGACAACGCCACCAATATTGTGCGGGCATTACATCTGGGCAAATTCCAGCACGTCCCATGTTTTGCTCACACAATAAACTTGGTGGTGCAGAATTTTCTGAAAAGCGACAGGGGCGTGCAGGAGACGCTTTGGGTGGCCCGAAAAATTTCTGGCCACTTTCGCCATTCAGCGACTGCGTGCCGAAGACTGGAGCGCCAGCAAACACTCTTGAACCTGCCCCGCCATCACCTGAAGCAAGAGGTTGTGACGCGGTGGAACTCAACCCTCTATATGCTTCAGAGGATGGAGGAGCAGCAAAAGGCCATACAAGCCTATACATCCACCTATGACATAGGCAAAGGAGGGGGTATGCACCTGACTCAAGCGCAGTGGAGAATGATTTCCGTGTTGTGCAAGGTTCTCCAGCCCTTCGAACTTGCCACACGTGAAGTCAGTTCAGACACAGCCAGCTTGAGTCAGGTCATTCCCCTCATCAGGCTTTTGCAGAAGCAGCTGGAGAAAGTGAAGGAGGAGCTAAGACGGAGCGATTCCGCTCGGCATGTGGGACTTGTGGATGAAGCCCTTCATTCGCTTTGCCAGGATTCCAGGGTGGTCAATCTGTTGAAATCAGACCACTACATTTTGGCCACCGTGCTTGATCCTAGGTTTAAAGCCTATGTGGTGTCTCTCTTTCCGGCCGACACAAGCCTGCAGAGGTGCAAAGACCTGCTGGTGAACACACTGTCAGCTGAAGCGGAACGTGACACGTCAACGGCTCCTTCTTCATTTTCTCCCGCAACTGGGGCTGCCAGGAAAAAACTTAGGTATCCTAAGCAACCCGCTGGCGGTGATGCAGGGCAGGCAGGACCAAGTTTGGACATCTGGTCCGGACTGAAGGACCTGGCAACAATTTCTGACATGTCTACTGTCACTGCATATGATACTGTCACCATTGACAGAATGGTGGAGGATTACATCGGTGACAGCATCCAAGTAGGCATGTCAGACAGTCCATACCTGTACTGGCAGGAAAAAGAGGCAATTTGGAGGCCCCTGTACAAGCTGGCTCTATTTTACCTGAGTTGCCCCCCCTCCAGTGTGTACTCCGAAAGAGTGTTTAGTGCAGCCGGGAACCTTGTCAGCGAAAGGCGTAGGAGGTTGCTTCCACAGAATGTGGAGAAGATGATGTTCATCAAAATGAATTATCAGCTCTTCCAGGGAGACCAGACTCCAGAAGGTACAGAGGGACCTGTGGTGGTGGATTCAAGTGGGGACGAGTTAATACTTTGTGAGGATGAGGATGTACACACTGAAGAGGGTGAGGAATCGGTGGATGAGGAGGATGAGGATGACATCTTGCCTCCGTAGAGCCAGTTTGTGCAGGGACACATTAATTGCCAGCTTGTTTTGTGGGGGCCCAAACGAACCAATCATTTCAGCCACAGTTGTGTGGCAGACCCTGGCGCTGAAATGATTGATTTGTTAAAGTGTGCATGTCCTGTTTATACAACATAAGGGTGGGTGGGAGGGCCCAAGGACAATTCCATCTTGCACTTCTTTTTTTTCTTTGCATTATGTACAGTTTGGGGCCTAGTTTTTCTAACTGCCATCCTGTCTGCCACTGCAGTGTCACTCCTAGATGGGTCACGTGTTTGTGCCGCCCACTCGTGTCGCTTAGCATAGTCATCCAGCTACCTCGGTGCAACCTTTTGGACATGAAAACACTATTGTGAGGTGTGAGGTGTTCAGAATAGACTGGAAATGAGTGGAAATTAAGGTTATTGAGGTTAATAATAGCATAGGAGCAGAGAAACCAACAAATTCTGTGATTTTAGCTGTTTTTATGCTTTTTAAAAAAAAAATACAGATCCAAAACACAAAACCCAGAACCCAAAACACGGAAGGGTGGTTTTGGCAAAACCAATCCAGATCCAAAACACGAAGAAAGATCCAGATCCAAAACCAAAACACAAAACACGAAAAGTGGCCGGTGCACACCCCTAATATATATATATATATATATATATATATATATATATACATATGTGTGTATACAATCACACACATAAATGTGCTGTTTTATTACTTGCTGTGCTGACACTTACATGCTTTTAATTTAATATAGCTAAGCAGCACCAAAAAGTCTAGTTACGGTTCTGTTTGTTTGTGTATGTATGTTATATATATACACATACACACACAAAAAATCTTGTGCTTAGATATAGTAAATTAAAAACATGCAAATAAAAATGTCAGCACAGCAAATAATATAACAGAATTTACGAACGATTAATCTGTGCCCCCACATTAACAGCTCTGCCCACTTCTGCCCCATACTGTGGGGCGAGGGGGGCCCTGCCTAATTTGTCAGTACCGTGCCCCACCATTTCTGATGGCAGCCCTGGTCGCAACCATCGTGCCCTTGTGGTAGGGTCTCTTCCATCGCAAGCCCCAGAAAGCTTCCTGCTCTAACAGAGCAGGAAGCTCTCCACTGACATCACTGGTGATGTCAGTGGTGCCTCCCACAAACGACAGGCGTTCCTTCGGGAATGCCTCCGTTTGTGTAGCCACCCCCCCTGCCCGCCTCCAAAACGGGGTGAGCTGTCAATCAAAATCAACAGTCGCCCCCTTTTGGTGCGAGACCTGTAGCAACGGAGCGCCCGTCGCTGGCCGGGTCTCGCGCATGTGCACGCCGGACCCGGCTCTGGCATGTGCATGCGCAGTGAGGGACCATTGACCCGCTTGCGAGTGCTGTACGCTCGCGAGCAGGTCTGAATCAGGCCCTCAGTGCTCAATGATGGAAAACGTTCTGCACTTAAGAGGTCTGTTGCAGTGTTTCCCAAACTCATTCCTCAGGAAGCACTAACATTGCATGATTTTCCTTTTTCATAGCATTCTGCTTATGATTCTGTGCAAGTAGGCCTCATGTAATCCTGTTGTCTGCTGGAGTGAGGAGGCACATTTTGCAGGGCGTCCAAACTGGACTCATTTTGAATATGTGGGCAGCTCTGCATTTTTTGGGGAGCACATTTTCCATTAGACACAATCAATATTGGGAAACTGGACTTCTCCTTGCTGGAATATATCTCCATCTTTGTCCATATGGTTAGGCAATCACCTTTACCAAGATGGCCGCCTTCTGTACTTCTGTGCATGCACAGCATTTTGTTACTATGTATGAGCACAACAGTGGGACACAGACATGTTTCACTTAGCTCTGTGAGACCCTGCAATATAGAAATAATTGGAGAGAAAAGAAGACTTTTTGTTGGGGGCACTGCTTTGTATAATTAACATGAGTTAAAATTTTACTTTTAATCAAATCCTTATAAAATGTAGGTTTATAAAGACAAAAAAACAAAATACACCAAATATCACGCTTATTTAATCCTTTATAACAAAGAAAAAATATAAATTGGACAATCACTAATATGGAATCAATACCCAATTATTGTATATAAAGTCAATCTATCAAATGCGAAAAAAAGGATAAATCAACAGATAATAGCCTCATTAGCTTGATAATAATACACACGGTTCCAGGATAGATAGCAGTAGTATATACCACATCCCAAATCAATTCCATACGTAATTCATTTATCTTGTGTATTAACGATTATATATTAGATTACTGAATCTAGTATGGAATCTAATGCAGCTTTTACTCGTATGTGCCAGAGAGTAAAGTACACTGTACCATAGGTAGAAATAAATGATACATACATTCAACTCAGGTCAATATGTTATGTAATAATTCACATTCTGCTTGTGATCATACAGACTATTAACTCATGTTAATTATACAAAGCAGTGCCCCCAACAAAAAGTCTTCTTTTCTCTCCAATTATTTCTATATTTCTATAATTATTCCATAATATGTGGCAATTATTTCAACCAAGTTGGCTCTGATTTTCTGGAAAAAGGTATCGGCTTTGATCTTGTTGACCTTAGTGTGGTACTATATATTAGTCCTGTGCGATTTCCATCCACCTTGTTTATATACTAGACCCTGCAATATACCGGGAGATATCCGCACCCACAGCATACTGCTGCCACATATTTCAGCACCACTACCCACATATAGTCACTGCCTGTTGACCTGTATGCTCCATCTAAGCTACGCTCAATGCTAAGAGTCTATGTATAAGTAACTGTGAGTACGCCTGTACATTCACATTACTGCTAAATAAACCACCCCATTGGCTAAGTACTGGGCTGTTTCATGACTAAGAGGGATCTACTGTTGTATACTATTTATCTGCCATACCATCACCAATAGTACACACATTTGTCAGCACTCCTAACAAATGTGATCTTATGTATTATGAAAGGTAATTGATTAATTAATTAAAGTACCAATTCACTAACCTTGATATGGAACAGATTAAGAAGTAATCAATTTGTGCGTCTTAAATAGTTACAGTTTATACTTATTAGATTTAAATGAGTTCTGTATATCTTACAAAGTTCCAACATGGCAGCATCATGTACTTAAGGATATTATTCAGACACGTGATATAATGGCCCAATGCTGTGCAGGTTTATTGCATCATTCTGGAAAGCAGCATATTAAATGTAAATTGATGCTCAGAGGTTAGCTTTGAGAAAGCATTGAGTTTTGGTAAAGTCCAAGTACAAACAATATGCATCAGAGCAGGAGCATTTTAAGATAGGAGGGTGCCCGTGTGCAACCTCAGTTTGGGCCCCCCTACTCTGTCGGTGCACTGAGCGCAGTCGATTCTGGCTTCATGGAAAATGGCATCCGCACCTATTTTCCCGGGGTCATCTTTTCTGCTCTTGCGCAGGTTACCAGGAAAATGGTCTGGCGCTGCTGAGCAGCACCTCAAGCATCTTTATAATGGATGCAGGGTGTGCTGTGTGGGCCCCCCTGGACCCAAGGGCACGTGTGCACCGCACACCTTGCACCCATTATAAAGACGCCTATGCATCAGAGGTACTCCTAATTCCAGGTCACAGACTGAGGAGTTACCCTTCTTGACAAGATCATCAACTTTTACATGCTAAATGGGCTACAATATTGGAACAGCCGGTATACACCTCCCAAAACACAGCACATCTCAGGTACACAGCCAAAGGGGAAACCTCTGCAAGAGAGCTGGCTGTTTTGATTTCCACCTACTTGCCCTTGCGTGGAACAGATTGCAACCCAACATCAAAAGCACAACAATGGGGGAGCGTACTGTGTTTTATACTTTGGGACCATTCATTAAATAATTTTCTTCTATACATGAGAATGGAATTAATTCTGACTTCATATATCCCTAATTGTAGAAGATTCCCTTGGAGCTTCTGGCCCTAAATGAAACACAACTAACACCATTGTAAGATGGCTTCAGCCCTTAGTAGACAATGGGCTACTACTGTATATAGGGAATTTTTACCAGAGAGGGATCCTACAGAATCCTTCTCCACTTGCCCAACTAATGAATGTGCTGGGAGACAACTGTGCATGTGCAGTACAGTCTCAAATGCTGACCTTTGAAGCAGACCAGTAGCATAAGCTAACACTCTTCTAGCTCTTCACCAGGAGGGGCTCTTGCTGGAGCCCAACTATCAACAAGAGCATAATAATAAAGTCCAGTGAATATATTAATTTTCCCTTTTCCATCACCACTTATTTATCACATATGCATATAATATGTGGATTGTGATAAATAATTAAATGTGTATTCTATACATTACTCTTTAAACACTGTTTTCCAATTTCTCTGCTGTTTTAGAGCTATTTTTAATATTTATAAATAGGACCCCTACCTTCCCCAGCCCCTCTTCCCATTCTAGTGAAAACTGTCAAATTATTCCAATCTGAACCTCTGGTGTCTAGTGTATATCACTGTCTACTGAGATACCACTTACTGCTTGTATGTATTAATGTTTAATGTGCAGCTATCAGGGTCTAAGTGGGATAATAATACAACTACGGTAGTAAATATACAAGTAATATGGATGATGAACAATATGAATGACATGCCTGGATGTGATAATGGCTTCCCACTGGATTGCATGGACATGTATTGTGATCATTCTGTTTAGCTCTCAGATAACATAGATGGAGAGAAACCAATATACATTTTGAGCTTACCTACTTTCTATCAGTTTTTACAAAATGAAATCCATCATTCAAGTAGACTAGAAAATGCTTATTATCGATAAAAAAACAAACATTCATTAAGTGTGATTTCATTCTGATTACTGACTACCATTTACGTCAGAGCCAGTATTGTCTGAATCCATTTTGTATGAAAAATCATTGAATTATTTCATAGTTTACAAAACAGCTGGTGCTATAAATCTCAGGCCAGCAACACAATGTGGTTATTATTTCATGGATGACATATTGTAAATGGCAAAACAGTTTGCATTACAAAGATTTATGCTTGGAGCATTGTAACATTCGGTGGGGAGTGAGAAAAAGTGATATCCTATCTATGTAAATATACTCAAGCAGTGTTATATAAACATCATTCTGCATAAGCTATAGCCAGGACAACACTTATTGAATTGGTGACAAATATTACATATAATCAGTGGTGTTCCTAGTAGAGATGGGCACCGACCCTTATGTTTTGATTTTGGTTTTGGATCTGTATCTCCTCGTGTTTGGATCTGGATTGGTTTTGCCAAAACTGCCCTTGCGTGTTTTGTTTTTTGGTTCTGGTTTTGGATCTGTATTTTCTTTTTAAATCCTAAAAACAGCTAAAATCACATAATTTGGGCCTGCTTTTGTTCCTACAGTATTAGTAACCTCAATAACATTTATTTCCACTCATTTCCAGTCAATTTTGACCACCTCGCAGCTCACAATATTGATTTTTTCATCTAGTTAAGGGCCAAAAGGTTGCATCCAGCTAGCTGGCTGACTAAGCTAAGCGATAGCAGTGGGCGGCACTAACATGTGGCAGTACAGCTTCGAACATGGCACAGAGTGGCATTGCAGTGGTAGAAAGGATGGCAGTTTAATAAACTATACGACCCCTAGGAATTTTAAAAACCAAGAATGTTTTCCTTGGAATATGTTTATGGACTGAAGACAGGGAAAGGACAGAAGGATTGATTAGTTTTTAATTTACTTCATTTAATCTTTTGATTCTTAAATAAAATTATGAGGGAAGATTAATCTAGGATCAAGTTCTTCAGTTCCTAAAAGACATCTTTGATCTGGAGGAGGTTTTTTAAATTTTTTATACATCATGATCTAATAAAAAAAATGGTGGCCTTGCTTGTTGAGGTGCTGCTAGAACATACTTTAAACAGACGTTTACTAGTTTGTACTCGGGGAGGTTGTTAGGGATAATGGGACCAAGACTTGCTGTTTATATCAGATGAGAGCAGCCTGTAGTTATCCGGCTGAATTAGACCTCCCAGCATCTGTGATGTTTGCTGGGACTACTGGAAGTTACTTGTCAGCAACAGGTGGAGTGCTTCAGGTTACCTCAGCCTGCTTTACGTACAGTATGTACCATGTAAATATACTTGTATGTGACCAATATACACAACTAATTTTTGTATTAAAAGTATTTGCACTTTATTGTACACATCATGGCAGGAAGATGTTCTGTGCTGCTACTGCTCATTTTTGTCCACGCCATCAATTTGGTGGTTCAGAATTATCTTTATAAATATGAAAGAGGCATGCAGGAGATACTGTCTGTGGCTATTACAATTTCTGGATGTTCATAAACCATAAAATTAAAAATGTCAGGCAGCAATGCCCCAAACAGCACAGCAAAGAAAAGAGGTGCAAGTTGGAATTGTCCTTGGGTCCTCCCATCCACTCTATACCGGTATATATGAAACATGAAATTCACAGTTTAACAAACCAATCACTTCAGCGACAGGGACTGCCACTTGTGGCTGAAATGATTGGTTTGTTTGGATCCCCCCAAAAACCAACCGCCAATGTGCAGTGGACATTGGTGGCAATGATCCCATACACAAACTGGCTTTACAATACATTAGATTAGATGTCATCATCGTCATCATCATCCCCATCAGTGTGTGCATCCTCTTCTTTACACAATTTTAATTTGTCCCCACTGGAATCCATTATTACAGGCACCTCTGTATTTTTTGGACTTAATTTCTGGTAAAGGTCTTACTTGTGGAATTTGTAATTAATTTTGATGAACATCATCTTTTCCTACGACGATCACTGACAAGGTTCCTGGCTGTGCTGAAAACTCTTTCAGAGTACACACTAGAGGATGGGCAACTTAAGTACAGCAAAGCCAGTTTGTGTAAAGGACTCCAAATTGCCTCTTACTCCTGCCAGTAGTGAAACAGACTGTCTACATGCCTATTTTTATGTTATCCATAAAATAATCATCCACCATTCTCTGAATGGTGACTGTATAAGAAAAAGTCATGGTAGACATATCACTCATTGTAGGCAGTTCTTTCAGACCCAAACAGAAGTCATTAGGTTTTGACATCTGCATCACCACCAGCAGTGGGTCTCTTAGGAAAATTTAATTTTTTCAAGGCAGTGGCAGAAATTAAAGAAGGAGATGCTGCCATGTCATGTGCCGCTTGAGCTGATGATTTTTTCACCAACAGCTCTTTGCATCTTTTCAGATTTATGTCCATTGGAAAGAAAGACACAAGGTATGACTTAAACCTAGGATCAAGTATGGTTGCCAAAATATAGTGATCTGATTTAAAGAGATTGATGACCCTTGGATCCTGGTAAAGCGAATGAAGGGCTTGATCTACAAGTCCGACATACTTAGTGGAATCACTCCATTTCAGCTCCTCCTTCAGTTTCTCCAGCTGCCTTTCTAAAAGCCTGATTAGGGGAATGACCTGACTCAAGCTGGCAGTGTCTGAACTAATTTCACATGTGGCAAGTTCAAAGAGTTTGACAACCTTGCACAACACGGAAATTATTCTCCACTGCACTTGACTAAGGTGCATTCCTTCTCCTTTCCCTATGTCATAGGCCATAGTATAGCCTTGGATGGCCTTTTGCTGCTCCTCTATCCGCTGAAGTTTGAAGCATAGAGAGGGTAGAATTCCACCTAGTTACTACCTCTTGCTTCAGCTGTTGGCAGGGTACTTGCTGGTTCTGCAATCTTTGACACGCTGTTGCTGAATGTCGAAAATGTCCCAAAATCATTTGGGCCACCAGGAGCATCTCCTGCACGCCCCTGTCATCTTTTTAAAAAATGTTGCAGCACCAAATTAATTGTGTGAGCAAAACATGGGATGTGTTCGAATTTGCCCACATGTAATGCTCGCACAATATTGGTGGCATTGTCAGAAATCACAAATCCAGAAGAGAGTCTAAGTGGAGTAAGCCATTTTGCAATAATTTCCTGAGTTTTTATAAGAGGTTCTAAGTAGTATGCCTCTTAGTGAAACCAGTGATAAGCAGAGTAGCCTGCCTCTGAATGAGCTGGCATTTGTTAGATGCTGGTGCTGCTGCTGTTTGCACTGTTGGAGGCAATACACCTACCCATTGGGCTGTCACAGTTATGTAATCTTTAGTGTTCCCTGTCCCACTTGTCCACATATCTGTGGTTAGTGGACAGTGGGCACAATGGCATTTCGGAGGACATTAATAAGGTTTTATTAATTTCCTTGTACAGATTGGGAATTGCTATTCTAGAGAAGTGGAACCTAGAAGGGAAATGGTAGCAGGGACACAGGACCTCAGTTAACTTTGTAAAACCCACTGCATTAATGGCAGTTACTGGACGCACATCTAATACCAGCATAGCTGTTATGGTGTCAGTAATCCACTGTGCAACTGGATGTCTGCTGTCATACTTGTTCCCCATTGTAGGATTTCTGTAAGGAATGTTTTTACATCGATAATCAGTTTACCAGACCAATTCAAACCATTCTATTGTGCAATCAACAGCTACTGTAGAACATGTTTACGTATAAACAGAAGGTTGTGCTAGTCTAAATAGAAATTCCTATCAGTGAGGTAACTAATACATCATCCATCACAACACCGAGAGTGATTTATTGAGTTTGGCAGTTCAAGGGAATAGGATATAAAAAAACCTGTCTTCATATGGACTGCTTTTGTAGAGCTATTACATAGATGTTTTGCAGCTATCATTTTCCCCCTTTTTTGTTTTTATTTTTTACCATTTTGTACACTCCTCAATGTCTAAGTCTATTGCATTTATTCACACTTAAAAAGCACCTTTAAACATTCAACATTTACTGTAGTTATTATACATATCTCATTATTTTGTTATTGCGCTTTTATAAAATACTTTCCAGTCATCACTTAGTTTCCACTTGATTAATCAATCATCAATGGCCTATATAACCCCAAACCATTCTAGGTCACCTTCATTCACCTTCCACTGCCTGATGAAGCAGCTAGGTGCCATGAAACGCATTGCAGAAATACAATGAGACCATTTTATCTATTTTATAATTTATAGTTTATTTTTATGTTTCATCATCAATATTTTTTATCATGTGATCCTTTGATTCAAAAATATTTTTATAAATATTTTTATCATTCACTAAATTTTATTTCACATGATTGGTTTTATATGCATTTCTATGTCAATAATACTAAGAACAGCTTCAGACCTTTTATCCTATATACACTTGACATCATAGTTATTTATATTTGAAAGTGCACTTTATCACAAATAAATCAATTTCCTATCCTTTAAGAAAGCTGTGAGTTAACAACAGTGAAACACGTCAGAGACCTGTAACATCAGTTCTAACATCTTCAAGTACCTCTGTGGAATTTTTTATTTGGACCTCAAGCCTCTACTCAGACATATCCAGCATCTTTACTGTGCACAAATGGGAACCAATTCCACTGTGTTGTGCTTTATTTGCTAATAACCCCTACATTCTCCACATAGAACTGGTAATATCTACTTTAGCTGGATTCATGTGACACTTAAAGGACCATGGCCCTGATTCAGAGCCGGACGCTCTGAAAGAGCGCTCGCTCTGAATCAGGGCATTTTTTTTTTTTGTGTGCGGCCTCGTGGCTACTCGCATTTGTGGGTGACCACCCACAGCTAATGTGAGCGGCCATGATGATGGACGCGATGGTCAAGACCATCGCGACCATCTGGCTTGCAAAGAGACCCTTGTGGTAGGGTCTTGTGGCTGCAAGCCCCAGAGAGCTTTTGGCTCAAACAGAGCCGATAGCTCTCCCACTGACATCACTTGTGATGTCAGTGGAGCTGCCCCCAAACGGTAGGCGTTCCCATGGGAACGCCTCCTTCTGGACAGCCACCCCTACGAACCGCCCACCAGAGGGGGCATGCTGTCACTCAACATCGACAGCACGTCCCCTTTGGTGCGAGACCCGGAGTGACGGATTGCCCATCGATATCCGGGTCTCGCACAAGCGTACGACGGAGCCAGCTCCATCGTACGCATGCGCTCGGCCACCATTGACCCGGTTGCGAGCGCTCAGCGCTTTCGACCGGGTCTGAATCAGGCCCCATATTCATGTGTGACTTACCCTTATGTCTAATATTGATGGGACATTTTGAGGGGACAAGGTACCATATCCTCAGCAATTCTTTATTTACACTTCAGATTATTGACATTTTAAGATTATGAACTTTGACTGTAATTTGTTTACTAGTTTTTTATTGTCTAAGAATAAATGTGTTTTTATATATTCCATTCATATTTATGATTATCTAGTAATACTTTGTTAATTATTGTACGGCTAATTTTACCAGTAAGTAGGCCTTTGAGGCCCATTTGAGCTCTGCTTCTTCTTTTGTTACACTATTTGTTTAAACCTTGTTAGAGATTAACTGTCTCCCACAAAACAGTTGCTTTTTGGATCAGTCACCCTTGCACCTGATTTGTTTTATTTTTGATATATCACCCATTCTTAAAGTGACAGTCAGCAGCCATTTGGGGACAGGGAGGGGGCAGTGACAGGGAATGTTCTACAAAATGGGGGTATGTCAGCCCAATTTTGTAGGCATGCTGAGACCAGGGTCTGTGTATTCTGATGCAGCTTCACTGGCTGCAGCTGATGCAGTCCCTAGAAGCCTGAGCTGCTTGTCAATTTGTGCACATGTCCATGATTGTGATCCTGTGCAGTGCACATTTTTGCACAGACCAACAGAGAACAACAGACCCCCTGTGGAGATAAGTTATGAGCCATGGTTCCTGGTTACTATTATGGGGACTTGATGCTCTTAATATTAATACAAATAAGAGTGCTGCACAGATCTCAGGGATCCATGCAGTATATAGAACTGTTGCTATTTTGAAACCATCTCGCATCAACATCGGATTTAGGCCCTCATTCAGAGCCGTTCGCTATTTGTGGTCGCTCGTTTAAAAACAAGGGGTGGCTATTCAAATGATCCGTACGCACATTGCAGTCTGTTCACACCTCTAAGTCTGAACGAGCGAGCAAAACATACGCTCGTTTATTTGTTAAAAACGCCCCCTGGCCGCTCGCATCCTACGTCATGTCCGCTATTTATTAGATTAATCGAGTACATCGACCAGCGTATGAACTGCTCGCTATTCTTGTGGTTGGTGTTTGCTACCACAAATTTGCGAGCAGTTCTGGCTATAAAATAACCCAGTGACGTGGTCACTGACGCTGCTGTTTTAAATATGCACACTCATAAAACGCCCGTTTTGACCTTTAAGCACGCCTGCGTTCGGATCTCCACTCCCCATTTTCAAGCACCTTCCCCTGTTACCACCCACATACGCCTCATTCTGTCACTCAAAATAGCAGGCACTCGCTATATAGCGTACAAACGATTTTCGGCCGCACTGACTGGTTCGCGCATGCGTACTAAAAACCGTACGCATGCGCAGATGTGCAAACATCGCTCGGAACGAGCGTACTGCCGCTAACGAGCGGCTCTGAATGAGGGCCTTAGGCCCTGATTCAGAGCCACCCGCTATTTGCGAGCACTCGCTCTGAATCAGGGTGGGACAATTTTTTTCTTCACCGGACTCCAAGCCGCTCGCTAAACTGTGGGTGGCCACCCACAGCTTTAGTGGGCGGCCTGGCGATGGTCGCGATTATCACGACCATCGGGCTTGCGACGAGACCCTTGTGGTAGGGTCTCGTCCACCGCAAGCCCCAGTGAACTTCCTGCTCTAATAGAGCAGGAAGTTCACTACTGACATCACTGGTAATGTCAGTAGGGCCGCCCACAAATGGCAGGCGTTCCTTCAGGAATGCCTCCGTTTGTCCAGCCACCCCCCCTACACGCCTACAAAACGGGGTGAGCTGTCAATCACAATCGACAGCCGCCCTGTCTTGTAGTGAGTCCCGCAGCCCGGTCCGGCCATTGACCAACTTGCGAGTGCTATGCACTCGCAAGCGGGTCTGAATCAGGCCCTTAGTTTAGACTGTCATGAAAATCTCTACTAAATCCAGTGGTTTTGACTCTATACCACCGTCAATCAATGACGGATCCTTGTCATTTTCAAAGTGCCGGCAAAACTGGCACTTAGTAAATTTCAGTGTTTGTTTTCATTTTAGCTTTTAAATGAAGAGAATATGTACCATCCATTTTAGTAGAGTAGTTTCTTATATGCAGCCAGGGATTATTAGTGTTAGTGGTTACCAACTTCTGGTAGGGCAGGAAATTAACATGTTAATAAATTTTCTGACCCAAACACTGAATAACATCCCCTTTAATTTCTATCAACCTCTGCACAATTTTACGTTTCTCTGAACCGCTATGTTATATTATATTATTCTCGGTGTAATTGTTTGTAGTGTACAGCATGTATCTGCAACTTGGTTTGTGACAAGTGGCATCAGCTCTTAGTCATCCTTTCCAGGTGAACTTTGAGGCAGCTGAACTATTACCCATCAGGATCCTTTCTCCACTGTGATTTATAACAGTAGGATAGTTTGCTTTATTTTATCTGTAGTCTATAGACTTGTTTCTAATTCCATCACTTTTTTGCTGTACGGTGTGAGGTCAATTCAGTCACTTATATCTCTCATTGCTCTTATTAGTTGTTTCCACCTGAAGCTATTTATGCTATAGTAGGTGTTTTCATATTTTATTTTTTTTCCTCTAGGATGGCAAAATCTGCAGATTACACCACAACAACTCAACTCTGTTAAACAAGAGTGCTGAATTAGAACCAAGTTTTCAGGTACAGACCAACTATGGACATGTTTCTGTAGCTTGTTAAGAAGCCTGTTCAGACCTTCCCTAGTTACTAACAATTAAATAGTTCAAAGGCAATTGTCCAAAAATTATTTTTCCAAACTGCACAGTTTAAGGTCTTAATAATTGTGTGATGTATGTCTGTTTTTCCTCGATTTTAAAGTAAGCAGGTCCAGAGCAACTGGTAGCCAATCAGATCATTTTATTATACAGTATTTCATCTTGCTAATGTGACTGTGTAATTTATGACAGAGATGCATGAGGCAGGGACCAGTACAGGAGCATTTATAGAGAGGAGGGGGGCCGTGACAGCCATTTTGCCAGTCGTTTTTACAGCGCCGGACCCCCGCACCGACGTGGGACTCCAGAGAGGTAAGTAAAACTATGGGTGCATGGTATGCGGTGCGTGGCCCCCCTGACCCAGGGGCCCACGTGCCCCACACACCATGCACCCATTATATATATATGCCCTTGGGCCAGTACAATGACTAGGACCTTCTATCAATGGTCTTCATCAATGGCAGGAAACCAAAGATGGTTTACACCAGAACAGGGCATCAGAGGAGGCAAATGGAGGCATGACTCGGCAGGCCAATAAGGGAATGGGGTGGGATTTGCTTTTGCTTCAGGGGCAGAGCTCAGGTCTGTGACCCCGCTGCCAGGGGAGAGAAAAAACACATTGCTAGGTTCTCTGCTATTGATGGTGGAGAACCATTGGTTCTCCACCACTGATGGGAAAACCATCGACCATTGGTAGCAAACCATCTCTACCCATGATATGAGGTTGGAAATTAAGTTTAACAGAAAGCCACATGAGCCCCACAGTGCAAAATGTGTCATGTACAAATTACCATTTCCTATAGCTTCAATTCAATCAGAACAGATAAAGGGGTCTATTTACTAAGCCTTGGATGCAGATGAATTGAATGGAGATAAAGTACCAGCCAATCAGCTCCTAACTGTCATGTTACATGCTGTTAAAAATGACAGGAGCTGACTGGCTCCATATCTCCGTTCAATTTATATCCATCCAAGGCTTACAAAATAGACCCCAAAGGGCCTGATTCAGAGACGGACGCAATTAGCGCTCGCTCGTCCAGAAAATAGGGGTGGCTATTCAAATGAACCTTTCGCTCTTTGCGGTCTGTTCACGCCTCTATGTCTGAACGAGCGAACAAAACTTGCGGTCGTTTCTTGGATAACTATGCCCCCTGGCCGCTCACATCCTACAACATGTCCGCTATTTATTAGATTAATCGAGTACATCGACCAGAGTATGAACTGCTCGCTATTCTTGTGGTTCGTTTTTCCTACCACAAATTTGCGAGCAGTTCTGACTATAAAATAACCCAGTGACGTGGTCAGTGATGCTGCTGTATTAATTATGCACACCCATAAAACGCCCGTTTTGACCTTTAAGCACGCCTGCGTTCTGATCTCCACTCCCCGTTTTCAAGCACCTTCCCCTGTTACCACCCACATACGCCTCCTCCTGTCACTCATATTAGCAGGCATTCGCTATTTAGCAAACAAATGATTTTCGGCCGCACTGACTGGTTTGCGCATGCGTATTACGATCCGTACGCATGCGCAGTTGGGCAAACATCGCTCGGAACGAACGAGCGGCCGCTTACGAGCGGCTCTGAATCAGGCCCAAAGTGCATTATATACGCATCAAGCTCACACATGCCTATGGAGCTCAAAAGCTGACCAAATTTTACACTCTACTCTATCAAATATCATTTGAATGGCTTTCCATGAAGTAGGATGTTTACCCCATAACTGCTTTCGGTTTCTCACTCTTGTGTTGAGCCCGTTTTTCCACTGTTTGTGCTTATCACATTCCAACATCAATATCACAATATTTTTCGCAGTATACGCAGAACTACCTTGTGAAGCAAATGTTATTTTTTTTTTTATATATTATATATGCCACAGAGAAATACATTGTGATTCCTGTTTTGAAATTAATCCACCTTTCCAAAATAGCAAAAAGCTGGGGGCAAATTTAAAGCTAAAGAACGATTTCAAACGATTTTAATCGATTCCAAATCGGTCTAAATCAATGTTGTGTTTCTGAGGCTAAATCACACATTTAATAACAGTCAATTTTGTATTTGTTTTTTTCAAGTGTTAGTAAATGTGCGATTTAGCTCCAGAAACACATCGATTTAAATCAATTAAAATCAACCATTACTAAATTTGCTCCTAGTTGTAGATTTTTCCAACAAACTCTGCACTTGAATATGAAAAGAATTTTTTTTTCTTTGTTAATTTTCCTCGTCTTAAATTGTTTAGGCTGACAATTTTTAAACTAGTAAACCTATCACATTAAATGATGGTAATGCTTTTTTATATAATACAAGATGGAGTAGATATTTTTTTTATATAATGTTTTAGTCCTTGTCTGGCAGCTCATATGATGTCACTTGCCAGGGACCATCTCCACTGCTACCTTTGGCTCCCAATTGGTGATCTGTACATGGGAAGAAGATTTGTATGTTTCATTTTTTAAATGGGGCCTTTCACTAAGTCCCATTCATCTTCAGCAAAGAGCAGAGGCATCTTATGAGGGGAGAGGTGCATCTTTTGATGGGAGAGCTCCCCCTTATGATGGGAGATCCCCTTTGTGCCGATGTATGTGCAATCGTGTATCCCAGGAAAATTGCTTTGGTGCACCTATTATAGTTACGCCACTAGGTGAAGAGACTAAGATAACTTTATTGCTTGTGCAATTTTGTTAACAATATGTGCAGCAAAATTAAGACCATATACAGTAGGCATGTGTGTGACTAACATAGACAAATACTGCGGTAGGGGGATTTAAGTGCTTGAAATTCTAACTGTAGGCCATAAACACTATATATTGGCTTTATACCAATTAAGCATCAACATTGTTGGAACTACAATAATCTCTCTCTTTTTTACAAAAATATTTTGCTCTCTCTCTCTCTTTTACAAAAAATATTACAATGTGGTACTGAAGAGATCCGGACAGATCCGAGTAACGATTCTGATCTTCCCGTGGTTTGGAATTCAGATTTTAATTCTGAATTTTGGGTTTTGGATTGCAAAAAATTACACGATTTTAGCTGTTCTTAAAAACTTTTTAGCAATTATTTAAAAAAAAAACCTGATCCAAAACCAAAACACAAAGATGAATCCAGATCCAAAACCAAAACACTGGAGTCAGCACATATCTCTAATAGTAATGTAGGATATTATTCCCTTTAAGGTGAATGAAAAAAAAAACATTGCAGATAAACCAAAACTGAAAATTCTCCATGGAAAGAGAGTAAATATCCATCACCTTGAGAATGTCGAGAATTATTATCAAAATTGTTGGATATTTACATTACATCCACAAAGACCTGGCAGTGCAGAGTGAAGGTCTTGCAATTCCCCTGGCTCTATAGTGAAGCTTAATAGTCGGTGAAAGTAGAATTGATCTTTAAATAAGGAGCATAGATAGTTTGTCACAATTCCGCCCATGCCCCTTTGTTTACAATTCTTTACATGATTACTGGGTGTGGGTAGAAAGTAAATAGAGGGAGATTATTATTATTATTATTATTATTATTATTATTATTATTATCCCTAATATTAATTACATTGTGAATAATTTTAATTTACCAAAATGGAACCTTTATATAAAATTTTTATTTTACTGCACATTCTGTGTTTCACTTTTATATATTTCTTTATTTTCTAATTGGGCTTGAAGCTACCCATGAGGCAACACATATTTATTACACATACTCAGGGAAGTGCTACATTCTACAACTATGTTAATCTGTTTTTTGACTGTTTGATTGTCTTTTTGTCTAAAAACAATTTTAGTAATGGGTTTTAAAAATTGTATAACTATGTCATTTCTAAAACACTAAAACATAGCAGAGATGATAAGACTTTCTATATCTTGGAGTATGAAAAAGTATTGTTTTGATTTTATTTTCCCGTTAGGAACTATACAGCCTTCATATGGTACTTTGCAGTTAATGGAATTTCCTAATGTTCTAGAATCTATGGTCCTGGATAAACAACTATAGTTGATTGGCCATCTGTGACCCTAAGGATCTCTAAATACTCTCCAAGCTAGATGACAAAACAAGCCATCTAGAGCAGGGGTTTCCAACCACAGTCTTCAAGTCACACTAACGGTCAAGATTTTAAGGATAACCATACTTGAGCACAGGTGACTTAATTAGTAAATCAGTTTAGAGATGAGCGGGTCCGGTTCTCAGAGAACTGGACCCACCCCGAACGTCACATTCCAGAACGGGATCCAAGTCCGACTCAGGTTTTTCCACCTGACTCCGATCCCAAAACAAGGCAAAATTTCATCATCCTGCTGTCGGATTCTCGGGGGTTTTGGATTGTATATAAGTCCCAGTGGTGATCGGTGTCATTTGCTTGCTGAGTCCTGGGCTGTGAGGCTGTGCTCCATCCAAGGGGGGCTGTGTTGTCCAATATAGGTGTGCTGTGCTCTGTCCATGGGTCTGTAGTATTAATCATTGCTAATCCAAGGGTGTGCTGTGCTGACCATCAATGGGTGTGCTGTCCAGGGTTGTGCTGTCCATCTAGTGTCATCCATGGGCTGAAAAACCTAAATGTTTAAAATAAATAATAATAATAAGTTAAATAAAAAGTAAAAAATATTTTTTGTGATGTACCCCACACTGTGACACTATGGCTCTCATTCAGAGCCACTCGCTAGCGGCAGTACGCTCGTTCCGAGCGATGTTCGCACATCTGCGCATGCGTACGGTTTTTAGTACGCATGCGCGAACCAGTCAGTGCGGCCGAAAATCGTTGGTACGCAATATAGCGACTGCCTGCTATTTTGAGTGACAGAATGAGGCGTATGTGGGTGGTAACAGGGGAAGGTGCTTGAAAATGGGGAGTGGAGATCCGAATGCAGGCGTGCTTAAAGGTCAAAACGGGCGTTTTAAGGGAGTGCATAATTAATACAGCAGCGTCATTGACCACGTCACTTGGTTTTTTTTAACTCAGAACTGCTCGCAAAATAGCGGTTGAAAACACCAAGCACAAGAATAGCGAGCAGTTCATACGCTGTACGATGTACTCGATTAATCTAATAAATAGCGGACATGACGTATGGTGCGTGCGGCCAGGGGGTTTTTATCAAAAAAACGAGCGTATGTTTTGCTCGCTCGTTCAGACTTAGAGGTGGGAACAGACTGCAATTTGCGAACGGATCATTTGAATAGCCACCCCTTGTTTTTGAACGAACGACCACAAATAGCGAACGGCTCTGAATCAGGCCCTATATGCTGTAGCCCCCCCTCGTGTATGCAAAGCACTGTGATGCTGCTAGCCATATTGTGAGTGATGCTGTAGGTTCATAATACTGCAATGTATAATTTGTAAAGTATTGTGAGTGACCTGTCGGTCATTAATACTGCATTGTAATATTACTGTATTCATACAAGTATTGTGACACTGTTGGTCAGTAATACCATACAAGTGTTGTGACACTGTAAGTGGTAGCACAGCGTAATATTCATAAAAAATATTGTGATAGTGTAAGTGGTAGTGCAGTGTAATATCCAACACATATTGTGACACTGTAAGTGGAAATGCAGTGCAATATTCATAAAAAATATTGTGACACTGCAAGTAGAATGCAGTGTAATATTCATAAAAAATATTGTGACACTGTAAGTAGATAGGCAGTGTAATATTCATAAAAAATACAGTGACACTAAGTGGTAGTGCAGTGTATTCATAATATAAACACATATTGTGACACTGTAAGTGGAAATGTAGGGTATAATCCATAAAACAAATTGTGACACTGTAAGTGGTAGTGCAATGTATTATTCATAAAAAATATTGTGACACTGTAAGTGATAGCACAGTGTATTCATAAAATATATTGTTTCACTGTAGTGGTAGCGCAGTGATTTATTCATAAAAATTTTGTGACACTGCAAGTGGTGGCACAGTGTATTATTTATAAAAAATATTGTGACACTGTAAGTGGTAGCACAGTGTATTATTCATAAAAAATATTGTGACACTGTAAGTGGAACCGCAGTATATTATTCATAAAAAATATTATGACTCTGTAGGTAATTGATACCACAATGTAATATATAAAATTGGTATAAATTGACAGTGTGCTGTACCCCAAATCATTCGTGTTTGTTGATATGGAGAATGATTAGTTGAGAGGAGAGCAGGAAACACATACTAGTGCTGGAGCTGCTGCCAGTACCACCAGTAATGACGATACCAGTCCATCTACATCATCTACTAAAGCCGATGCCCAAGGGCATACAGGGCTTAAGCAGGGGCATCTAAAATCAAAGAAGCAATCTTTTACAATGGTAAAGAAAAAAACAGAGAAAAAAGGGGGGAGAGCAGATGCACCATACATCCATTAATAATTATACATCATATATGTGGTTTTTGGCATAAATTTAGCCACAGTTATGAGCTTACCCACCAATGTCAAGGTAACATCATCGGGTAAGTCCCTAACATTATGGGGGTACTTGTCTGGGGCGTGGGGCACCCCCAAACCATCCCAACAAAACTAACCCAGGGCACCACACAAATAAAAAAAAAAATAGCAGTTAATTATTGAAGTGTTAAGTAAGTGAAAGTGGCTGCTTAGTGTTGGAAGTGTTAGGAAACTGAAAAATAAATGTGAAAACATGTAACATAAATAAAAAACAAACAAAGTGATATAAAGTGATAAGAATAAGTATTATGCCCCAAATAAGTCCAACCATAGCAGTTCAAGGAGCTCCATGCTCCAAAGTTCACCCCACAACTGACTTGCTAAATAGTTCTAAATGCATACAGGTCTTACCTGTGGCTTTGCTATACAGACTGTGCAGTCAGAAAATGCTGGGTCCATTTTTAAAAACATCAGAGGCAGGTGGATGGGGTGCTAGTCCAGATTGAAGGAGTCTCGGCCTTCATGTGTGTATACTGTACATACATACACATAATATATGGAATATTTTAGGGGAAGGGGGCCTGGACTGCAAACCCTAGCTCTTCCTTAGTATTTAGTACTACAATATAGAAAAAAAGGGGGGAGAGCAGATACACCATACAACCATTAATAATTATACATCATATACAAGGTTTTTGGTATAAATTTGGCCAAAGTTATGAGCTTACCCACCAACGTCAAGGATATCTCATCGGGTAAGTGCCTATCATTATGGGGGGTTCATGTCTGGGGTGTGGTGCACCCCCAAACCATCTCAGCCAAACCACCCCAGGGCACCACACAAATAAAAAAAAGGTAATTAGTAGGGGCTGGCTGGCAACTTTTAGCCTGGGGGGCATATGCACACAGGTGGCCCTGTCAGAGGAGTAGCGTGTAGCCAGGGTGCCCAGAGCACATGTGTGCTTAGGCGCCCCCCCCTCAAGTGTTCCAGGGAGGAGGCAGGTCCTTATGGAATTAATGTAAAGTAAAAATAAAAGATATGGGGCAGCCCCCTGTAGTGGTGCCCATATGCAGTGCCCCAGGAGAGGACCCCCTTATACAGGCCACCAGTAGTGATCCTCCTATGCAGTGCCCCTTATACAGTGCACCCAGCAGTGGTCCCCCCTGTGCAGTGTCCCTTGTGCCCCCAGTAGTAAGCTTCTTATATAGTGTCCACAGTAGTGGTCCCCCCTGTGCAGTGCCCCTTGTGGTAGGGTCTCATCTGCCGCAAGCCCTGGAGTGCTTTTGGCTCTATCAGAGCCGAGAGCACTCCCACTGACATCACTTGTGATGTTAGTGGGGCCGGTCCCAGATGGTAGGTGTTCCCATGGGAAAGCCACCATCTGGGCAGCCACGCCCCCGGCACACCCACCAAAGGGGGCGTGCTGTCACTCACCATCGACAGCATGCCCCTTTTTAGCGAGACCGATAGCGCCGGCTCCGTCATGCGCATGCGTACTGGGCCAACATTGACCCGCTTGCGAGCGCTCAGCGCTCGCGAGCGGGTCTGAATTAGGCCCAGAGTTCCATTAGGAACCCTCCCCAGCAATGGCCACTGCACAGTAGTGCTGTGGGGTCCCAAATGAAAAAGCTAAGTAATTTCTAATGCGATCCCTTCACTTCTAAAACATCACAAGGACAGACTTCTTTTAGAGCCCCTGTCCCTGGATGTGATTTTTAATATATTCGGGTGAATCTTAATTTTTTATTCTTAGTGGTGATAATAAATTACATATATTGGGTCTAAAATTTATAAATATGCCCCTTGTTTACGTATAGAGATTGGCTTGCCTCAAGCAACGCTAAAGAAAACAGATCATATTTGTTGGTGGGATCATAATCACAATAATATATTATTTTACTAATTGGACAGACAAACCTATGTTGGCAACATTATTATTATTATACCATTTTATGAAATTATAATGAAAACCTTTTTATTTATTTTTTTTAAATTACATCAGTGCAGGATATATAAAAAGCAAAAACCTGCTCACAGGAGGGTACAGTTATCAAAACACAAAACTATTCTAAAACCATATGAACCTAAAATGCTAACAAATATTTTTTAAAAAGTAAGTTGTCCAAGATACACAGAGTCTGATTAAGAGATTATCGGTAAACTGCGCATGTCTAAGTCACACGGCTCATGCGTCAATGTACTTTACCATAGTTATTGCAGCGACTGTTTCCCACAAATAGTCAGGGACCATATGTGTGCGGCAAAAATGCAATTGTGTCACAACCATTTTCGGAGTGTGTCACCATCCCATACGCAATAAAAATGGCTCCGGCGTTTCATCCACGCAGCCATTCTGTGTGACCATAGGGTTATACAAAAGGTCAACTATCGAAGGGTCTGTAACTAATGCTGCATCTTTTTACGCAGTTGATTGGATTTGTGATGCTGTCTGTGGGCGTCTCAGTACATATCCTGGAGGCTGCAACATTTGCATATTTTTGCAAAGTTGCTGTGTGCAAAGATGCAGTCATGGTGGGATTAGCGTACATCTCTGAATCAGGCCCACAGTAATATCAGGAACCAATTAAAGCATAGATTCTCAAAACCGTTCCTCAGAACCCCACACAGTTCATTTATTCCATGTCTCGACACAGAATGCAAGTAAAATAATTAGCACCACCTGTAGATCATTTAAAATGTGTCAGTGAGTTATGAATACACCTGTGCAGTTGATAGGTGAGAACCGAGTCTGAGAACCACCAAATTAAAGGCTCTATTAGCTCTTGACAGCTCAAAGAATAATCACTGGAAACTATAATCACTGATGCATTTTGTTGCTATGGCAACAACTTCAAAGAGATTAATGCTCTCAAGTTGCAGTGAAACATCACAAATATATATATATATATATATATATATATATATATAAATATATTTATACCAGACCCTACCGGACCAGATTATGGGGACATTTATGGATTAGCTGCAGGCGTGTCTGTGCATTTGAACGCCGTTACAGGGGCGTGCATAATTAAGCCCCTACGATTGCATACGCTGGCAGAGGTCTAGATGGCGACAAAAAGTTTAGCAGTTTGTGCGGTAGGGTCAGGTCATCCGCAACTGTGCGAATGTTTCGATTTTACTTGATGTTACCAATGTTTTTGCTGACTTGCGGATGCATGTCAAGGGAAGTGGGTGGCTTTATACAGTGATGGGCGTCTTGGTATAGTGCTGTGCTTGCCGTACGATTGCATTCATTAGCATATTTTCACAGCTAGCGGGTGCGTGCGATTGCAGCCGTGCAGTCCATGCTGAATCAGGCCCATAGTGCACAGGTTTCTGTTGTACATGTTGAGAAGAACCTTGTAGTACTTGTAGATGTAATGAAAAAATGATAATGGAAAAGCCTTACTCCTTACGTGTAAAGTGTTGATGTTGATTCTCAAAGAAAGTGCAAGCTTTTTGCTCATTGGCAAGGGCATAAATGGTGCTACTGAAGCTATACATATGGAATGAATATTATCTAATATTTCACCGTATGATTGTTTGATTAATTGAATTTTGTTATTTATTTTGTCCCAGTAGGGAATAGCAATTCTAAAAAAGAGTTGTGTATACATTTGATATGTATATATTATGTGTGTTTTTTCTGTCGGGTGTCACAGGTGAATTCACCTTTATTTTAGGAATCCGATATTAAAAGTTACGTCTCAATAATTTCATTTTTCAAGAGTGCTCACAAAACAGAGGGCCTGATTCAGACCCGGTCGCAAGCGCTGAGCGCTCGCAACTGGGTCGATGTTTGCCCACTGGGCATGCACATGACGGAGCCGGCCCCATTGTGCGCATGCGCGAGACCCGGCTAGCTCCGGGTCTCGCACCAAAGGGGGTGAGCTGTCGATGGTGATTGACAGCTCACCCCGTTTGGCAGGTGGGCAGTGGGGGTGGCTGGCCAAACAGAGGCATTCCCGAAGGAACGCCTGCCGTTTGGGGGCGGCCCCACTGACATCACCAGTGATGTCAGTGGGAGAGCTTCCAGCTCTATTAGAGCCAGAAGCTCTCTGGGGCTTGCAGCCACGAGACCCTACCACAAGGGTCTCGTCGCAAGCCCGATGGTCGCGATGGTCTTGACCATCACAACCATCAACCTGGCCGCTCGCAATAGCTGTGGGTGGTCACCAGGGCCGGATTAAGACCCACATGGGCCTGGAGCTGAAAATGTTCAAGGGCCTATACTGAGAAGGGGAAGAGCTGTGATAGGTGCTGTGTGGGTGTAGCCAGAGTCACCCTGGTTTATACACCCCCTAAACTATGAACCCAATTTCTCCCTAACTACATAGAAATAGAAAAATTGCATAATTTAATTATTTTTGGAAGGAGGGGGGGACTAGAAAAGCTATTTAAATACTTAAAATGTATGGCCAGTTAGGCAGCTGGTAATCATGCTGTCATGTTGATGGGCCTATTTTTGTGTGAAGGCCTGGAGCTGTAGCTCCATCCGCCCCATTGTTAATCTGGCCCTGCTGGTCACCCACAGCTATGCGAGTGGCCAGGAGGCCGCACAAAAAAACACCCTAATTCAGAGCGAGCGCTCATTCAGAATGTCTGGCACTGAATCAGGCCCAGAGTTCTTTTCTTTTTCTTCATTTTCACTGCCCGCTTTATTTCAATTTACCTAGTAATAGTGTTATGGGAAGTGATTGAGGGCTCTATTTACTACAATCTGCATTGGTAATGCAGATTGTAGTGTGACATTACCGAGTGAATTAGCATTGCGAATTCAGGCAATATAACAGGGATTTACTACAAATCCCTTGCAGGGACAGAGCTTGCGAGAAATCTCTGTTCCTGCGAATCCCCTCCGGAGCATTATCACGGTATTTTCGCAAAAAATACAGTGACAAGTACCCCACACATGTGCCGAACGGCCGCCGCTGCTACTCCCCCCCGGCGCTAAACCCTGCCCCTGTTGCTAAGCCCCACCCCCCACTATTGTGCTTATATGGTAATTAGCTATTCCATCTGTGCTGATATAGTAATGCAGCAGGGGGCATCACGCCTCCTACTGCATTACGTATCCGAGCTGGGTTGTCCAACACAGCATCGGATACTTTGCGGGACATCGGCCGGCTAAGGTGACCCATGGGGTCACGCAGCCGGCTGCCACAGTTGAGATCAGGAAGCCAGAAAATCTCCGTCAGCCGACAGAGATCCTGGCTTCTTCCCTCCCCCTCAACGACAGCAACACGCCTCCGTTTCGGGGAACAAAGGGCATCGCTGCCCCATCCCCATCCAGAAACGGCAGCAGACTGTCAATCACTGACAGTCTGCTGCCAGTCTGCGAGCGAGATCGCACACCCGTTCTGCACATGCGCCTGCACAGATTCCCAAACATCAGGAATCTGCACTCAGCATTACCATGGCGTGCACTAATGAATCATGCCCACAGTCCATAGCGTGTGGACAGAGGGTCAGCCAAGGACCAAAGATTGGAATGTTGGCCCTTGAGACATCTGCGGGGCCCAAGTGATACTGAGAGGGCATGTCCAAATCCAGGAGGCATGTTCACACCCCCCCAAAGAAAAACACATGTAAAACATCATGTGCCTCACTCTGCAAAGTGGGACATTTGTTACCCTCAGCAACTAGTCTGGGCCCCCACCAACCCCTCCAAAAGGTCTGGGTAATTGGTACCATCCGCTCTCGCCACTCCTCTTTGTAGAGAAGTATTATTGACCCCTTTGGGTGAAACATTCAAAACTTGGCAAATGAAATGGCAGTTCCAAAAATACAAACTAATTATTCATCAAGTCTATTATCTGATAGGGAGGCAATGATGATGTATTTATATGTTAATCATTCTGGGGCAAAAGATGCACCTAGTAACAATTGTGAAGTGCATGCTGTAGGTTCATCCATCACTGCTATTAATATTAGACAGGGTAAAAGTACAGCAGTAGGCATCATTTTAGAAATCAATAGCTTGTAGCTACTACTTAGTGGCTACTGTATGTTTATCTTAACAAAGCTGCACCCACTTTATATGTTGGCGCTAAAACCTTTAATGTTTAGCACCCTCCCAGCTTTTGCTCACAGTGATCCTGTTTCAGAGTTGCAGCAAAGTCATCTCTACATACAGATCACGCAATACTTACATGCATGGGGGCCTGCATACACAACTTTGAGCAGCTGTGGGTGATTGAAGTCTCAGTTATACCTCCACATGTTGCTTAGTGGGTGCACTTGGGAATATATTCAAAGTGTGTCATGGGCATGGAAGCTGAAATGCAGGCTACTCAGAGTTGTGCAGAGATCCGGATGATTTCAAATGGATCTCCTGCATCAGGGTAGGGCTGATGTAAATGTGCACTGATATTGATGACATAGGCATAGATACTGCCAACTCTGAATCTGCATTTATTTCCAAATATGCTATCTGTCCCTGGGTGTGTTGTGCTGCTTGCTGCTCTAACAGAGGTTGTAGATAGCTGATAGGAAGTAAACTGCTGAATCAGAGTGAATCATAGAAAATTGCTATGGCTATATACAACCCTTATGTATGTGGGCTTGTGTGTGCATGCAAATAAAATAAGAGTTGGGCCTACGTTTGTACACATCACCACATTCACCACTAATAAAATCCCCCACACAAACGCAAATGAATGTATATCACACCTATCTCAGCTCTATATGTTTCCGATATTGCTTCACGCAACCATTGGAATTACCTTGTGATAATCCAACATTAGCATATTCAAGAAGTGTATGGTTCAGTTCTCCAGCAATCTGAATCCACCAAAATTTTGTGAATCCGGATAGATCTGAGTCACGGTTCTGATCTTCCTGCGGTTCGGAATTCAAATTTGAAATCCAAATTTTGGGTTGCACAAATTAAATGATTTTAGCTATTTTTAAATATTTTTTTATCAGTTTAAAAAAAACATATCCAAAACCAAAACATTTGAGGGTGCTTTTGCAAAACCAAACCACGAAGATGAATCCAGATCCAAAACCAAAACACGAGGGTCGGCGCACATATCAAATACATTTTATACAATCTGTGCTGATGCACGGGTTTGTAGTGGAAAGTGTTGGGATTTGTAGAACAAGATAGTGGCATTTCCAGTGGTTTACTAGAATAGTGGTTGAACATTTGAAGTGTGGACTAAGGGCCTCGTTCAGAGATGTACCCTGTTCTGAATGTTATAAGAGATGTGCGCCGACCCCCGTGATTTGGTTTTGGTTCTAATTCGTCGTTCGGTTTAGGTTTTGCAAAAACTGCCCTCACGTGTTTTGGTTTTGAAACTGTATTTTTTTTTTAAAATTGATAAATACAACTAAAATCACATAATTTGGGTCTGTTTTTGTTCCAACAGTATTATCTACCTCAATAACAATTTCCAGTCAATCATGCTGTGGCTTGGGGGGGTCTTCTAGCGAGATTGAAGGACTGGTCTGTACATGCGCAGAATGGGTCCTGCACATACGCAGACCACTCACCATAGGAGATGTGCCCTAACCATCAGGCTACCCTAAATCTCTGAGTCAGGCCCTTGGTCCAAAGCAGCAAATCTGAACTAAAACCCATTGTAACTATTCACCCAGTGGCTTTAATATTTCTAGAGAAGGTTAAACAATTAAGGCCTGTATTCAATTTGAAGCGTTAAGTCCGGATCCGCGTTAAGTTACCGCCGATGACTTCATTATCGCCTGTTTTGGTTTTACCCCGTATTCAATTTGAAAGACTTTCCGCCTAGGCGGGAAGTCAATGCAATGTAATAGGCGGTAAAGTATCGCCTATGAATGGTAGGCAGAAAAAAGTGCAGAATTGGGGTTTTTGGGTGCAACATTTCGGGAACCCCCATGCAGCCTTCAGACAGTCCCCCAAAGGTAATCTGTGTCAGAAAAAAAAAACCTTATGGACACCCCAAAAATTTACTTTGAAAAAGGGGGCGAAAAAAAAAATGTTGGGGTACAAACTTAAAAACTAGTGAACTTGACTCTGGGGGGGTCCCCAGGTATGCCCCAAGAGTTTTCTTGATTGCAGGTGCTTGCGGAAGGTGGATTTTTCACGATTTTTTCAACTTCACTTTTTCAAGTTTTAAACATGCTGACCCCCATTTTCAAGTACCCCAAATTTGCTGGGATAACTTATTTTCTGGAAAAAATACTCCTAAATACTATTCTGCATCAGGTATAGAAAAACACTATTTAGTAGCTATTGAGCCCGTTTAAAAACACCGAATACATTCAGCAAGCCAAATGGGGGTACCATAGGAAACCTCCATGTCAGAGCATCATTTGGGGGGTGTCAGGCTGATTTCCCCAAAACTGACAGTACTTTCCGCTTGTTAAAGTATCACCGGGTCCCGTTTACGCGTCCTTTCAAATTGAATACGGGGTAAAGCGTGCAGGCGCGCGATACTTTTCCGCCTCCAAAACAGGCGAAGTCGGCGTTAAATCCGGGCCGCGTTAACTTAACGCAACTCGGCTCAAATTGAATACGGCTCTTAATCGAATGTATGATTGGTTGCTTGGCTGTGGAACAATGTTAGTAAATTAGATTTTGTACATTCTCTTCCATCCTACTGTGAAATGTTTCCACTTTCTTAAAGAGTAAGAACTACTGTTGTCACTGTATATTGAAATTATTTTTAATTTATTGCTTAGCATTTGTTACTGTCAATGCCTTTAAAAATCTATCTATCTATCTATCTATCTATCTATCTATCTATCTATCTATCTTTCTATCTTTCTGTCTCTATCTATCTTTCTGCATCTATCTATCTGTCTGTCTCTATCTGTCTGTCTGTCTATCTGTATCCATAATCCTTTATTTTTTTTTTTACTCCAGCAATTACATGGACCTCCTTGGATCAAATCAGAAGCGAAATCGTCTGTAGAAGAGCAAAAGACGAGTAATGAAAATAAGAACATGACAGAAGAGAAATCGTTGTAGAATAAATTCAAAAAGTTTATCATTTCTAGTCATCTTCATCTTCTTTTGGACTCTAGAAGCATGGAGATGTTTTACATTTCTAAAGCATGTTGTTTTATTTTCACTAAATTATGGTTGTTTGTACAGTACAATAGTGTTCTAAAAGAAAATCAATAAAAATATGATACATTTGTTAATAGTTTTTAGCAATAATGAAATAGAACTGGATGTTTGAAGAAATGCTTTGTAACACAGTTGATATTTTAAAATATGTTGTACTCGAATGTTTTCCCTTTTTGCTTATTACGAATACATGTTTTTTACAATTTGTTTTTTGTTTTATTTTAAACTATTCTTTACTTTTACAGAAAATAACATATTATGCGCCCAAAAAGCGTTCACCTTTAATTCCTTTGTCATTGCTAGTGCCTATATTACATGACTTTGTGGACATATTTTTTAATTAGTTTTTTTGCTACCAGAGAAGGAAGATTATATCTGCTGTATAAGAGGGGAATTTTTATTAAATTTAAATAAAATCTAAAATCACATACATTTTCATTATCAAAACAAATGTTAACACACTTTTCTTAAGCTTAAGACCTGGTTGGGTAACACTTAATATTAGTACTTCACTTCCTTCATGACTAAAATAACAATTTTTTTTTTGTTCTCCAAAGTCTGTTTTATGCTGCATACACACGGGACGATCTGTTCAGCAATCGATATCACTGAACGATCTCCCTTGAAATTCATTAATATCTCTCTTGAAATTAAATTCATATCGTTCATTTAAATCGCACTGTGTGTACGCAGTATTAGACTGTTTTTCCTTTGAGAGATAACTTTATCTTTATTTACAGTATGTCTGTGTGTGCTATAGGGAAGATTATCAAAATTAGGGGCAATTACTGTACTATTTGTAACATAGGCCCTGATTCAGAGCCACTCGCTATTTGCGGTCATTCTTTCTAAAACAAGGGGTGGCTATTCAAATGAACCGTTCGCTAATTGCGGTCTGTTCACGCCTCTAAGTCTGAACGAGCGAGCAAAACTTGCGGTTGTAATTTTGAAAAATACACCCCCTTGCCGCTCGCACCATACGTCATGTCCGCTATTTATTAGATTAATCGAGTACATCGAACAGCGTATGAACTGCTCGCTATTCTTGTGGCTGGTATTTTCAACCGCTATTTTGCGAGCAGTTCTGAGTAAAAAAAAAACAAGTGACGTGGTCAATGACGCTGCTGTTTTAATTATGCACTCCCTTAAAACGCCCGTTTTGACCTTTAAGCATGCCTGCGTTCGAATTCCACACCCCCGTTTTCAAGCACTTCCCCCTGTTACCACCCACATACACCTCCTTCTGTCACTCAAAATAGCAGGCATTCGCTATATAGCAAACAAACGATTTTCAGCCGCACTGACTGGTTCGTGCATGCGTATTAAAGTTCCATATGCATGCGCAGATGTGCGAACATCGGTCAGAACGAGCGAGCGGCCACTTACGAGCGGCTCTGAATCAGGGCCATAATCCTCCACTGCCCTGGGACCGTACTTTGCTTGCTGCAGTCCCTGTGACATAACAATGTATCCTGTCCAGACTAGGATGCACACATAGGGATAGTGTTATCAGCAACCACTATAGGTGGAAGCCACAGCATCTGGCTGTTTGGTATGCTGGCAGATCTTCTGTACATGATCAGACATATATGTTTACAAAGTAGTTTATTCATTAAATAAACTTCAACTTTTCACAATTTAAAACAAAGCAATCTACTGTATCTGATTGGTCCAAGTGCTGAGCAGCAGATTTTCATCCATTATCCCATTGGTGCCAATTTGACAGTGCACTCAGGTACAGCAGCAACAGTAGCATATGTGTGGCAAACTTTAATAACAAAATAATTGACTTATTTTCTGGATACAAAGCAACTTATTCCATAAAGAGGATGCAATGGACTACAAAATATTAATTGTGCCCCATAGGATCCGGCATTATGGCCACTTGCTTAACCAGCTTTGAGTGACTGTACAGCAGTTAAAGTCACTTGTTGCTTGACGGCGAGGTCAAATCTGCTCATGTTTAGACACCATTATAGGCATAAAGCAGTTTATTCCCTAATGAAGGTACAACCAGTAAGGCCACAAAGCAGCCTACTTACTAAGAAGTTATAACTAGAGATGATCGGTTCGGTTTTACTCGGATATGTTCTGACCTCAAAAACGGCATCTTATTGGCTATCCGGCTCTCACGTGTTTTGGATAGCCAATAAGATACATCCGAACTTATCTGAATATGCGCTAATTTGGTGAAAAGAACTGAGTAAAACCGAACCTGCACATCTCTAGTTACAGCACTGTGGGCTACAAACAAGCTAAAAGATAACATATATAATAACATGAGTTGTGTCTAAACATATGTTAGCATGATAAGCATATCTGATGGAAATTTATTCCAATAACAACCATTGTGTCAGCAATGGGCCTCATTTATTAATGAGTGTTATCATTCACAATGAGTGATAAAACTTTTTGCATATGATAACTGGTGCTCAAGCCAATCAGCTCCCAACTGTCATTTTTGTAGTTGGGAGCTGATTGGCTGGAACACCATTATCATACACAATGAGTTTTATCACTCGTGAATGATAAAACTTGTTGATAATTGAGGCATGATGTTTAATGTATTGATTCATAGTGCATTGTTAGCACATATAAACCAATTTTAAAAAGTTGAATACAGATCAGAAAAAACTAATAGGTGTTTCTATGACCTACTGACCCCATGGCACTATGTACTCACATGTAAAAGTGGGTCATATGATTAATTTTGGCAGTTAATAGGATCCATGTCTAGAATAATTCAAGCTGTATTAAGGGCAAAAGTTAGCCCAACAAACAACTAACCCAGTGGTCATAATAAGTTGGCCACTTAGTGTATAAATTATTAAAGGCAGATAATAGAGATTTTTTCAGAACAATAGTAATTTAAGTTTTATTAATAAAACACAAAGCTGGGTATTCCTGCGCACTGGAATATAGTGGCCGGGGTATGCAGCATTTAGGTAAGAGGGTGCCAGTCCCTCTCAATGGTAAATACAATACCGGTAATGGTATCTATTGCGCTTCCCCTTATGATGTATTTGATAATATCTTGTAAACTGCTAAATCAATGAGGTTCTCTGCTGGTAAATCAAAAATGACATGCATTTAATATGGGGATATGTGACCATATAAGCAATGCTGCTGGTCAAAGTGCACAATGTTAAATGATGTAATATGGAAATCACAATATAAACACTAATGCTGGTTTACACACACATTGTAAAAAATGGTGCAGTTGAGGCAATAATAGTGAATCGTATCTTGAAAGTACTTGAAGAAGTTCAAACACTGATGTGGAATTTACAGGTGGCGTCCCAACCTGTAATAGTCCAGATCGGTAGCTTCCTTAATAGAAGAAAGTCTTGTGTGCAGTGATTGATGGCACTTTGTGATGAGAGTCACAATGTACAGTACCTGGTGAGTGGGGACCTCTGGTGGCTGTCCGTCCGGAGCGATTCAGGCTTCCCGCCAGGGACGCAGCAAACGGCTCACCTGGTGCTGGTGGTCCTCTGGGAGTTTCCCTGAAGTGGAGGTCTGTGGTTGGTGCAGCAGGGTTGGTGGTGTTCCCAGCAAGGGTTGCCAGCACGGTTGCTGCACTTTCCTCTCTTATGTGTCAGCTGCTGTCAGGTGGTCTCCAAATGTTGCAGCGCTGTATGGTCCGGCTTCTCTGGACTTCCGGATAGAGTGCGCTCTAGTGTCAGGTGTGGTAACATGATGGGTAGGTATGGGGCAACCATGCAATACTGCTATACGGGTTCTCAGTCTGTTGTCCCAAAGCATTTCGGCCCTTAGGCCTTCTTCTGGGGGTGTGGTATCATGTCGGGTGGGCTTTCCTTTATTTGTAAGAACTTGTTGCTTTTGATTGGTTCCTAGTTTCCTGCTGGAAGGTGTATTTTCCATATTGTGTCTCACAGTCGCCATTTTTTGGAGTTTATTCAGTGTGGAACAGGTTAATCAGCCATTTTAACCTGGGAATCTACTCCACACCCATAATTCAATACCATCCATTGAACAGTCCCAGATTTATTCGCAGCTAACATTCCATCCTTGACACACAAGAAATTGAAAGATGTACAGAATACATATGCAAAATCACCAGCCTAAGGGCTGAAATGCGTTGGGACCACAGACTGAGAACCCGTGGAGCACTATTGCATGGTTGCCCCATACCTACCCATCACATTACCGCACCTGACACTAGAGCGCACTCTATCCGGAAGTCCAGAGAAGCCAGACCATACAGCGCTGCAACATTTGGAGTCCGCCTGAGAGCAGCTGACACATAAGAGAGGAAAGTGCAGCAACCGTGCGAGCAACCCTTGCTGCGTCCCTGGTGGGAAGCCTGAATCGCTCCGGACGGACAGCCACCAGTGGTCCCCACTCACCAAGTACTGTACATTGTGACTCTCATCACAAAGTGCCATCAATCACTGCACACAAGACTTTCTTCAATTAAGGAATCTACTGATCTGGACTATTACAGGTTGGGACGCCACCTGTAAATTCCACATCAGTGTTTGAACTTCTTCAAGTACTTTCAAGATACGATTCACTATTATTGCCTCAACTGCACCATTTTTTACAATGTGTGTGTAAACCAGCATTAGTAACTAACAAAGAAAAGATCTCGCACCAATATATAGAAATGGTTATATAATATCAAGAGAAATCAAATATGTTTTCTTATTATTCCCTGGCCCATCAACTCCAAATATATTATTCCTTGTATAGTATTTACATAGTTATGGAGGTGCTACCTTGAAATCCTATAATCAACATGAATAAAGGGAAACAAAAGACAAGATAGGATTTACTTTGTGCACTGATGGTGTCTGAATACTTTCAGTTTCAAGTGTTTCTCTGAATTATCTTAAAACATCACTTTTATTAGGTATGATTAAAATGGTAATCATTAGGTCCGACAAATTGGCGAAATATGTATTAAAACGAATAGTTACAGTAAGAAAATATATAGATGTGTTGAAAATTGAAAAAAAGGTGATTAAAATATCGTCTGGCGCCGGACTGCTACACGTTTAGTCTAATATGTATCCGGTATTGGGCTAAAGTGACTTATGAAGTGTTCGTGGAGTAGTATCAATATTAGATTGTTAAGTTAATCACACGTGGGGGTGTATTCTTTATTATTTACGTTTTTGGCTGTCAATATCCAGGGTTTGTTAGTGCCTGGATTGAATATGTATAGATCACTTAGTACATACTGTGAGATTAATCACACGTGAAAGTGTGTCTTTTTATCAGTATTTGTAAGTTGTTTGAATCCGGAGCTCGTCAGTATCCGGATTAATATGTACTGTGCTTTAAGTATATGGCATTCTTGAGTCACTTAATATATATTGTTAATTATAGCCAACCGTTAATTTTACAGTAATGCAATAATGATTCTCCTCGGATTTTCAATGGTTAATCCTATGGTTGGCTAATGGATCTATCTTCATATATTTGCCTCACGCTATCCTGAGTCTTATAATCAGTAATGTCTAGTATATGATAGTACTGCAGTCCGCCGGACTGCAGTACTATCATATACTAGACACATTGTTGATCGTAATATTGTATATATTTATACCGAGTATTAGGGAACTTGTATGTAAAATAAGGAGTCATATGATGAGCGATCATACTGCTAAACAATACCGCTAACGTGGGGAGAGTCAATATTGTGATTGAAATTTATCCAGACTGTTTGGTTTAAACACTCTGACACACGCTATTTTGCTAACTGGAGTGCTTGCTACATTGTGGCCATATCCAAACATATATAACATTACATTGTAAGATGATACAAAGTATTGATAAGTGCTAATAAACATTAAGCCACTGGCAATGTACTAGTGATACTTTTATTGCACTATTACTGATTATAAGACTCAGGATAGCGTGAGGCAAATATATGAAGATAGATCCATTAGCCAACCATAGGATTAACCATTGAAAATCCAAGGAGAATCATTATTGCATTACTGTAAAATTAACGGTTGGCTATAATTAACAATATATATTAAGTGACTCAAGAATGCCATATACTTAAAGCACAGTACATATTAATCCGGATACTGACGAGCTCCGGATTCAAACAACTTACAAATACTGATAAAAAGACACACTTTCACGTGTGATTAATCTCACAGTATGTACTAAGTGATCTATACATATTCAATCCAGGCACTAACAAACCCTGGATATTGACAGCCAAAGAACGTAAATAATAAAGAATACACCCCCACGTGTGATTAACTTAACAATCTAATATTGATACTACTCCACGAACACTTCATAAGTCACTTTAGCCCAATACCGGATACATATTAGACTAAACGTGTAGCAGTCCGGCGCCAGACGATATTTTAATCACCTTTTTTTCAATTTTCAACACATCTATATATTTTCTTACTGTAACTATTCGTTTTAATATATATTTCGCCAATTTGTCGGACCTAATGATTACCATTTTAATCATACCTAATAAAAGTGATGTTTTAAGATAATTCAGAGAAACACTTGAAACTGAAAGTATTCAGACACCATCAGTGCACAAAGTAAATCCTATCTTGTCTTTTATTTCCCTTTAAACCAGCATTAGTGTTTATATTGTGATTTCCATATTAAATCATTTAACATTGTGCACTTTGACCAGCAGCATTGCTTATATGGTCACTTATCCCCACATTAAATGCATGTCATTTTTGATTAACCAGCAGAGAACCTCATTGATTTAGCAGTTTACAAGATATTATCAAATACATCATAAGGGGAAATGCAATATATACCATTACCAGTGTTGTCTTATTAATAAAATGCACATGCAGAGCTAGTACCAGCTTACGGCTTCTCATAAGAATGCTTTCCAAGGACTGTGAGGGTCAATTTATTATACACAGCATACTGTAGATGAGTGACCTCACAAACACAGTACAGTTTACATACCCCAGTCACAGGTAAAGACATTGTAATAACACAACGTTGTAGTGACCCAACTTCAACTGCCTTCCTGGATCATCAATACTTCCTGCTTGTCATTGTTGTCACATCCATGTGTGCTAAGCGTTACGTGAATGAAGGATAATGTTTTTAAATTATGGACTAAATATACTATTATTAAAAACTATTGCTACTACCAGTGCTAACGCAGACCCTTGCAATTAATTTCAAAATATTTAATATATGGTACATATATAGTACGTATAAATAAGATGTATATATGCATAACAAATAGATATAATTTACTTAGTTTAGTGTAAACTTTATCTGTGTAGGCTAAAGAATAAAAAAAAAAAAATGTGTGCATAGCATATATTATGATCTAGTCACTCTCTTTAGGTCACTTAGGGGTTACATGAGTTGTGAAAGTTCTTACATGGCACACTGAGTGCTCCCATTTAGCTTTTGGAACCCTTTGCCTGTACAAGCTGGAAAAATGTAGCTTCAACATACATTTTAATTTAGTATTACGCCTAAGGGTATAGATAACATTGGGTCTGCTCACTCACTAATAGTAATGCAGAATAGCAAATGTACAGTCTAACCAAGAATTGAAAAAAAATTAGTGAGGCATGGGGAGATGCAGTAATGTACGGTAATCTTTTTGTACCTGTGCCAGTCATCTGTCTGACAATTTGTAGCAATTAAAGCCAGTCTGCATGAATAGATTTTTGCTGTAATTAATAGGGAAATTCTCCTGTTAAATAGCAAAGTCAGCTTGGTTGATTGTGGCTTGCAGATGTCTATCTCAGGCACAGGAACACAACCAAACTGGAATTTGAATGAGTCAGACAAGGACAGAAAAATTGCTGTCAATATTCATTATAAATATTCCCTCTAGCTAAGTGTTCTGAGATTGTGTATATATATATATATATATATATATATATATATATATGTATATAGCCTCTGAAACATCGGGCCTGATCCACAGTTGAATGTTCACCTATTTGCATAGTGTATCTTGTGTGTTTTCACACTGTGCATGAGCCAAAACTGAGCATACTGTATGCAAGAGGATGCAGTCATTTTACCATCGGACAGGATGCCGGACTTTGGAATTCCAGACTCAAAATCCCAATGCGGGGCTAAACATAGGCGTCAAAATGCTGATGCCAGTTTAGAGACTGACGCTGGAATACTGACAGCCACCATCCTGAATGTAAGTACACCAGGGAGCCTTAGCTGTTAGCCGAGGGGGGGGCCAGGTTTAGGCACCATGGGGGGTAAGGGTTAGGCTTTGGTGGGGAGTTTAGGGTTGGACACCACTGAGGGAGGTTAGAGTTAGGCACCACTCGGGGGGTTATGGTTAGGCACTAAAAGGGGAGGGTTAGGGTTAGGCACCAAGGGTGGGGGGTTAGGTGTAGGCACTTATGGGGAGGGTTAGGTTGCAGGGTGGGGAGAGTTAGGTAGCAAGAAAGGAGGGTTAGGGGGAGAATGGGGGAGGGTTAGTATACTTACCCGACCCCTGTTGAGAGACCAAGCATCTGTAAGCCACTGTCGGCATTTTGATAGAAGGCATCCCGACTGCCGGTATTTCATACCAATTCCTACACAAGTACGGGCAATTTCAATTATGTGTGCATAATATTGCTCTAAAACAGATAGGTGGAACCATTTCTGGATAGAATAAGTTGGGTTCTGTTCTGCAGAGTGAGAGTGGGTATTAAAATTTTCCATAGTCACACTGGGTTTTTGGGGAGGATGGGTTTTAGGTCTTCATCTATTAGGAGAATGTGCCATTGTCTCTTTTGAGGGGTTGGGTATGGATTGCCAGCAGTCAGGATGCCGCTGTTCAGAATACCAACAGCAGCATCCCGACATTCACAATACTGACACCCATCCTAAACCTAACACTCCCTCCCCAGTGCCTAAACCTAACCACCCCCCTAGTGCCTAAACCTAACCTCCACCTCCCTGCACACTAATCCTAACTCTCCCTCCCCGGTGCCTAACCCTAACTCTCCCCCTAGTGCTTAACCCTGATCTCTAACCCTCCCCTAATTGGCGATACTTACCTTCAGGATGCTGTCGGTCAGGATACTGGTGCCGGGATCCAGACACTGTTGGGATTTTGGTACCGGTATTTAGACCCCATCATCATCCTGCATGCCAGGATGCTGACTACATCCCCTTTAGTGAAGTATGACTGGAGAACTTTGTGATAAAAAAAATAAGTAGACTGTCCGCTTTGTCCATATGTTTGTAGTTCAGAAGGTCTCCCATTTTTGGTGTTTTGCATTGTCATCAAGGTAAGGAGTCTCTTTTAAACAAATATTGAGCAAAAAAAACAAAGCGATGGCCTTGGGATGATGGACATGAAAAGGTCTTCCCCAAAATGTTGGTATTGTGCCAGGCTATGCTATATTATTGCCATGGAACCGTCCTATTCCTACATATTATTTGCCAACCCATGGTAAAAAAACTTTTCATTTTTCTTTTAGGTGTTCCCAAAAGAAACATAACTAGAGTAACTCATACAAATGTTGACACTTTTTTAGCGGCCCAAAGAGAAGAAACTGATGCTAGCTTTAGACACACTAATTAAGATGTGATTGATGTTAATTTAGTTAACTCTATCAAGTCTATTATATAAAAATATAGATCTACTGTACAAGAATGGACATAACAGCTAAACTGGGATTGCGAGGAATAGGATCTGCTGAGACCTCAGTCCATGAAAGGCATACTGAACTTTGAAATAAAGTGATAAGTCCTGGCTGGATATCTTTTGTTAAAGATAAAATGGATTGATTGCCAATGTTATTGTTTTTAATAGATTTAATTTGGTTGAGAATCTGCACTTTGTTCCCATTCTGCAATACCCAATTTCTTACATCCTGTTAGTCCTTGGCAATCTTGATATCCTGGCATTCTCTTCACAGTATACAATCCTAAATCCCTGACACTTTGCTATCCAAGAACAATTTTCAATTCCTTACATACACCTATCTGTGCGTAATCCACAGTTCCTTACATTCTGCTACCTGTGTGCAATCCCGAGATCCTCAGTGTAATTCTGAGTTCTTCATTATCTGCTGCGCAAGTGTAATCTAGAGTTCTAAGACTCTGCTACCCATCCTGAGTTCTTGACACTCCGCTACATTGTGCAATGCTGAGTCCCTGATATTCTGTTACCTATTTTTAATATTTATTTCCTGACACTCAGTTACTTGAAGATAACATGAGTTCATGAAAAGATTCTGACCTGTATTTATTCATGGAATCCTGACACAATTGTGCAATCCTTATTTCTAGCATGCTGCTGCCCATGTGCAATTCTACTGCATATGTACAATTCCTCTTGCTCTAAACTAATGGGAAGTGAAAAAAAAAATTTGCTTGAACACTGAACACTTTTTCCTTGCAGGGCCGCAACTCAAATAATAGGCTAGTTGGTCTGTCGGTTATTATAATGTATAGTGGGTTTAATTTCGATGATCATGGTGTGATAAATATAGAGTCACTGCACATGCATATAATATTTGAAAATAATAAAAGAGGAAGACCATGATGGAACCTGCCATTATGTAGTATTGTATTCTAAAGAGTGCTTTATTTTTGTAAAAGTGGGCTTTTAAACTACCTTGACATTTTATAATATGCACATCCAAAAAATAAACTTTTTTTTTTAATTGGGACATTTAAAGTAATAATTCTATTAACCAACAACAAAAACAACATAAGCAGGAACAAACATTTCAACATTCAGAAAAAAATCCTTTAGTAATTTATCCCCAACAAGTAAAGGGCCCTCTTATAGAAACATTTGAAAAATTAGTCACATGAGATATAGAGGCTATGAAGAGACACAAAGCACAAAAAAGAACATAAGGCACTGAATTACTTGAAACAAAACAAAAACATAGTCATAAAACCTGCAGATAAGGGGGGGGTAGAAATTATGAATAAAACAGTCTATATTCAGGAATGTCACAATATCCTAAGCGACGCAAAAACATACAAGAGACTTTCCAAAGACTCCACAGCCGACTACCAAAAATCTCTAAGGACACTAATAAAAGATGGCTTACAAATAGAGATACTTACACAAAAAGAGCATACATTTCTTGATAACCCACATCCTATCATACCCATTTTCTATTGTCTACCCAAAATGCATTAAAAACACAGAGAAACCACCTGGACACCCCATTATCTTGGGATTAACTCACTTACATCCAATCTTTCTGAGTACATTGACAGTTTTCTGCAGCCCTATGTACAAAACAAGACTCATATATACGCGACACCACCAGCATCCTTGAGACCTTCGAAGGTATTACCTGGAAACAGGATTACTGGCTATGCACAAGTGATGTGACCTCTTTACACATGGTGATAGACCACCAACAAGGAGTCAAAGCTATCACATCCTGTCTACAACATGATGAGTACATGGGTACACGACAAGTCAAATTCATCACTGACTGCATCACTCATATTCTACTACACAATTTTTTCCGGTTTGAAGATACTTTCTTCAAACAGGAGAAAGGCACGGCGATGGGAACTTGGTTTGCCCCAAGCTATGACAACCTGTTTATGAGCAGGTGGGAGGACAAGAACATCTGGTCGGGGCATAGTTTCATGGCAAACCTAGTTTTATGGCACCGTTATATCGATGATGTCCTGTTCATTTGGCAAGGGGATGAATTTAGTCTATTTGATTTCCTCGCACATATCAACGATAACCAGAACAATCTAACTTTCATAACAGAATACAGTAAAACACAGGTTAACTTCCTGAATATTACCATCTTTATTGAGGTAATATTCAGCAGCAAATCCTACCACAAACCAGTAGATGTTAACAGTTTTATACTGTCAAGCAGTGGACATCAGGAAAACTGGTTTAAGAACATCCCCCTAGGGCAATTTAAAAGGATTAGAAGAAATTGTAGTAATCTGAAAGACTATCACACACAAGGAGCTATACTCAAACAACAGTTTTTAGAAAAAGGATATATGGAGGATCAATAAACACAGCTTACATGCAAGTTGAAAATTAAAGGAGGGAAGATTTACTGATTTACAAAGAGAAAAAGCCTGAGAAGCAAACCAAGTTATCACACCATATAACCAAACCATAGACAGGTTTGCAGTATCCTAATTAAACATTGGCATGTCCTCCGTGAGGATGAGACCCTGAACAACTTACTTCCAGATAACCCCACTATCATATACATAAAATCCCCTGACCTCAAAAAACACCTGGTTCATAGTTACATCAGATGTGGAAAGCAAAAACAAACCACACCAACAAATATCACCTTGAGCACAGGGTTTTTCTGTTGCGGAAATTGCCAATATTGTAAACTGACTTCAAGATCCACAAAAAAAGTGACCCATTTCAAATCCAGCAAAACCAAAAAAGAATTTAACATCACAGATCACATAGCATGCAATAGTATGGGTGTTGCTTATTTGTTAACATGCCCGTGTAATTTACAATATATAGGCAGGACCACGAGGAAACTTAGACTGAGAATTTCTGAACACATCAGAAACATCTGGAAAGGCCTAGAGATGCATAGTCTATCCATACATTACCAGGAATACCATAAGAAGGACCCCAAAAGTCTTACATTAACAGGGATCCAGCTAGTGCCCACAAATTGGAGAGGGGGGGACTATATTAAAAAAATCAATGAAGATGAATTAAAATGGATAGTGAGACTCAAAACCATAACACCTCATGGTTTGAATCTCAACAATTAAGTCAAATCTGTAATCACAACTGACCTCATCAACCTACACTACCTATGTCAGTCCTACATGTAGGATATGGAACCCCAATAGTCCCTAGTCCTGTGTTTCTTTGTATCCCCAGAGAAACAGCTGATCTGACCATTCCACACCACACTAATGTTCTCTTTATAATAATTAGTGATCCACCATTTTTGCACGATAACTCTTTCAGCAAGAGGGCAATAACCACCTGATTCTCCGTATTAGAAGCAGGGAATAACAGTCGCTTTGGTATAACATAAACCACCATGAATATAACTTCATGCAGGAGGAATAACATTTGTCAAATCAACCTATCCTGTTATCTATGTCTACTATTCCTGAATAAGACACATCTTACATTACACATTGTGAGTAATGACACGGAATCAAACATCTCTGACATGCCCCCTCATCAACTCCTCCTTGCCGTGCAGTCACCCGGTAGAGTCGAGCACACAGGCTACTTCTGGAACCCCCTCCATCCCGACCACCTTTCACGCGCACAGACAGTGGAAGACGCGGGCACCCAGAGGTAAGTTTCTTCCTGTGGGAACCAGCTGGTGAGCCTAAGCGCACACTCACCAGAATACAGTCCAGATCAACAAGGCAATCAGAAGACTGAAGAGGACAAGGACCAAGAAACAGGTGAGGCCTCACCAGGACTATTTACTTTGACTGAGACTATTTACCCATCAAGACTTCTTTCCTCCATTTCTACCGCCATGGCCAGCCGGAGGTGAGGGACGCCCACCTACCGGCTCCTTGACATTGGCCCCTATCACTTTGGTATTTAATACCTGGTACTATTCAGTACCACAGACTTTTTTAACCCTATACAATCCCCCCTCCTCTTTCATTCACCTTCCTGCATGATCCCCCTTTCTTTTCCTACTATATACTGTATATTTAAATTTTACCAGGCATTTCCCACACTGTCTATAGGATTGCTCCTTGGACCGCTGTGTCTCCTAATAAAATGATCATTTGGTACACATTACCACCAACTATTGCTATTTATTTTGTGATACTGGTGGCCACTTAAATGTACATAAAACGCCTATTACACAACCCAGCATTTTTTTTGCTTTTAGCTAAAACCTCAGATACAGTCTATTATCTGTTATTTGCATATTGTTATAAAGAGTTGGGGATCCCTCCTTTACTTAGAACCGCTGTCACCCCATAGTGTGTTCTCAGTAATTTTCTTTGATTGCTAAAATAATAGACGGATTTGAAACATTCATTAAAATCAGAAAACAACATTAAGAGACACAGGGGCCCCATCTCACAAAAATCAATATTAATGTGTAAATTCCTGAACAAGGCTAGGTAGCCTCCAACTTTTAGAAGTCCTCTTTTCCATAGAGAAGATGATCAACAGTAATTGGTTGTCTTAGGTATGTAGGGGCTTTATTCGGAAAAGAAGCAGAAGCAGAAAATATAGGAGGCACCAGTCAAAGTATAGTACTAGAATTATAATGCAGGTGCTCACAGAGATCTGGTGTAACATTTTCTAGGCAGTCTGGAGCTTTCAATGCATGTCAACAGCTAATCCATTGTTCCAGACCGGGAGCGATTCAAAGAGAAGTCGGGGTCCAGAGCAGTGGTCAGGATAGGCAGGGTTCAAGACAGCGCCAGGACTCAATATAATATATCATTAATACATGCAGGCATCTCACAGGAATGGCATGACTGTGAGCGCCCACCAGTTCTGTGCGCACTGACCTAAAAAAGCAGGGAAACAATAATATTTTCTGCAGTGCAATCACATTATTGCCCTGCATTGCATGCCCAGCTGCAAGGTAGTGTCCTTGGCAACTGAGCAGCTGGATAACCAAGAGGTGGTATATTAGTGGAAATTATTATATCAATTTATGTTTTGTTTTTTTAAAATAACAAACCAATAAATTAGTAAAATAAAGTGCAACAGAACTCTCCAATTATGTATTTTTATTGATGCAATGTATATGCTTTGAGCAAATGTTGAGTAAGCTACTGGTCATGTGACCATTGCCTTTGGCTGTTTTCCCTAAACACTGGTAGTTAATGTTATGAATAGCATGTTTTATTTTTGCTTATTTATTATTATTATTATTATTATTATTATTATTATTATTATATATAATTTCTCATTTATGCTATGGTTGATAATTTTTATTCTTACTGTGTCCAAACTACACACAGCTGCATTGCTGTTTTCTTTCAGTTACATTATTATTTTTGGGGGGATTTTTTGTGATATTCTTTATACCATAGAAGCTTTTAATCACATACCCAAACATTATTTTCATTTAACATTATTGTTCATATTGGGCATTCATATTTTATACCTATCTACAGACTTAACTATTTGCTGCTATGGAACATACAGATGTGTCTACATCTAGCATCCATATGACATGTAGCACACCCCTCCTGCCATGTCACAGCTTGTATTAAGTTGCATCATGGCGTATTAAGTTGCAGCATAATGCACTGAGAAGCCAGAAAAGCCAGAGAGTGTAATACAACTTTCTGTCCACCAGATGTCGCTTTTCCTAAACTGCATTGTGCATGCATCAATTAGCCAATTAATGTTATTATTATCCTTTATTATATGGCACCACAAAGTAGATAAATAAGTGAACAAGAAACCATTGACTTGCAGTACAGTACAATGCAGGACAAGGTTTATATACATTGCTGCATTAGCAATCATAACACTCAAATAAGCAACAGGACATAAGCAACAAAGTATTAGGTGCCCAAGTGGGGAGCCAATGCACTTTTTGTGGCACCGCCTGCTGATTGGCTGACAGAACCATGTGGGAACTGTCATTATGGGTACTATAGTACAGCGTGTCTATCATGGATCGAGAGCTGCAGTTTGTTGTTTTCTGAATACTGGATTCTACTTAACAAGGGAAGGAGACCGAGCACCGACAAGGACTAGGTGAATATGTACAGTATGGTAGAGTGAGTGTGCATGAATGTGTAAAAAAGGATTAAATCATTAAATGTGTGGGTCATGTAATTTTTTAAGTATTTTCTTTATACTGGTAGTACAGGTGTCAGCCGCCAATTACTGCCTGGACATCTGAGATGCCGGGGCAGGCAGGCCTGGATCTGTATTCCCACTGAAATAGATATTATGACTACTTATTTTACACTATCAACCCAAAAAGGGGTGTTGCACAATTTTGAGTCTCAGATGCACTTACAGCATGCAGAGTCGTGTGATACGCGAATTAGATGAAAGTATGATTATAATGATAAGAATGATTAAGAACAGTATCATTGTGTGATCAATGATGAACTGCATATGAATCATTGTGTGCATGCTCCAAGCCACCTCTGCGATCCTGCACACGTACCTTCAAGGATCGCAATTTGATACACAGGAAAGCATGCATCTGCGATCTCCTACGTACATAAGATGGCTCCAGAGTCTAAGTCCAGGCACCCATGCTGCGTGACCATAGGGTTACTTTCAGAGCCGATTATCGGAGAACTTGCGTATGGGCCACAAATATGTAAGCAGTTGCTGCGCTGTTTGCGATGGCTCCGTTGGCGTCTCAGTACTGTTAGAGGAGGGTACTATTTTACAAACAATCGCTCCTTTGCAGCATACAAAATCACAGCTGCGATTGCAACTCTGTACATCTCTCAATCAGGCCCTAAGATCATTGGTGTGATTCTTTCTTCTCTACTTAGAACCATTCATTACTCAGCCCTCATCCCATTGCATTGCATATAGCTTACTTACATTTTTGTTTCAAAGAATAAAAATCTAACACATCATCGGCTCCTAACCTTTAGAGCTGGTTCTGAAATTTTAGACTACTTGTTCAAGGCTGGCTCATACATACTGTAAATGTTTTCTGTAACCTGTCTTGCTAACTGTTTAATGAACCAGAGTTGAAACTGAAGGCTGTTATGCAGGTACTGTAAGTACATAACAATGCAGTAATGATAAGCAAAATTGCTGCCAAATTTAGCACTAACCTGCCTTTTTGCAGAACTGGGATAAAATCTTCAAGCACCACTTTTACTTTGAGATTCTGCTGAATGCCATTCTGCCCTGTATTTGTAAATTTGCATTTTGAGGAATTTATAGTCTATCAAAACAGCTGGGGGATCCATTAATTCTACTGTGTAGTGTGGCTGGGATAGGACTGCAGACAAATAAGGCAAAAGTTACACTGCAAAATGTAACATATTACTACTGAATGTGGAATGAGGTAATTACTTTGCACAACAGTTTTGTATCAGTATGTGTTGAAATGCGGACAGGAGAAGCCCGACAGCAGGAGATCCCAACGCCGGCTGGTAAGTACCCTAACCCTCCTCCCCCCCTAACCCTAACCCTCCATTAGAGGCGCCTAACCCTAAAACTCCCGGGGTGGTGCCTAAACCTAACCCCCCCTTCCCACACCCTAAACCTAACCCTTCCGGGGGGTGTCTGGCCCTAACCTACCCTCGGGGGTGCCTAACCCTCCCCCCTAGGTGTGCCTAACACTAACCTCTCCCAAAAATGTAACCCTGACCCCGCTACACTCCATAAACCTCTACCAATCCCCCGCGTGGCTTATGCTAAGGACGCCCCGGACTTACCTCGTTCAAGCTATCATCCTTTGGCGTTCTGGATTCAGATAGGTGTCGGTATTTTGACGCCTATCTGAAGTCCCCCGTCGGGCTTCTCATGTCGGGATATAGACAGGCGGCATTTAGTCCACTTGTCTATAAACTGTATCCCATTCCTCAGGACACTCACAAAGTAATATTATTATTATTATTGTTATTATTTTCTCTGATTCACCATATGCTGCAGCAGACTCTATGTTGTTTTTTTCTGTAACCCCTTCTGAGTATTCTGAGGAACACCTACCAGAAGGTTTGAAAGCCACCAATACAATCCACTGGCATCACTAGGGGGGTGCAGGGGGTACTGGCCGCTCCCGGATGTCCCCAGCAGAGGGATGACAATAAAGTGCTGGCTCTCCCTCAGTGACAGGAGCCGGGTGCTGCATTACGTGCAGCACTCAGCTCCTAGCACAGTGAGGGAGCCGGCACTTCACACAGGCTGGTTCCCGGGGGCAGCCTGTACCTCCGGCACCCCTGGTGCGAAAAAAAAGCGGGTGTTCGGGGCAGGCCACGCCTCCACCCACGTGGCCATGCCCCCTAATTTATCAGCGCGTGGACAAGTCTGCCACACCGGGTGCACAGACACGTAGGGACGCCACTGGTGCAATCTGGCGGGTAACACTGCAATATTACCCAAGGCTTGATTACATTCCAGAATTGGAGAGCATATATCATACTGAGTGTATGCTTTTGGACTCACACTGTGTATACTATATTTGTTTTTATCTTTTTTGGGGCATACAATAAACCAAACATCTTCAGACAAAGGTTGGAGAAGCACTAAAACACCCCACATTTGATCCCCTAACTTCCAGGAACTTATTGGTTGAGTTCCAAAAGTTTGAGCTGCATACTCCAAACCTCCCTTGCACCTTTTTCATTAGCACAAATTATATTCACTTATTTTTTTTTTAAGCAAGCTTTGTGAGACACTGAGGGTATATGTGCGATTTGCAGCAGGAACAGTTAATCATTGTCTTTACATCATTCAGGGTCACAACTAGAGGTGTGCCTCATAGCTGCAACCCTATGGCCCTTGCTTCTGGCTAGCAGGATGCCTGAAACAGTACCCTGCAGCCAGTATCGATGTTTTACTGCTGATTAGATCGTCCTTTGGGTGCTCCAGGCATGCACCCTTCAGTCTGTACAGCCGCTCGGGGAGTCCTCAGAATGCTCTAGACCATGGGTTTTCAACCTTGGCCCTCCAGCTGCTGTCGAACTACACATCCCAGCATGCCTTGCCACCGTTTTGATATAACAGCATGCTAAAACTGTAGCAGGGCATCATGGGATCTGTAGTTCCATAGCAGCTAGAGGGCCAAGGTTGAAGAGCACTGCTTTAGACAGTACTGCACTGTCTGGCAGTGGCGTAACTACTGCCCCCACAGCCCCCGCGGTGGCTTGGAGACGCTGGGTAGCTTGGGGGTGACGGGTGCAGTAATAGTAACTACGGAGGGTGCACCCTCCATCTGCCGGGCACCCGCTGAGTGTGTTACCAGCGGGTGCCTGGCTCCTATTCAAACCCCCGGCGGCAGCCGGAGGACGGAGCTCCCTCCGTCTTCCGGGTCCCGCAGGGCACTATGGGAGTGATGTAATGACGTCACTCCCATAGTGCCGAGGAGCGGACGCTGGGGACGGAGCTCAGGAGTGAGCTCCGTATTCCGGATCCCGCAGAGCACTATAGGAGTGACGTAATGACGTCACTCCCATAGTGCCGAGGACGGACGCCGGGGTATGGACGGCAGCAGCACTGGAGCGGGGATAAAGGTAAGTGTTTGTGTTTTTTTCTTTTGTGTGTGTGTGTGTTTGCGCACGGAGGGGGGAGCAACTACAGGCGGCTAACTACAGGGGGCTAACTACAGGCAGCTAACTACAGGTGGCTAACTACAGGCAGCTAAGTACAGGGGGCTAACTACAGGCGGCTAACTACTAGAAGGGGCACTACAGGGGGCTAACTACTAGAAGGGGCACTACAGGGGGCCCTGTATAATGGGCACTACTACAGGGGGCACTACTTTACTGGGCACTACTACAGGGGGCCCTGCATAATGGGCACTACTACAGGGGGCATTGCATAATGGGCACTACTACAGGGGGCATTGCATAAGGGGCACTACTACAGGGGGCATTGCATAAGGGGCACTACTACAGGGGGCATTGCATAATGGGCACTACTACAGGGGACATTGCATAATGGGCACTACTACAGGGGACATTGCATAAGGGGCACTACTACAGAGGGCATTGCATAATGGGCACTACTACAGGGGACATTGCATAATGGGCACTACTGCAAGGGACATTGCAAAAGGGGCACTACTACAGGGGGCATTGCATAAGGGGCACTACTACAGGGGGCATTGCATAAGGGGCACTAGTATAGGGGGCATTGCATTTTGGGGCACTACTACAGGGGGCATTGCATAAGGGGCACTAGTATAGGGGGCATTGCATTTTGGGGCACAACTACAGGGGGCACTGTATAAGGGGCACTAATTTGATACACAGTTTACAGGTTATAAACTATGTTCCCAATAATCTGGTTCTACATGGACATAAAAACTGTGCAACCTGTCTTGAGCTGAGGTGACGGACTGGCAGGAGCAGAAAGGAGGGTTGGTGAAGTAGATCTGTCAGGGTGGGATGTAATGGGCATTACTGTTTGGCATAATGTGTATTTGGCATTACTGTGTGCACAATGTGCTATTAGGGGCATTACTGTGTGGCATAATGTGTAAGGGGCATTACTGTGTGGCATAATGTGTTGTATGTGGCATTACAGTGTGGCATAATGTGAAATAGGGGCATTACAGCATGGCATAAATTTGTTATAAGTGCTTTATTGTATGTCATTATGTGTTATATGTGGCATTATTGTGTGGGATGTGTAAGGGGCATTGCTGTGTGGCACAATGTGTTGTAAGGGGCACTCCAGTGTGGCATAATGTGTTGTAAGGGGCATTCCGGTGTGGCACACTGTGTTATAAGTGGCATTACTTAGTGTGTCATAATGTGTAAGGCACGTTGCTGTATCATGTAACCACACACCTTAAACGTAGTCTTTGGGTGTGTTTGATCTTTGGGGAGGGGGGGGGGCGCCTGAAACTTTTTTGGCATGGGGGAGCAAAATTTATAGTTATGCCACTGCTGTCTGGTGCTGGTTGTGCTGCCCCCTCTGAGTGACATAATCACATGATGCACTCAGGGGGCGGGGCCGGCACAGAGTGCATTGCAGCCCTCTTATATCACTAACATCAAGATGTCTTTGTTGAATGTAACATTTGATGTCTGTGATGCAGGGACATGGATTATCCCTAACAATTTGATAAGGGGCATTTTTTGCTTGTAGATTTCAGATTCTCAACTTGCTGTAGGTGTGACACCTTATATTGGTTGCTTGTATTGCAGAGATAAAAATAATTTAGCTACTGTACATACTGTTATATGAAAGCTGCATTGGAAAGGCTATAATACAACCTACATATTTCATATACAGTGTATGATTTTTTTTTCCTTTTTAGGGATTAGTTGCCCTGTGAGATGCTCAATCTACTGTGTAATCCAGTCAACATACAATATGTACTCTGCAGGCAATGTAGAAAAATGCTCAATATCATAGAATATGGAGGGAATTACTATACAGCTGTATGTTACACAGGGAATACAGTGCACTACTTAATTTCAAATGGTTCATAGTAAAATAGATTTAACAAGTTACAGTAGATAATGTTTGTTTTATCAGTATATAGTGAAGTGCATTTGTGGGCACATCAGTAATCCAATATGGTTATATCAGCAAATATGCACATTTTCCTATTGCAACTCCCAAAGCATTTTATTAAAACAATTTTTCAAGTAAGACTGTGAGTCAGCATAGCACTATTACTGCCTCCTTACTGTACAGAGATACCACACTGTAATAATAAGGCTTTCCTAAGCAGAAACTTGTTTTTATTGAAAATCCATTGCGTTCCCATTCCAATAATACACTCTTATGTTCTTTTAATTAGAAGTGGCTTTTAAATTGATTCCAGATCTATCTGTTCCTCTGTACAGATCAGAGTCCATGCATTAGACGAACATAAATTATAAAACTGTAAAGGCAGAGTGAATTTGATTTTTGTGTGTGTCGTTTTGGCAGAAGGTCTAGAAACATCTTGGACACATGGGCGTAACTGCCATAGGTGCAAGGGGTGCAACTGCTATGAGGCCCGGAGCTGAGGGGGACTCAGCTTCCTTGTCAAAGTTACATGTGTTATATACATTGTTCACTATTGGATGGTACATAGCGGCCCTTACAAACTTTTGCTATGGGGCCTTCAGATATCAAACAATAATCTACCATGATAATAAAGATAGCATCGGTGATGTCCATAATCAGGGCTGCAACTAGGGGGGGGCTAGAGGTGCATGTGCACCGGGTGCCGGATTGCAGGGGGTGAAAAAAAAGCTGAATTGCGGTGGCTTGGGGGCTGCAGATTCAGAAAATGGCCATCCAAAATGGCCGCCGCCAAAGAGGAGACAAATGGAAGAGGTCCTTACTGGACCTCTAGTGTTTGTCTCCTCCTTGGCGGTGGCCATTTTTGGATGGCCGTTTTCAGCAGATTTCATGCGGACTAGCCATCCGCATGGACTCTGCTGAAAACAGCCATCCAAAAATGGCCGCCGCCGAGGAGGAGACAGATGCTAGAGGTCCTACTGGATATCTAGTGTCTGTTAGGCCAGTGCAATGCACACAGCGTTCCCGTCACCGGGAATGCTGAAAGCTGCATCTTCTCCCATGAAAGCCCCTGGCAACGAGCATAAACCCCATGGCAAAGAGCATAAACCCCCTGGCAATGAGCATAAACCCCCTGGTAACAAGCATGAAACCCCTGGCAACGAGCATGAAACCCCTGGCAATGAGCATGTAACCCCTGGCAACGAGCATAAACCCCATGGCAACGAGCATGTAACCCCATGGCAACGAGCATAAACCCCCACTATACCAGGGACATCTGAGTAGTGCACTGCCTTATGGAGGAGTAAGGACAAAATCCAGGTACAGGAAGGGAGGGGGCGCAAAATTGCTGCCTTGCACCGGGTGACAGATATCCTAGTTTCGGCCTTGATTTAGCAGGAAGCTCTATAAGATCCCGGTAGTGTTAAAGCTGATATCGCAAGGGATTTTATGCATTCTGGGCTACATGATTAAATTCCTCTATGAGCAGGAAGTAAAGTGCTGAGCTGTACGTAACAAAAGCTACATTTTTTTCCTCATTTGTTTTGTAATGGCAAATTATTAACATACCTATGTGAGGGGAGGGATGAAGAGACCCTTTCCAAAAGCCTTGGAAGACCATTTTAATTAAATGTTGCTATGTGTTCCCTAGAGTTTTTTTCTTGATTTTGAACTTATGCATATCTATACATACAGAGAAAACTGATGGTGCCCATACTATAACACTATCTTTTCAAGGTGATAAATATTGTACATACATCAATCAAACTTTGTGGAAGGCTTATCATCCAATACTTAACTATATGCAGGCAGTTCAAATCCAATTCAGATCAAAACTGTAAAGACAACGCCACAATAAGCCATTAAAGGGCTGGATTCAATCAGAGGCGAAAGGCTGCGATCGGCGAAAAGCGTTCACCGATGCGATGCTTTCGCCACATTCCCGCTTATCACCCTATTCATTTCCAGGATATTGTTGCATGTGTGAAAAGTCCATAGGCCAAAACAGGTGTAAAAGTTTCTCCACCCAGAAGTAGGAGAAAAGTTGTGCAAAATCCCTATTTTGGGCTAAAAATGTGGGGACTAGGGGCCTGATTCAGACCCGCTCGCTAACGCTATGCGCTCACGAGCGGATTGATGTTAGGCCACTGCACATGCGCACAACAGAGCCGGCTCCGACGTGCATATGCGCGAGACCCGGCTAGCGACGGGCGTTCCGTCGCTCCGGGTCTCGCACTAAAAGGGGGCGGCTGTTGATTTTGATCGACAGCTCGCACCGTTTTGGAGGCATGGCATAGGGGTGGCTTCACAAACGGAGGCGTTCCCATGCGAACGCCTGCCGTTTGTGGGCGTCCCCACTGACATCACTCTATTAGAGCCAGAAGCTCTCTGGGACTTGCGGCCACGAGACCCTACCACAAGGGTCTCATTGCAAGCCTGATGGTCGTGATGGTCTTGACCATTGCGACCATCATCCTGGCCGCTCGCAATAGCTGTGGGTGGCCACCCACAGCTATGCGAGCGGCCTGGAGGCCGCTCCAAAAAAAACCAAACGCCCTGATTCAGAGTGAGCGCTCTTTCAGAGCGTCCGGCTCTAAATCAGGGCCTAGATTCAGAACCCTTTGGCCAACCGCCTAATGACTAACTATGCAAAAAAAAAATAATAATTCCCCCTAAAAAAGGCATGTCATTATCGGGGTAAAAATGTAAAAGTGTTGGAAAATGGGTATAAATTACAGGTGTTTTTAGGATTGCAGGTGGCTGTAGCAGGTGTTTTTTAAAAAGTTTTTTTAACGGCACTTTACAGACCCAAAAACATACTAGTACCCATTTAAATGTAACCCCAATTTAACTACAGCAATTCGTTTTCCCAAAAGAAATTGCTTTAGATAATTTTTCCACTGCTTATGCAAATATGCATATATCAGTCCTTTGACTCAATTTAAGAACCTAAAATACTATTATTAGGGCTAGTAATACACTTCTATATTGATTTCCAAGGTCAGTTAGGTTTTTATGGGGTACAGACTGATTTCCCCAAATTGTTCTTTTCGCTTGTTTCGCCATTCGCTGCATTCGCACATCTGCGTTTTTACCTGTTTTGCAATTGAATAGGGCGAAAAGCGGGAGTGCGCATAGTGAAAGTACGCATAAACGTTGCCGCCAAGCAGGCGAATGAGGTGAAAACATCACATCGGCAAACACTTTTCACCGATCGCGGCTTTTCGCTTCTAATTGAATCCGGCCCATAGTGTGAAACAATAAAAAGGTTCCTTTATTTATCATAAAAATATGAACAATGGCCACTTACTGAAAGAATTAAAAACATAGGTTTAATTGAGGAGGTATCTCTGGGTCATCCACAAGAACACCAATCACAGTGTCAATGTGGGAGGCATGTATTCTGGATCTCCAAAATTAAGTTCTACTCCAAGCAGTAAGTAAAGTGCTAAGCTGTATGTAACAAATTAAAATGTTCTAATTTGTTTGTAATAAAGTGTTCAAACATGCAGCGTCCATGTACTTTTATTTAAATATTTTCTTCACAGTGGGAGTACAGGTGCCAGCGGCCTGCTGGCACTTGTAGTTCTACAAGTGCTGCAGGGCAGGCTTGCTGTGACCAGTTTGGGGCTGGAGAATGCTTTAGCAGGCTGGACCCAACATTGTGCTTCCCCGCTACTGTCGCATTACCCCACAGCTGGTTGAGCCCGGTGCTGGTTAGTGGAAATATGGGGGAACCCCACACTGTTTTTCCCCCATTTTCCCAGGACCAGAATGGGTACAAAAGTTTGGTGCTGGTTATGCTTTTTTGGGGGGCAACCCACCTCAGTTTTTTTATTATTTTTTAACTCTTTGTTTACATTATAGCGCACACAAACACTGCACAGATCACACTGATCAGTGCAGTGCTTCTGCTGAACACACAGCTCACAGGCACATCTATTCATTTCAGTCCAAATACTACTGAACTCACACACAATCACACGTGATTACATACACCATCGGAAAACATGATTCAGTCAAACAAGATTCTAAGTAAATTTGTAAGTTTAAGAAAAGTCCCAGCGATGCCCAGCTTGTTTAACCTCAGAGAGACATGATTCTTAATATACCCCTCAGTGTTCATAATAAAATAAATAGTTCAAAACCTACAATGTTAGTGCTAGGAATGAGGAATGTGTGTGCAGTGCTGGCAGGGCCGGCTCTAGGGGTGTTCGACCTGAGCGGTCGCACAGGTGCGCCACCCATAGAGGGCGCACCCCTCCCCAACATCCCAATTTCAGCGGGTGGCATGCGGGTGGTTAAATCAGGAGGTTGGAGACCCCGAAGACTGAATGGATTCAGTGACAGGAGAGGGCTTGGGGAAGCCCAGCTAGTGAGGCTCCCCACAGCCTGACGTTATTTGGAGGCGGACATGCATCCTAATAACGTCATGTGGGGGGCGTGGCCTATGGTAATTAGACCACACTCCCATTTTCAGTTGCCACGCGCGAAGATAGGGCGCTCTGGAGGGGGCCGGCTCAGGGTGCTCCAACCCCTGGAGCCGGCCCTGAGTGCTGGGAATGTATGTGCAGTCCTGGGAATGTGTGTGCAGTTTGATAATAGCAAAGTGTTTTGCACACACCAGCGGATGGAACTGTAGACAATTACCATTCAAGAATCTTAACCAGGCTGTGTTGGTTTATTGAACAGTGGTGCATGTACAGCCAAACTCACTGTTGCACATTTTGGTCTTGATGGATGCGGAGCTTGTAGCACAATAGAGGTGCTGACAGTTCACCAGCCGGGAACTGTCTGATCTATCTGGTTTGCGGTGCCGGGCTGGAACAAAGGTAAATAGCGGGTAATCGTTGCAGGTCTCTCTGAGCTAAAAGGAGGCAGTCGTCCTCCACCATGTCACTCTCACACAGTGCCAAGATAGCACCGCGCATGTGCAGATACCCTATCAGCAACCATCTTGGTTAAGGAATAAAGTTTTCCCAGATGAGCCATTTTGTTGGAGGCTGCGCCGTAGGGCACCACACTTATAACAGTTAGATCAACAAAAGGCTTACAATATACTGCCACAGTTATTGGCATTAGTCTGCCAATAAATGTTAGCCAAACTTTGTCCAAACTTCAACACTTGGATGGAAAAGTAGTAGAATCTGAACCTCTGAGCATATATGGCATTCTGATAGCCATTCAGTTCTGTGACAACTTCTCTGCTTGAATGTCCTATGCAGAGATCTACCCATAGTTACATGGAGACATAAAGCATACCTGTATGTTCACAAACCACCGTTCATGGAAGGCAGAGTATGTTGCCCGGTCATGCTGCCAGTTTTACATTAAGCATATTACTATCTGTATGTTATATTAGCATATTCTCTGTATATTAGTCAAATGGGGCTTGTAAATGTTGTGTTTAATTATAGTTCTTTGCTATAATTAATTTTTCATGCATTTTATTGGTTATATAAAACCACACTCACACTAGAGAACCCACTCCCGCACAGGGTTATTTAATCATAAGTTAATGCAGAAGGCTTTATGAATTTGGGGAAATGATTCACACAAACATTGTAAGGCCCTGTTCTATGTTTATGCTTACCCAGGAAACATCGGTCTTGAAATTCTTGAATTGATTGTACAAATCCAGAGGCCCTAGCTCAATACAGCAGTATTCAGACAGCAGAACAGACGTGACATTCAGAGGAGCAGCAACTAAAACTGAGCTATTCTTTGCCTGTTTGTTATCTCCTGACAAGTGTCCAGCAAAAGACTAGTTTTAGAGCCATGCTTTAAGCCTTCTTATTCAACTGGAAGAGGAATGTAATGCAATCCCAGTGCTTACAGTACTTTTTAAGACTTAACATAGAGATGGAAATGAAACTCTTTGCTGTCTGTCACTGCTGATATTTTTCCCAGATCACTACTGAGCGTACTTTCAAGCCCCTAATGTGTGACACAAGTCTAGTCAGATTGCATGATTTTGGTTGACAGGAAAGCACTCGCACAATGATGAAACGCTAGAACTTATTGAAAGACATGACATAAAATGACAACCCATTCAGTGTATAAACATCAGTTTAAGGTTAGTTCTGTCAACATACTTTTCTTCCTATCCTGAGGGCTCACAATCACTGTATTTACACATATCTGAGTAGTAGTTTGACAGGGGTTGGTCACTAAACAGGTCTGACACTAGAAACTAGAGATGAGCAGCTTGGATTTTTTGTCAAAAAGTTCAGAGCTGAAAACGAGGCAAGACGTCATTTTCACAGAAGACTCGGATCTTTCCTATTTTAGATTGCATAGAGCAGGGATGGGGAACCTCAGGCCCAGGGGCCGTATAAGGCCCCCAGAATCATTTGGTCTGGCCCTTTGAGCTTTTTTCTGCTAGCCTCATCTGGGTAGCAAGGTGCCTAGAATGGCACCCTGCAGCCAGAATCTATGCAGCAGTACCACCTGGAGCCTCCTTAGGATGCTTCAGATGGTCACATCACTGCCCTTACAGCTTCCCAGACCATCCTTAGGATGCTCCAGGCATTGTTGTAATCACCGGTGATTGTGGTCCTGCCCCCGTCTGACATCACACAGAGGGGGGCATAGCCTGAACCGAGCCCACAAATAATAGTATATATCTCCAAATGACCCTCGGTAGAAAAAAGGTTCCCCACCCCTGGCATGCAGTTAAGCATTTTATTCCCCATACTAACACCTGAAATTAATATCTAAGTCCTACATTCTCTATAAAAGTATTAACACAAGTGTACAAAATATATTTTATGTTCCCACTAAAAGGATACAAAGCAAATTTTTATTACGATAAAGTGCCACGATCAATCAAAAAGTTAACACAAATAATATCTAAAAAATGTTAGCATCTGATGCCAAATAATACTTTAAGACCAAAGTTATAATAGAAAGTAACCATTATTAACTCTGCAATATTATAATCTTGTAGCATTATCATTGGTTAAGTATTAAAAGCCAAATATTGCAGTGAGGATGAAGGCATTTGGCAGAGGCACCAGTCCCAATAGAATCATATGGATCAAACTAATCCTATCATTAACATTTCTAATGAAATGTTCTAATCCACAGCCTGTTCTATGAACATGTAGCATGATAAAATGATGTAGAAATGTAGGATACATACAGTAGTTAAAATCACTACATTATTTATAAGTAACTGGAGAAAACGCTAGTGAATGTTATAGGACTATTTTAATGGTACAGAAAATGTAATATTGCAAACACAAAATTAATATTCAACTGGTACAGAATAGTTCTCCAAATATATAAATTATTAAATATACAGTAAATATTGAAAGAAACCAGTGCAGCTAAAAGATAATTTTAGATCTGCAAAATCTAGCACATGAATATTTTTTCCTATATAAATTGCTTCTTATATTCAAATTTCGCAAATACAAAAATAACATAATTAGGTTCCTGGTAACTATCAAAAAATCCTGCCAGGATTTAACATGCTGAGACAGTTAATGCAAAAACTACAGATGTGTGCGGACCCCAGTGTTTTGGTTTTGGTTCTAATCCATCATCATGTTTTGGTTTTGGCAAAACCACCCTCAAGTGTTTTGGTTTGGTTTTGGATTCCTTAAAAATCTATAAAGAGCCATAAAAAATTGTTAAAACAGCTCAAATCATGTAATTTGGACATATTTATAGGCAATCCAAATCCCGAGTTCAGTTTTTAAATGTGATTTCCGACAGCAGACCTGAGGCGGGACTCGGTTGCACTCGGAACCTTGAAGTGATTCCAAACTGCAACTCGATTCGACCTGGTGCCACTATGTTTGGGTGTGTTTATATTTGAGGAAAACTGAACCGCACATCTCTAACAATGCTTTAGAGAAATCCAGTAACAGCCCAAATAAATAGGTAATAAATCATTTTAATTCAAACACATCAAACAATAAAACAAATAATGTACCCTCACTATACAGATCACAAAAGTAATGCACTTCATACGTCAACAATCAATTAGCAGAATTCTGATTAAAAAATTAACAAAAATCTAACATGTTGGAGATGGTCAGAATCTGCAGGTCGAGGATTTCTGACATGTTGGATTTTGAGGATCAACAGAGCATTGGGGAACAGGGAATCGGGCTTGTGGATGCATGAGCAGTTTTAGGCAAATACTCTACCATGTAAATGGAAAGTCATATAAAAATATGTTGGTAATAAACAATACAAAAATTATGTCATGGTATATGCAACATTACCTGTATATATATATATATATATATATATATATATATATATATATATATATATATATTGTGGTCTGTCGCCTCTTCTTTTTTTTAAATGGAGTTCTAATACTGCAATTCCAGCTAGGTCACATTATGTAGCCCCCCAGAAAAGTGTTTTAGTACCATCCAATATTTTTTTTTGATTTAGAAGTAAACTTATGCTGATGCATTTAGCTACGACCATGTCTGCAACTGTATTGATTTAACAAGGATACAAGGATAACAACACAGTGGCACAGTGGCTGCATAACAGCATTGGGGTCATGAGTTTGCTTCCTGACCAGGACCCTATCTGTGTGAAGTTTGTATGTTCGCCATGGGTTATCCATAGCAGTCTAATATCCTCGTACATATTAAAAATACTAGTTGTTTAATTGGCTGTTGATGAAATATATATCCTTGTGTGTAAATGCCTATAGGGATTGATGATAATACTTCGGACTTTGATGAAACATTTTAAATCTTTCCACCATGTATACTTCTATATATGCCTTTAATCCTGTAAATGGTGACCCAAGGGAGTGTTTGCACAGAGATAGTCCTTAAATAGCACATTTTGCAGTTAATATATGTCCCTTGTGTTTAGCAGACAATACCACGTATCTACCTTTTCTTAAGCAACTCTCCGATTAGCTGTGAGACATTTGTATTCATTTTGGGGACTAGAGCAAACCTCTAAATGATACATTTTTCCCATATGAACAGAGATAAAATAAAATAGATGACACATCATTAAAACTGTGTAAATATATGTGCACTTTGTTACAGAATCTTTTTGCCTTTCAGGATGCAAAAATGTTGCCTGTTCCTGTGTGAAATTCTTACTTTGTTTGAAATGTGCTCTCGGAACATCTCGGTTCTCAGTGCCAAAGTCCACATTTTCTACTGAGTGATCACAAGCCATAAAGCCGTAGGCTGCCCACAACAAATTATTCTGCTGAGCGGAAGAAGCATCTGCCCTCAGCAAGGATTCTGAAACATCAGCACCAATTGTTCTGGAGAGAGCCTCTCAGTGACTGCTGCACTGTCTTCATTATAGGTTGTGTTTAATGAAGCAGTGCGACGGTAAATGTAGTTATAGTGTGCATTCGTTTTCTGTAGGGCATAGTCTTTGAGAATAACTTAGTTCTACATTATACCCCTGTCACCTGTTTTCTCTCAGAAATGTCCTGATTGCCAACTAGAAGATTTAGAAAGCAAACAAACATATGTCAGTTTTAGAACTTTTATTCTGTAGATTCTGTAGACCAGATGACTAAACATTATTTATTTTTATTAGAGATGTGCGCTGGCCCAAATGTCCTGGCTCTGATTCAAATTCCATACTTTGTTTTGATTTTGCCAAAACCACCCTGGTTTTGGATCTGTAATTTTAAAAATAAAATTATAAAAACATCTAAAATCATGTAATGTTGGCATGTTTTTGTACCTACAGTATTAATAACCTTAATAACATAAATTTTCAGTCAATATTGACCACCTCACAGCTCACAATTTTGTTCACCAATATTGTCCAAAGGCTGGCTGGCTAAACTAAGCAGCAGCACAAACGCATGGTAGTTTAAAAGAATATAGGACATCTATGAAACATTGCCACACAGCAGTGGCAGACAGGATGACAGTTTAATAAACTACAGTATACAACCCCATAGAAACCAAGAATGTTTTCATTAATAAAGAACTAGATTGAGGCTCAAGGGCAGTACTGGGAAATGGAGGAAGAGTATGCATGTAGTGAAAGGCAGGTAAATGATTAATTAATTGATTGATTAGTTGATTAATTAGTTATAATTGACTGATTAAGAAAACAAAATTTAAGGCCATAAAAGATTACATTGTTAATAAACCAAGGATTCCTCACAAGAATTGAAAGAGAAGCCAAGAAAATCAATAGTTGTACTGCAGAATTGCAAACTCCAAATAACTTAAACTAACAAATATTAGGAGGCTGACCTGCTGGCCATACTGCCATCCCCCCTTCCTAATTTTGTAACACATCCATGTAGTACAGTTATGAGGTACACCAGAGAGTCTGAGTATAAGGGATAATACCAAGTTTTGTTTCCTAAATCTAATCCACAACCACAGAGATATTCTGCTTATCCATGATCTACGAGCCTGAAAGAATTTCTGCTGACTGTTGTGAATAATATGTTAGATTATCTTGTGCATATTACTGAATAATACTAAATATGCTCCATAATTCTCTATAAGTTTTTTTTGTGAGTCGCCACATTATTTCTGGATAAAAGTGTGTTGCAAACTATTCATGTATTAGAGCAATAGCCAATAAAAATGTTTGTATGTGAGCAGCTGCAATAGCTCCTCAGCTAAATCACCCCCATAGTGCACAATCCATACACATTATAGTAAATGGCTGGAAAGTCTAGACAGTAAGTACCCCAAATTATAAATGTTTTTAAAATCCACACTAAAGAAGATATCGGAAGCCTTCCCCTTCCTAAACTGAGTAGAAAAAATTATACAAGAAAAGTTAGATATGTTTGCGATTCACACCACAAAAGGCAGCCAAAAACCTACTGTATTTGATATTTGTATTTGATATCTGTATTTGATATTCACCACTCACAAAAATATATAGACAAAACAATAACAGGGTTTCAAGTGCTCATTTTAGGTACAGTCTGACTTAGCGTTTGCCCCAAAACAGTTGAAAGTACAATTTATAGGAATTCAAAGTCACTTTTCTGTAGATCAGATGTTCCTTATTTGTTGTTTTGTTAAATCCCAGTCTTGACACCTCTGTAAAATTTCTAATAACCTGGTTTCTCCAATGGTATGAGTTTAATTTCCACACTATTACCCCTCAGTGTCAGTATAATCGTTAAGTTGATATATGAAAGACAAGGTGGGGGAAGCAAATATAGTGTAAAACCATAACATTTATTGATAAAATCACACCATAGATACAATGGTCACGTACCATCAAGGAGCTTTTATGAAAGGCACAATCTCAGGCATATAGGGGTCTAAATGCAACCCCTATTGAGCAGTACATTCCCAGGATCAGGTTCAGGGTGGCAGCACCACAGAAAACAAAACCAATGCATTTCGACCTATAAAGTGTATAGCGTAAGGGTGTAGGTAATTCCTTATCGTATCCGTAAGGCACAGGAAATTCAAGATGTACGCTAAACACTTTATCCCCATCTAGAGATTCTGGACAGGAAGTTAGGATTACTAATTGCTAGAACGTGCCCCTTGATGAGAGAAAGAGGTGGGAATAGTCACTTCTGCTATAAATACCTGGTCAGTCACATACCTTGAAAAAGACCATTGAGCGGTAGAAATGCGTTGGTGTTGTTTCCTGTGGTGCTGCCATCCTGAACCTGATCCTGCGAATGTACTGCTCAATAGGGGGAGCACTTAGACCCCTATATGCCTGAGATTGTGCCTTTCATAAAAGTCAGACTGTACCTAAAAAGAGCGATTGAAACCTCATTATAGTTTTGAGTTGAAAAAAATGCTTTAGTTATTAAAAAACACTGTAATCTTCCTATTAGATTACTGCTGCATCAGTTATACTTTATTTGCTTAATTGGGTCCTAGATATGTTCAGTAAACAAGATGCAGCCACTGGCGCCATTAGCTCACAACTTGCACCAGTAATCGAGTACCCATCTTCCTACTCAAAACAGGGGCATGAGGTGTCCATTTTGGAATTTCTTTGACCTCTACATGAGGTCCTCAGTATTGTTTGTATCATGTGGGACAAAAGATGAGTCTATCCCAATAGTAGCAGCAGATGCACTGAGAGGGGAGGAGCAGCAGCCCAGCAGACACTGGTGTGTACTGGCTGCAGTGGGACAGTCTCAGCAGCAGCAGTCTCCTCCTCTCTTCTGCCTTTGGGGGGGAGCGATTACACATATCATTGCCCCCTGGATTTTCACCTGGCTGAGGGGCTCACAGCGCCCCCTCCTCATTGCACAGTGCCACTTTGTGGCGCGGCAATGAGGGTTTATTATTTTTTCCCTAAGGGGGTGTGGCCCTCCCTCCCATGATAAGGCCATGCCCCCATAGCAATGGGGCCTGGGCCGACTCTCTACATCCCTGAGTAGCAGTGTAGTGATATTGTACCAAGCACCATTGGGAACACTGTAAAAAAAATGCCAATGCACAGTAGTGTAACTAAAGAGCTTTGGTTAGTATTCTGAATGTAGCCCTATGTGTTATACTGTAGACCCCTCTAAAACAGATGAATCTATTCTATTACGCATGATATCATGGGCATTGTGTTGTATTTGTTTCTGGTGCATTGATTTAAAATGGTTATTCATTCGCACAGGGATGGTGTCAGCAACTCGGCATGAAGGATGCCGACGGTCTAAACACCGGCTCCGGAATCCCGACAGTGCTGGGATCGCGGCTCCAGCATTGCAACCACTGGCATCCCGAAGGTAAGTGTCAGGGGTTAGGTTTAGGGTTAGGTACTAGGGGGAGGGTTGGGGTTAGGCACTAAGGGGGGAGAGTTGGGTTTAGGGTGTGGGGAGGGGCAGGTTAGGTTTAGACACTTGGGGGGGTTAGGTTTAGGCATTGGGGAGGGAGGGTCAGGGTAGAGGTTAGGATTAGTGGTAGCATATTTATCTACTGCTGTCGGGATTTTCACTGTCAGGATGCCACTGTCAGTATTCTCACCAGTTGTATCCTGAACGCCAGGAACTCATAACCAACCTATTTGCACATACAGACTATGGGCCTGATTCAGACCCGCTTGCAAGCGCTATGCAGGCACTTCGCGTGCACTCACAAGCGGGTTGATGGCCAGGCAGTGCACGATCCCCGGAGCGAGCGAGAAATCACTCGCTCCGGGGCTCGCAGCAAAATGGGGTGGCTGTCGACGTTGAGCGACAACTCGCCCCATTTTGTAGGTGGGGTGGGGGGGTGGCTGGACAAATGGAGACGTTCCTGAAGGAATGCCTGCCATTTGTGGGCGGCCCAACTGACATCACCAGTGATGTCAGTAGTGAGCTTTCGGCTCTATTAGAGCTGGAAGCTCACTGGGGCTTGTGGCAGACGAGACCCTACCACAAGGGTCTCATCGCAAGCCCGATGGTCGCGACCATCACCTGGCCGCTCGCAAAAGCTGTGGGTGGTCACCCACAACTTAGCGAGCGGCCAGGAAGCCGGTTTAAAAAAAAAAGTGGCCGCCATGATTCAGAGCGAGTGCTCGCTTTTTGCGAGCGGCTCTGAATCAGGGCCTATATCTTAATAACGTTATTCATCTTTGCAACCGTGTACTTGAAATATAAAAAGCAATCATTCACCTGCTTTTTCTGTTTACTGCAAGTTAAACATTGAAAGCACATTTCTGATTGCTTTCTAAGGACTTTACTGTCAAATCTGAACTTTGATCAATGATTGTAAATAACCTTCCTTCATTGTGTCCAAAATATAGTTACAAAATCTAATGTAACAGACATGATAAGAGAATATGTTTTCAAAACCCTGCATGTGATTTTCATATGAATGGTGTAACTGTTCCATGGTATCTCTCAAATGTCCATCTCTATTGGAAACACGCATGTCTCTCAAAGAAGTGTCTCCTCAAAAATCCAATTACAGAATTAATGTATGTGGTAAACGAATTTCAGCTAGAATGACATGATTTGCTTGTTGCCATATATATTTATTCTGTTGTAACAAGAGAAACTGTATCTTGCATTCACCTTCTCCTGTGCAATTAATCATACAGTATATTTACTTTAACATTCAGTGCTCCAGTCATACATTCCCTTCATATGTACAGTATATGCCACAGTCAGTGAAACAAGCTACTTTATGTTGAAGATGATTTCATTCCTCTCTACTATAATAAATCTTCCTGTAGATAATGTGGGAGACAGTAGTTGAAATTAATGTAGCTGTTTTCTTCTTATGACTTTATTCACAAGATAAATTACAAGGATGTTATTTAGCAACAGTATATAAACTTACCTTGTAAGTGTCTTTATTCCCATCTACTAGCGGAATTGCTGCACAGTTTCTCTCAGTTGCAATAATATAATTGTCATGGATTAGGAAATACATATGTCTCCAGTTTTGTTTCGTCAAGGGTGACTGTTTTAATATTTATTTGCAGATAGTTATGATGATGAGGATAGTATCCACCACCTACATCATATTCCTGTATTATATATATATATATATATATATATATATATATATATAAATATATATATATATATATAAAGCAGAAGAGTGATAAAAATGATGTCATCACAATGATAAAGTTGATAAAACCTATGACAGTTGATAAAACCTATGACGCCTCTCACTAGTGTCAGTATTGCTTACAGAGAGTTTTGGCATAACACACATCTAGAGTGTCCAAACAAATATGTTACTGTATTTCCCATACTTTCGCCTCATATACCACTTCATGGTGAAAACACAGACATTCCTCAAAATAAACCAATAACTGTCATGGTTTGAGTAGTCAGATCTGAGTCAGGACACATAAATTGGGCTGATGAGGTATATAAGAATCAAGATGGCTAGAATAGATGTTGTCTACTCATGGGTAGGACCCATTTGGCATGTAGCCTAGTGTCATCAAAGAGGTCAGAGATTACTGGAAGGCACCTTCCAGCCTGCTACTGGACCAATTGAATGGAACTCAACACCAGTCCTGACCTTAGAACCATGGGGCTGGAACCAGTGTGGGCTGGAACTCAGAAACAGAACAAAGTGTAATACATATAATCAATAGCCCACCTGGAATTCACTATAGATAGTGTCACCCGAATACCAGAGCTGGGTGCCTGAAGGCTACACCCTCAAAGAGGGATATAGATTTAGTACCCAGTCCCAAGCACCCAAAGTAGACCCCTCCACTGGAAACTCTGCAGAAACCCAACACTCAGTGCGAGGACCCTCAGCACAGCAACCACCATCAATGGTGACACCAATGGTATGAAGAGCAGAGAATCCCAGAAACAGGTTTGGAACTGTGATGCTGAGAGAGATAGTAAAATTAAGTGAACATCAATACAGTCTGAAGTAAAATACTGGAAGTCTATTGAACCCAGAATGAACAGATGAGTTGTAATCAGAAGACTTGCTTGAAGACTTTGCACTTGAAAGCACTATAACAGTCAGTGGTATATTAAGGATATTTCAGACTAATGCACAGGTTGTAACCAGAATTTGGGAATCAGGCTGAACTTGCCTGGATCTGGAATGAAGGACAAAGGCTGAAGCTATGCAGGCTGAACAGTACTGGAACCGGAGCTTGAACAGGAATCGAACTGGAGGAGAACAGCAACTTGAACCAGACTGGAACCGAAGTTTGAACTGGACTGGAACTAGAGGAGAACAGCAGCTTGAACCTGCCTGGAACTGGAGGAAAAGTGGCAACTTTAACACACGCTGAAAGGATGTAGACTGGATAGCAGAAATAGCAATATACTGCATAGAGGATGTGACAAACTCAGAGGCAGCAGAAAGGAAGCAGCTTGCAGCAGTCCAGCTGACCGTAGCGCAGGTTCAGGCAGTGGATCTGAGAAAGGAGTTGCACACTGGTTTGTGAGAACACAGAGGAGTAATGTTCTGCATTGTTCAGATGGTGTGCTAATGGTAGGTGCAGCTATAAATAAGGTGCTCTTGCAGAGGATAGGAGGAAGTAGTCATGTGAGCACAGCAGACAGGCAGTGACTGGATACTAGCATTCAGCTGATCTGAATTAACATGGCTGCATCCATGACCCTTAGGGATGCAATAACATCACCCTGGAACAGGATGGCCCACCTTGGTAAAGCACCGCCGGAGTGGGGTATGAGTGACTAAGTCCCATGTTTGTGACAATGACAACATCACAACATTATCCACAACCAAAAACATATAACAAAAAGTAATGGTTATTGATGGTTCCTATGATGACACCAGGGACTACATCCCCAATAATGCAAGAGGGTAGCCAGATAGGCACCTGAGGATTGGAAAGACAGATGCCAAAGGAAGACCATGAATGCATGGAGGTGGAGCAGTATTATTAGATGACAGTGAGCAGAATTGGCTACCACTAAGGGACAGTAGTATGTTGGTAAATGGAGCTAGTTGGAAGTTGGAATTCTGCCTCTGAGAGTGCAGATGGGACCTCACCCGATGGTTTGCATACAACATAGATAGTCAAAGACCTGAGCATCCACAGGATCTGTAATGCACATGTGCAGAACTCCCTCTGTGAGAATGCTCGCAGTTCCCCCAAGCCGCAGCCTGATAGACAGGCTGTGGATTATTGGGTGCAGGTAGTTGTTGGGGCTGGCCTCTGTTCCAGAAAATGGGGGGTGTCATCCTAATTTTCTGGGAGTGCTGAGACCAGGGTCTATGTCTTCCGATGCAGACTTTGTGACCTCAGCTATGGAGCTGCGAAGGGCAATCTGAGTAACTTATTTCACCAATGATCTAGCAGAAAATCCATTGCTGCATCTTAGGACACAGCACTCAGATCTGCAATGCAGTCAGGAGGTGTCTATTTGTGCCAGATGCCTCCTACTGCCTTAGTATATTAGTTGTGGCTGTGCAATGCCGTACAACTCTGAATCAGGCCCTGAGTCCTTGCTGTATGAAAACATTACACAGAGACTAGTTTTTGGAGAACTTCACAAAACTGTAAGAATTGACAGTTTAACATTAGAGATTATGTGCGGACCCCCGAGTTTTGGTTTTACTATTGGATGGCAGCGAGCAGAATGTTTTGGTTTATGGTTTGGTTCTGAATTTGGACCTCTTTTTGATCCTACAGTATAAATAACCTCAATAACATTAATTTTCAGCCAATTTGACCACCTCACAGCTCACATATTGTTTTCACCCATATTGGCCAAAGGCTGCAGCAAGCTGACTGGCTATACTAAGCGACAGAGCAGTAGCACAAACACATGGCAGTTAAAAAAGTATAGTACATCTAGGAAACATATTGGCACTGCAGTGGCAGACAGGATGGCAGGTTAATATAAACTTTACAATGTTATAGAATGTTTTCATTAATCAAGAACCAGATCAGAGGTCCGAAGCCAGCACAGATAAATGGAGGTGGAGTACAATTCAGTGGAATTCACATAAAGCATCGCTTGATTGATTGATTTATTGGTTCACTATCTATGAATGCATTTGAGCACTAAAAACTTGCCATTTGCAGGCATTCTATTTAATGAGGAATTATTTAAGGAGAAATTTCACAAGAAGGATTAATAAGCAAAATAATATTTTGTATTGTGTGTTTTCATTGTCAATTTCATGTATCAAAGTGACTGCTAAGTTTTAATTAAATGTTTTAAAAATTAAGCTTAATTTGACCACCTTAAGTAACCACATTAAGTAGTAGTTCTAGAAGTACCATGATTGGCAGCCGCCGCAGCACTAGTACTGAGTTGCTGTTCCTGCTCATCTATCGACTGATTCATGATTGGTTTTATTTTTGACACTAGGACAGGAGTAAAGCTACTACTGTTCAACTTATCTGCCACTGCACCAAGTGAACGTATCTTTACCATGCAGTTTTATTTGAAGAATGGAGATTTTGTTTTTTGACGCCAGCCAAGAAATTCATTTTTAACACATGATAATTGTTTTGGGGTGCAGATGATGGTGGAGGGAGGATACTGCTACACACCATCGCTTACACTGGAAGGAAAACAGACTATACAATATTTTTTTTCAGTAAATTATATTCTTTTACACAAACACTAACAATTATTTCACACACTTAGAGGAACATATCTCTGTTATAATTGTTTTGGAGTGCTGATGATGGGGGGATACCACTGCCAAAACCATCACTCACAGTACACTGCAAGGGTAACATGCTATGCTAATTTTTTTGCACTAATGTATTCATTTTTATACACAAACAACACTGACAATTATTTTCACACACTTGAAGGAACAGATTACAGATACCAATGCACACAAAATAGTAATATACGCTGTCACATGTCTAAACACACACTTCTTAAAATACACAATATAAGTTTTCAATTTAATTAGAAAAAAAATAGTTTATTTTGTGTTAGACAACGAGGAATTTAGTTTTTTGCTATTTTTTTTATATATAACTGTGAAAAAAAACTCAACATTCAAAAACAAAGAGGCATTCTTGGGGTGCAGCAGCCTCAGACAAAGAGAAGGATTTTTTGGACAGATACTCATATATATATAAGAAGTCTCTAATCCAGATGAAACGTATTGGGAGCTCTATGATCTATCTTCATGTACTTGCACTATTCTTAACCAGATAAGCTTATTCCATTTTTTTAAAGTGGATTTTTTATGGAGAAAAAGTTTTTGTCTTTTATGTTCTTATGATCTTAAATTATTGTCTGTTTAATGCCACTTGTTAAAAAACACGTGGGTGTTGATGTGTGTCTGTATTTTATTTAATAAATTTCTCATTTAGTCCATACACTCCTAGAGGGTAAATTTACTAAGAATCGAGTCTGATGGAGTTTTTTCTTTTTAACTCGATTTGCCTCGCAGAAACTCGGGTGATTTTCCCGTTTTTAAACTCGCAAATTTAATAAGAAGTGAGTTTAGCTGAAAGTGAGATGGCCAATGGTGAAGCAGATTGGAATTTCTTCCCTGAGTTGCAAGTTTAGACTAGATTACTCACCTGAAATTGCAGTGTCTTCTCTCTGCAAAACTCTCCCAAGCAAGCAGCCTGCACATATCAGTGAGATATGTGAAGGCTGCTTGTGTGTTGTACCTGTTAAACAAGGGTTAAATCTAAAAAAAAAATGATGTAGGGTCCCCCCCAAAAGCATTACCAGCCCCGGACTGCTCAGCCAGTCCTGGTTCCTAAAATTACAGAGAACAAAATGAGTAGGGTTCCCCTGTAATTTAGGAACCAGCAGCTGGCAGCAGGGTCAGTGCTAGTTTTAAATATAGGGGTAAAAAAAATACATAGGGTTCCCCTATATTTAAAACCAACACCAGACCCAAACCAACTAGGGTGTAATGCCACAGCCAGGAGACCCTATCACCGGGACTCCAGGGCCAAAGCATTAACACCCCAAGTTGGTCAGCCCAAGTCAGGGATCTCAGGGGAGTTGGGACCCCCCAAGAATAGGTCCCCCCTCTCCCAAAACCCCAGATTTAGGCTGAAGCACGGGGCTCTTCCCTGCACCTCTGGAGTGGTGGATACGGGGGTAATAATGTGTTAAATAGTTCTAAACTATTGTAATTTACAGTCCGGGGCTGGTTATGCTATTGGAGGGAGGGATCCTAGTCATTCTTTTTATAAAAACACTTTAAATTAGGTACACATGCAGAAACATACACAAATCACACTGTGTATGTTTCTGCAAAACTCGCAGCTCAGGAGGTGGTCTATTTAAAACTTTAATTTCTCTGCGAGTTTGCTAGAATCTCACTCGAGATTGTAATCTCGATTCTTGATAAATTCCTGCATCTTTTTCATGAAAAGTACTTCAGAGTTTGGCCGATAGTGAGTTGATTCGAGTTTGCAATCTCACCCGAGTTTTTCAGGGAAAAATGAAAACTCTCTTCCAAACTCACACGAGTTTGTCTTTAGCAAATTTGCAAGATGGAAAACATGCCTAAACTCACCCGAGATTGCTATCTCAACCAAACTCGAATCTTAGTAAATTGACACCCACTAGTGTTTTTATGGTGCTAATATATATCGGTGTAGGTACTTAGGGAAATTGCTCCCTTATTCTATTTGAAACACTTATGATCTAAGCAATTTACTGGTTGTCCCTTTAAACATGTTGCTCTTTTTGTACAGTAAATATTTACATAATTATTCAGTCTTATTATTTTCTTAATAAAGGGTGGTTTACCAAATGTATGTGTCTGAAGCTTTTTTAGTCTAAAAGTGCATACTTGGACTAGAAGTATATTTATTTCTAAGTGCCTCTTTGTATTAAAAGCATATTTAATTCTAAAGTGTATATATACTCCAACATATGTTTCATGCAAGTAAAGAGAACACCTGATGCACTTCTTTCAGTGTGTATTTACTGTTTCTTGGGTAGGAATCCCCACCTCTCTGTTGTGGTGTTGAGGAAAGAACTAATAAAGTTACTGCTGAAGATTGGTGTGACAGCAAGAACCTAAACTCTTGTATCCTCCCACAACCAGGTAACATCAGGCCTGTATTAACCATCTATATTGTACCAACTACAAATATTTTTTGGGTACCACACAACACAGGAATGCACAAGCCACATTTGGAAAAAAAAAACATTTGGAGAAAAAGTCAAGACATCCCAAAACATACAATAGAAGAGATGAAAAGACAATGCTAAGGATAATCCATATAATAAATTCAATTGCTGATAAGAGAAATAGACAGATGAGGGGGACTAAGATTTGGAGAAAGAGGTGAAGAGAGAGGAGGAAAAAAAGAGTTGGAGTAGTTTTGAAAAAAAGAAAGAAGGAGAGAGAGAAAAGAAGCCGAGGTAGTGCTGGGGACAATGTCTAGTAAGATATAATTTTATTATCTTGTCTAATAGTTTGTTTTTCTACATATCATTTTGAGTAACTAATTTTTATACTTTTTTCCATTTTGACAGTGAAATCTGTTTAAAATGGGCTGGACTAAGGCCCTCATTCAGACCCACTCGCGAGCGGCTGTCCGCTCGCAAGTGGGTCGATGGTCCACACTGCGCATGCGCACGACGGAGGGAGCTCCGTCGTACGCATGCGCGAGACCCTACGAGCGAAGGACTTTCCTTCGCTCTGAGTGTCTCATCAAAGGGGGCGTGCTGTCGATGTTGACTGACAGCACGCCCCCTTTGGTGGGCGTGCCGGGGGCATGCCTGCCAGACGGAGGCGTTCCCAAGTGAATGCCTACCGTCTGAAGCCGGCCCCACTGACATCACTAGTGATGTCAGTGGGAGTGATTTTGGCTCTGATAGAGCCAAAATCACTCCTGGCCTTGCGGTTGAAAAACTCAACCGCAGGCTTCTGCTCGCAGTTTCGATGGTCGCGATGGTCAAGACCATCGCGACCATCATCCTGCACGCTCGTATATGCTGTTGGTGGTGACCCACAGCTATACGAGCTTCCAGGAGGACGCTCCATATTAATGGAGGTGGGCCCTGATTCAGAGCGAGCGCTCTGGTCAGAGCGTCCGGCTCTGAATCAGGGCCTAAGTTCATAGCACCTTTTGCTGTTATATCCGCTAATTTGTGTGTGTACAGTTTGTGGTGTGCGAGACTTGAGCAATGTGTAGCCAGTCAGTTCATCAGAATGTTTGCAGCAGCACAGAGTATTTCAGGTGCTTAGCATTCTTTTCTTATTGTAGGCATTAACTTGTCCACTCATGTGATTTTTTAAACAAAGGCTATATTAGCTAGTGGTGGTATCGTGATGGCAGAATATGAAGGCCAGTACAAAGTGATGGTAGAAAGGTAAGCAACTCTCAACATAACCAAGTAGTCATGTGAAGATGCTGTCAAACTGATGAGGGGAGATGTTGTGTCAAACAACTTACTTTTATATGCAGTTCACACATATTCATGCATTTATCTTATTATTTCCATTAAAATGTATAATGCCTTTTTTATGTTTTTTGTAAGTGAGATTTGTGATATACTGTATGCAATTTGTTTTGTTCACATACAGATGTGCCCAGATATATTATGGCTGAGAGCACCACAAACGTGCACACGAATCGCGTCATGTGATTCCCTGTGCCTGCATACACTACGGCACGCTATGGCGCACACTGCGATCACACCATTCATTCCTATGTGTGCGTATCCGCTCGCCGGCTCATGTAGCACGCTATGTATGGCGTGATTTGCCACGCCAGCTGCAAGGATTTAGTTGGGCATATCTGTATTAAAGTAAATGAATTTTCAGTTTTTCTCCTTCATCCACTAGGGGACACTGGAGGCTCAGTACAATGGGGTATAAAATTGGGTTAACCGGGAGCTGGCACCTTTAAAAATGAGAATGGTAGCTAGCTCCTCCCCCTCTATACCCCCTACAGGCAGTCTAAAATTTGTGCCCTGGAAGCTGGACATATGCTCCTTAAGGCTCTCTATTATTTTGAATAGAAATTATCTGCAATCAGCAGTTGAGGACACAGACAGGCAGCTCACTTCCCTTGCCTGTCTGCACCATTGGAGCTGCTGGGAAGATCTCACCGCCGCTGCTTGCGGTGTGCGCTGAGGTCTCCTGCTACAGAGACCTCAGTCTCTGGGGAGTCCCAAGACGCGCTGCATGAGACGCTCTTCGCGGGCTCCCACAGCAAAAGCCCGCCACCGACAGCAGTGGAAGCCTTCAGGTTAGTGTGTCCTGGCTCTCTGAAATAGCAGGTAATACAGGACGTTAGGCAGGTACACTAAATAGCAGCACTGCTAGCGCTGAGAACGGGCGCCATAGCGGGGGGGCGGAGCCTAAGGCAGACTTCTACTCCTGCCTTCCAGTGCTTCTATTAAAGAGGCTGGTTGCCATTTTAGCTCTGCTGCATGAGGAGACTGACAAGTGTGTTTCTCAGACTGCTGACTCACCAGTTCAGCCTATATGGTCTGATCAATTGACATCTGTTATGTCTAATCTGTCTGTAGAGTTAGAAGCAGCTCGCACAGTCAGGGAGGTGATTAGACAGACATCATCCGAACCAGATTGGGCTCGTTCATTAGCCAGGTCTGTTGAAGGACTTACAAAGGTAATGTCCTAGGCCCCTCCTGCAGCCTTATCTTATAATGTCCCTCATAAGAGACTGATTCAGAATCCCTTGCACTGGGATGAATCAAAGGAGGAAGACTTGCAGGAGCCGAAGAGGGCAAGGTTCAGGAAGAGGAGGTTCAGATTCTTGAGGAGTCAGAACCTACATCTCAGGGCGTAGAAGCATTAATTACTGCAGTACGCCAAGTTTTACATGTGGAAGATTTAGAGGTGACTGCTAAACCATCTATTTTTAGTAAAAGACAAAGGCAGGCTGCCACTTTTCCAGCATCAGAGGAGTTGGATGATATCCTAACCTAATCGTGGAAACACCCAGATACGAAGTTTCAAATTTCAGAAACTGTTATCTTATTACCCCTTTCCGCCAGAAAGTAGGAAATTATGTGAAACTCCTCCAGCAGTGGATCCCACAGTATCCCGTCTTTCTAAAAAGACAGTACTCCTGGTGCCGGGGGCTGTTTCCATAAAATAATCCCCTGACAGGAAGCTGGAAAACACGTTAAAGTCTATATTTACAGTTGCAGGGGTATCCCTGCATCCAGCGCTAGTTAGCTGTTGGGTAAATAAAGCTGTAGAAGCTTGCGCAACACAGCTTGCAGAGGGACTTAAGACCAGTACACAGACTGAAGATCTTATTCAGCTTGCTGAACAGATTGCAGAATCAGCTTCTTTCCTTGGGGAAGCTTCTAAGGACATATGTGGTCTTTCTGCTAGATCTTCGGCTTTAGTTATCTCAGCTAGAAAAGCTCTTTGGCTGCATCGATGGCAAGCAGATGCGGAGTCTAAGAGAGCAGCAGAGGCTCTTCCCTACACGGGGGACGTTCTATTTGGCATGGGGTTAGCTAAGTGGATCAAACAAGCTACAGGTGGTAAATCCACTTACCTACCATCTGCTTCTCCTCCTCCTAGATGACCTGCAGTAGGACCATCCTTTTGGTCCTTTCATGTCCCTGGAAGGTTTAGAGGTCACTCCAGAGGAGCTCCAGCCTTCTCCTGCGGTTCCAGAGGTCATGGTAGAGCTTCGGCATCCTCTGCACCCATGTCCCAGTAGGACAAGGCTGCAGCAAAGCCTTCTGCATGACGCTCTGCCTTTCTCATTTGGGGGATCCCAGGGTGGGAGCTCATCTTCTGCACTTCAAAGAAGTGTGGATCAAATCTTGTCCAGATGCCTGGGTCCAGCACATCATTACTCATGGCCTGAAGTTGGACTTCAAGATCCAACCACCGGTTTACCTCTGGCATTGGGAAAGCGAGTGGTAATTCAGGAAGCAATACAAAAGCTGTTATTGTCTCAGGTGGTAGTGAATGTTCTGACCCATCAGAGAGGTCAGGGTTTTTATTCCAGCTTGTTTGTGGTGTCCAAGCGGGATGGTTCAATGAGACCCATTTTCAACCTCAGGGATCTAAACCCTTATCTTCGAGCTTTCAAATTCAAGATGGAGTCTCTCCAGTCTGTTATAGCAGGACTCGAGAAGGATGAGTTTCTTGTGTCCCTAGACATAAAGGATGCCTATCTCCACATCCCCATCTGGCCTCCTCATTAGGTATTTCTTCGATTTGCGGTCCTAGACTCTCATTTGCAATTTCAGGCCCTACCTTTCAGTTTTTCGTCAGCACCAAGAGTGTTCACAAAGGTCATGGCCGTTATGATGGCCCTGCTTCATCTTCAGGGGGTTATCATTGTTCCATACTTGGACAATCTCCTGATCAAGGTCCCGTCAGTAGCTCATTTGTTGCTGAATATTCAATTAACTTAGAGTCTTCTCTTACAAAATGGGTGGATTTTAAATTTCCAAAAATCCTCTCTGATCCAACACAATGCCTGATATTTCTAGGAATGATATTGGACACAGTGGAACAAAAGATATTCCTACCTCAGGACAAGGTCTCCTCCATTCAGCACATGGTGCATCTGATACTGTGGCATCGCAGAGTGTTTGTAGATCTCTGTATCCATCTTCTTGGGAAGATAGTGGCAACATTCGAGGAGGCGAATATTTCATGCCCAGCCATATCAGTTGGATCTTCTCTCCCAGTGGTCAGGATCCCACCTCTTTCTCCACCAGCGAGTCATATTGTCTCCCCAAATTCGAACATCTCTCATTTGGTGGTTGAATCCTTATCACCTGCTGTCAGGAAGACAGTTTGCAGTGTGGGATTGGATTCTCCTTACTACAGACGCAAGTCTGAGAGGGTGGGGAGCAGTGACCCTGGGGAAACATTTTCAGGGACACTGGACTCACCAGGAGGCAGGACTGCCTATAAACATTCTAGAATTAAGAGCAGTGTTTTATGCACTCCAGCTGGTGCATCCTCTGTTGCAGGGTCAGGCAATCAGAGTACAGTCAGACAATGCCACAGCGGTGGCACATATAAACAGAGAGGGCGGCAGCAAAAGCTGGGCCGCCATGAGAGAAATAAGCAGAATTCTACTTTGGGTGGAGGAATTTGCAGTGGTGATTTCCGCAATCTTCATCCCAGGAGTGGAAAATTGTGAGGCCGACTACCTCAGTTGGCAGGACATTCATCCGGGGGAATGGTCACATAATCTTCATGTATTTCACCAACTGACTTTGCAGTGGGGACAACCTCAGGCCGACCTCATGGCGTCAAGGTTGTACCACCAATTACCAATTTACTGTTCCCGAACAAGGGACCCGCAGGCAGCAGCAGTGGATGCACTGACAACACCATGGCAGTTTCACTACATATACCTATTCCCTCCTTTCCCGCTCATCCCCCGACTGCTTCAAAGAATCAAGTGTGAAAATGTCAAGGTGCTACTAGTAGCTCCTGATTGGCCCAGATGAGCATGGTACTCACAGATACGGAATCTGTTGATAGACGAGCCGTGGCCGCATCCTCTACAAGACTACCTCCATCTTCAAGGGCCATTTATTTATCAAGACTTAAGGCAACTTCATTTGATGGCATGGCTATTGAAAGGACCATCCTAAGGAATAAAGGAAAAAGGGTATCCCGTCAAGCGTAATTCCAACCATGATTCGGGCTCGGAAAGAGGTTACGTCTCAACATTACTATCGCATATGGAAGACCTATGTAGCTTGGTGTGAACTATACAATTCACCTCCGTCAGTATTTAAGGTATCACGTGTCCTTCTTTTCCTTCAGGCTGGTTTAACAGCAGGCCTTGTCTTGGTTCCTTAAAGGTAGAGGTATCTGCGTTGTCCATTTTCTTTCACAGGAAATTAGCCTTATTGCCGGATATCCAGACCTTTCTCCAGGGAGTAGTCAGAATTCAGCCTCCTTTTGTACCTCCAACGGCACCATGGGACTTGGATTTGGTACTGTCTTTTCTCCACTCTGACACCTTTGAGCCGTTACAGAGGGTGGAGATAAAGTATTTAACTTGGAAGGTGGTTCTTATTTCGGCACTCGCCTCAGCGAGGCGTGTGTCTGAACTAGGTGCTTTATCATGTCATCCTCCTTATCTCATTTTCCACAAAGATAAGGTGGAGTTACGCACACAAAGGTCTTTCCTTCCAAAAGTAGTATCTGCTTCTCATATAAACCAACCAATTGTGGTCCCTGTGTTTAAGGATGAGTCTCCAGCCTCTAAGTCCTTAGAGATGTTTTCAGAGCACTCCGGTTTTATGTCGAAAGAACTGCTTCTCTCCGAAAGTCCGATGCTTTGTTTGTTCGGTTTGATCTGGCGCGCCCAGGTTGGCCGGCTTCCAAACAAACCATTTCAAGATGGATTTGTCTGACTATCAGACAGGCTTATGTGGTGGCTTCAAGGCAACTACCTGTTTCCATTATGGCGCATTCAATGCACTTGGTAGGTACTTCATGAGCAGCTGCTCATGGGGTCTCCTTAAACCAGCTTTGTTGAGCGGCCACTTGGTCAGGCAGGCATACTTTTCTAAAATGTTACCGCTTTGATACTTTTGCGGTCTCTGCTTCAGAGTTTGGCCGTGCAGTTTTGCAGGGTTCTCAGCGCTCTCCCACCCGGGATGTGAGCTCTGGGACATCCCCATTGTACTGAGACTCCAGTGTCCCCTAGTGGATGAAGGAGAAATTAGAATTTTGGTATTTACCAATAAATCCCTTTCTCCGATTCCACAGGGGACACTGGACGCCCACCCTGTGCTGCTCTACCTGCATTAGTTATTGTTTTCCAGGTTCAGATGGTTTTTTGTTTTTCCAGAGTCTGATTGGAATGTTGTTTTTCATTTATATCACTGTTTACTTCTTTGTACGTGAATGCTGTAGCTTTTCTGTCTCCTTTCTCCTTAATTTCCAGCTCCCCTCGGGCACAGTTTATTTAGACTGTCTGTAGGAGGGTATAAAGGGGGAGGAGCTAGCTACCATTCAAATTTTTTAAAGGTGCCAGCTCCCAGTTAACCCACTTCTATACCCCATTGTACTGAGACGCCAGTGTCCCCTGTGGAATCGGAGAGAGATTTATCGGTAAGTACCAAAATCCTAAAACTTAGATTACGCAGGGAGGGTATGTAGTCATTATGTCGACATTTGGACTGTCAACATTCTGAATTTCAAAATGGTCTGAGTGCCAACATTCAGAATGTTTAAATGATCAAAATGTTTTACAGTGAAATGTCGACAATCACAAATATGACAGCACATGTCAAAATTAGGTTTATGGCCATGGTTAGGTTACAGTTATGGTTAGGGTTAGAGTCAGGGTAAGGCTGTGGTTAAGGTAGGTTTAGGGCTTAAATACTGTAAAAATGCTATGTTGACATGCCGACTGCGATAATGCACAAAGTTCATGTTGACATTATGCATGTCTATTGACATCACAGCCATGTCGACATTTTGAAAGTCAATATTTTATACCATACTTTATAGAGATAAGTAACAAAACATAACCAATTTACATGTTTATTTTGCAATGGCTTTCATGCAGTGTATGAATGTGACATTTACACTAGAACATACCCTTATGCTACTTCACTCCATTGCAAGGAAAACTCTTAAAGGTTCATGACTTTAGGTCTTACAAAGTTGCACGGTCTTGCCCAGCTCAAGCATTGTCTCACGGTGACAATTTGCCCTCAAGGCCAAATTAGCCAGATATCACTGTGTACGAATGTGGACTATAAGACTGCCACTTCCAATTAACATCTCTTTTCAGCTGCGAGCATGACACTATAGAAAAACACTGGGTTATGCACAGTTATTCCACACTGACACACAGTCACCAGAGTGCCTGTGCGGCAAAGAAGCAAAATCTAACTATAAAACCAGCAGAGGAAGGATGCTCAGTGCTGACAAATGATGAAGGACAGTTATGGCTGCCAGCAGTAGTCTGTTTTAAGATTTCTACGGTGACTGGTTCATGTTCCACTGTCTCTCCTCATTCTACACCAGCAGTAGCTGCACAGAAATGGCAATCACCTATGACTGCTTGATTATTAATCATTGGAGGATGATAATGCTGCTGCTGAACAATAGCAGCCTGCACGTTCCCCTATTGTTATTCTGCTAGCTTCTGTATCATGTCTTCCCCGTAGTTCTTAGATTGCAAGCTTATTTGGGCAAGGCCATCTTTACTTTCTGTTTCATGCATCTGAACGTAACTTGCCTGTTCCATGTCAGGATCCCTTCAATGTACAGTGCTGCTTAATATGTCAGCACTTTATAAACAAATAATAATATCACATACAGATACAGTATCTGTTTCACCCTAAAAGAATCTGACATAGGTGCCTGAATTACATACAGTACACATTGTATTATCATCAGTAGCCTCCATTGGTGGTGGAGAGGTGGGGCTACAGCGCAGTCTAAAATTGAAATAGGGAAACCACACTAACTACCATTTCAAATGCTACCAATCATAGGGCCGTATTCAATTAGTGGCGATATTATCACACTCACGATAATATCACCGATTTTTCATCGATATTATTGCATCGGTGATAATTTATCGCCGATTTTTCATGTAAAAATGGAGAAAACTTTTCTCCATTTTAAAAAAGGGGTAAAATGTGCAAAATGCCTAGTTTTGTGTAAAAATTTGGGGACAGCCCATCTATTAATACTTTAGTGAAAAAAAAATCGAAAATTGCGTACTTTGGCGAAAAATGACAGCTGAAGTTTTGGTCCAATTTTTTTTTTTTTTTTAGTAAAAAATGCATTTAATGTATTGGGGGCTGGTATTTTGGAGGGACAATAAGATGCGCCAAGTGTTTTAAACATCTCACTTGGCTGGCGCAGGCATTTTTTTAGCAGTTTTAAAAAACCAACTGCGTCAGGCACGTGCAAAGTTTAAAACACTTGGCGCATCCTAATGGCCCTCCGAAATACCAGACCCCATACGTTAAACACATTTTTCAAGAAAAAAAAAAAATTTCAGCAACCGTTTTTCGCTAAAGTACGCAACTTACAAATTTTTTTTTGCTAAAGTATCATTTGGGGTGCTGTCCAAAGGGTTCTGCAAGAAATCCCCACATTTTGACACAAAAATAGGGAGTTTGCAATTTTTTTTGGCTGCCCTTGGCTGGAGAAAAGTTTTCTACAGTTCTTAGGTGAAAAACGGAAATTTTTCGGCATCGTTGGCAAATTCAGATGCAAATCGGCCACAAATCGGCTGATCTATCGAACGATTCGCAAACGCCGGCGAAGGCGGACGATTTTGCCTCTAATTGAATATGGCCCATAGATGGCTGGGACTCACTGGCAGTTGGTGTGACTCCCCTATTTGAATTTTGGACAGTGCTGCAGCCCCACCCCTGGAGCCGCCTCTGATTGCTACCAAATATATTTTTTATAACTATTGTTTAAATTACTAAATAAGTCGAAGGAGGGGATCGCAGAACTACTGTACTTGTTTTCCTCTTTATTTAATCTTCTTCATACTTTTGAACCCATAGCAATAAATATGGCTTCAGCGGTGCCAGTATGTTACCATTGCAAATCATTGCACAAAAAACAAGCATACAATATTGCAGATCCATCAGTGACATTATTCTAATGGAGTTGATTTCAAATATTTCTATTTTTCTTCTTTGACTGTCACCCACTGTAAATGATTTATTGTCTTCTTTAAGGGATGTTTGTGTCTCATACAGCAACTAATGAATGAGAGGAGAGACAGAGTAATGACATTGTATTCCTCAGACTTTTGCCGGAGCTATTGAGAGGAGGAGAGGGATCTGCATGAAATTCCCCAATGTCACACTTCACAGCTAAATTTAGGTATGCCAGCTGGAACGGCTTCTTAGAGTGCAGTCATTTTAATATCACAGAGCTCACTTTGATAGGGTAAGTGAAATCTCCTCTGTGTATTTACGAGCTCTTTCAACCTGCCTTATAAACAGAGTTAAATAAACATTTAAAATCAAATTTGTTTACCGGAATTTGCTTATTTTAAACCCGATATGGGATTACTGATATTATATTTCATGTTTTTTTCCAACCTGCCAGATTTATCTGTTTGCTCCAAATTCTAAGCTTTACACACCGTACCTGAGGTTATCAGCAGATTTTTTTATTCCTTCCATGAATAATGCATCAGATTTACTTTCTTACTTTAGACGAGGTGAAAGTGTGTGTCTTACAGAAAGCTTAGCATTATTAAGAATGGCAACATTTTACTGGATCAGAAATCACAGCTCAACTAGGCTGTGGGAAGCTGATAATATAGACGGCGAACAATAGAGACTGGATTAAGGACGGATGGTATTAAAAGAGGGGTCATGTGAGACAGGAAAGAACCTCTGGCAACACTTTCACAATATCCAGCTTTAATAAAATATATTTTGCAGTAGTGAGTAAAACATATATTATATTGGAGAGTGACATTTACGGTAAAGCCAGTGTTTGCCTTTAATGTATATGATGCCTTGAACTTTCTCAGATACTAATGCACCAAAAATAATGAATCAGTTTATACATAACTAATTATTTTTGTCATGCTGCCTTTACTTGGGAGGACAGTGCTTGTCAATCTTAATGTTTTCTACAGCCTGTAGCCTGGTGGATATACAGATTGTTTAGTGTTAACTCTGCAAGCTAACTGACATGTAATGTTCTGTAGTTAAACCTTCTGGTCTTGTATCGAAACCCATTAGTAGAGAGCCCTGAATATGTGACCTGTGGTTTTAGTGGTATGTAATGATGGAATGATAGAAGAAGGAATTGCTTTGCTATTACAGAGCTGTGGTGGAAAGTCTGGGTAACACTAAACCCCCATGATGTCTGTATTCACATTTCAAGTTGTGTTTTTTCTTGAAAATTGTCACTGACAATCTGTATTGGTTAGTCCACAAAATGTCTGCCTCTACTATATGTGGGTGACCAATGTGCAATACTTAACGGAAATACGCACAGGAATACTGACTCATATTATTAACTAAAATAAGTTCTGACCTATAATACATTAACCTTAAAACATTGGTTCTACTCGAAAGATCATATTGGACATCCGGTGGGTTACAAATCTAAGATGGCTAAGTTTTAACATCATCTGCACCTTGTGTTTTAACATCATCTGCACCTTGTGTTTTAACATCATCTGCACCTTGTGTTTTAACATCATCTGCACCTTGTGTTTTAACATCATTTGCACCTTGTGTTTGATTAAAGCTGGTTACACATTACACAATTTTTTAAACGATTTGTCATTGGAATGACAAATCATCCAGTGTGTACACACTATGCACGTCCATCGCATCTTCTGATCTGCCATGCATGCTGCTCAATCTATAGATGTGACTGATAATCCCATGCATCTGGATGTGGTGGAGGTACGACATATTGTGTGGTCATTCACCAAATTGTGTGGTGTGTACGAACCGCATGATATGTTGTCTGTCGCATCTGCTGGCAGCTGGGTACACAGGTCGGCTAATGTATACCCAGCATTAGTCTTCCTTTCCTATGGACTGCTGCTCACCCATAATGTGCACTCAGCATCTAGGGTAGAATTCCTGCATCCAGTGGTGAACCTTACACATGTACAGACTATACCCCCTTGAGAACAGCTCCAGCCTTGTGATGCGATTCCAGTTATTGAAGCCGTTATCCTAGCAAAGGCTTTTATTGCACCAGGATATTGTCTTCCCATTCCACTGTCTGCCCCAGTTGCCTCTACTTATGGAGATTGTTCTAGACTACTGTACATATTGGCTGGTAAGGAGGCACTAACATGTGACTTCTCTACTTATGAGCCTACCTGCTTTGGAACCACTGGACATTTATTTAATTGAATCTTGCTGAATGATCTTACAGGCAAATCAAGTGGACTTCTAGTAGTACCCTCGGAGTAGAATTTGGAGGGCAGGTTTGAATCCAGGGACACTGCTTGCGTAATGCCCCTGTCTCTAAACAATGGCATACTGCCTGCCATTGGACGCTATATGCAGGAGTGGTTTATCCTGGCTTTTGGTGCTTTGTGGTAACATTGGATTGTGTCAACCAGGGACATCCTGTCACATCGATCTTTGCCTAGATGTTTTGTAACATTGCAATTCACTGTTTCCTCATATTCTATGTACTAGCATTGCTAAATAGTGGTGATTTACCTCTTAAAATTGAGAGTGGTAGGATATGTCAGCAGTCATAATGTTGACATGGTAATGTTGACATGTTCATACTGTTGACATTAACCATGTCGACATTCATCATGTAACCACTAATGAAGTGTGTAAATGCTAGAATGTCAACATATAGTCCCTGGTTAGCCAGCAATGACTTACCTCTTACCTGCTGCAGTAGCTCCAGTGGTATCTTCTGGATACCGGCAGTCTTGTGAGTGTCACTTCTGGTGGAGTCATCTGATGGAGCAGTGTACAGGTGAGTATACCTGCCTATCCCTTACCATAATTCCTACTACTCCATCTAGTAACTAACCCTAATCTTCCCCCGTATGTCTAAAACTAACTTCCCCATAGTGCCTAACCTTATCATTCCCATCTCGCAGCCTAATTCTAATGTCAACATTTTGAAAATGTCGACATGCCTAAAATCCAGTCACAACATGCTTAGATTTGAGTTGTCACCTCCCCGTTGCCGCCAACAAATGGTCCATGTCTGTCAACCACTTTGCGATTAAATCCTCACTGCGAGTGACAATGAATATGAAACTTGACACAAATGCGCAGTGCGACTCAGATACATGCACAGATTATCAATAATCACTCAAATTGCAAAAACATCAAAATTGCGTACATGAGATGTGCTCTGACCCCGTGTTTTGGTTTTGGATCTAGATTCATCTTTTTGTTTTAGTTATGGTTTTGCAAAACCACCCTCAAGTGTTTTTGTTCTGGATACTGATTTTTTTTTTTTTTTAAATGATAAAAAGTTGTTAAAGACAGCTACAATCATGTAGTTTTTGAAATTCAAAACCAGAAATTTTGTTTTAAAACCTGTATTCTGAACATTTGGAAGATCAGAAACGTGACTCAGATTTATCTGGATCTCCTCAGTAGATTAGAACCATGACTCCGATCTGTCCGGATTCACAAAATTCTGGTGGATTCAAATTTCTGGAGAACCGAACTGCACATTCTAATTTTTAAACTATAACTTGGTGACCATCACCAATCTAGTACATTGCAAATCCAGACCCCATCATTTTCATTGATTAAAAAAATATTTATAGCACAGCTGATTGGTTGAAATACACAAATGCCAGTACAATTTTACTAATAGGCATTCCAAATAGGAAATATTTTGTGTGCATCCCTTGACATTTTACTTAAAATTTTCTATGTGGGCTCCCTCTTCCTTGAAAAAATTGGCCTCTCTTGTTCTAAAACAAAGTGAACAGGTCACTGTTACTGATACATTTTGAACATTAAATCCTCAAATCTCTCAAATAATCTCGAAATTAGTTCAATTGACAGTAGTTACTTTCTATTTGCATTCCTCTTATTATTGAAGCCTTTTTATAAGTTTCGTATTTCTATGAAAACATGTTTGTTGTTCATATGCTCATTATATTTTTACTTTTACACACAAAGTTCCTTAAATATAAATAAATTAAATTGTGTTTGTTTTCATAAATCTTTTTTATTCTCTTTTTAATTTAAAGCTGCAGTATTTTATTTTGGAAAAACAAATATATTGCCGTGTGTATTATTGATTTAAATGATGTGTACTCTATATTTATGGACTCCATTATAAACATTGTCTGCATATGTTGTGTATTCTTTATGCAGATAGTTTGGCTCCACTAACATGAAAAGAGGAAGCCAGAGATGTTCAGCTAATTAGATAATATAAGGTTGAGGGGTTAAGTGATACAGTGCAAAAGAGCTTATCACAGACCAATTTGCTAAAAATTTATCATGGACTTTAATATGCACTAGAGTATAGGTAAAGGTAACTGGAAAATGTTAATCCTTATTGTAGATTGACTTCTTACCTTGGATGGATGTTAGAGATGTGCGCTGACCCCTGTGTTTTGGTTTTGGTTTTGGATACGGATTCATCTTTGTGTTTTGGATCTGTATTTAAAAAAAAAAAAAAAAAACAGCTAAAATTATAACATTTATTTTCGACCTGTTTACATGAATCCAAAACCAGAGTTTGTTTTTAAATCAGAGTTCGGAACCACGGGAAGATCCAAATCGGGACTCGATTCGGCTTGGTATCCCAAAGTGATTCTGAACACATCAAAACAAGGAATATTTTAGGGAGTATATACCAATGTGAAGTTGATGGGACAAGGGATCTGATAAGAGTCCTTCCCAGGAATCAATAAGAGGTAATGTGAGAAAGTACATTATTACTTTACTTCCTAGTACAGACAGCCGTAAAACTGCGCATTTGCAAAGTGAAAAACTTGCTATGGCCATTGCAGTCACTACAGCCCACTGGAGAGGGATTGCTCTTCCCATCACAGTCAAGTTTCATAAAGTTAAGCTTTTTGGTCCTTGTAAATACCTGTTTCTATAGAAAACTATTGGGTTGTTATGTTACACTGTTGTTTGAATAGCTCTGATGCCGTATCCCCAGCTTTATAGCTTAGAAAATCTATGAGAAATCTAATTCTTCATTAAACAAGCAGAAACAGCCATTTCCACATGTTTTAAAGCATGAATTAGTTTGATAAGTAGAACCCTCAGTGCAAAAAGAGGTATCCATACTACAAGAACAAGAGTCTAACTCAGTATTATTATTATGTATGTGCGTTCGAGCTGTGGCAGTATCTCTAGCCTATAATTTTGGTAGTATTAGGTGATCTTTATGCCTGTGTTTTGCCTTACTTTATTGTCACACTATACACTTTGTTGAGGAACCACACCTCCCAAAATTCCTGAATAATTTCTGAATTGCCAAGCTGACTCCCTAATACATAGTTCATGTTGTACAACCCATGGGGGTGGGAAAAGTCAGTCCAGCATTGGAGCATCCATGTAACAAGAAGGAATGCTGGAGAGCTGAGAGAGAGAATGCTAAGTGGGCTGTAAAATAGTCCATGAGCAAGTGAGGATATCCCTTTTAAAATATAGAGAAAGCCTGACTTGAGCTGTGCAGAGAGATCTGTAGTGGTCACTGCAAAGAATGCCTCAGTGAGGGAGAAAGCAACTGCAGAGGAAAGAATGCACAGCCATGTGTCAGAAGTAGCATGTGACTTCCCAGTGACCAAACTGAGTGAACTGCCAGGGGAGCCTAGTGAATATCTGAGAGGCTAGGCATTCCAAGCAAGTCTCTGATCACAGATAGAGTCTCTAGAAGGTCTCAGTGAAAGGCAGGTGGGAAAAGAGGACGGCAAGCAAGAAGATGGATGGTCTGTTCCCATTGTAGCATTTTCATTGGATCTGAACCAACTATAAGACAGATAAGATGTGGCATACAGTATCTATTTAGTAATGCTGTATGTGTTAGCTTCTGCTGGAGTTCAGTTGACAATCAATTATATGTTTTCATGGACTGAAATTCAAGTGCTCCTGTGTCAGGATTAAAAAAACTGCTGTGCTTATATCACTAATCCTACAGTACAAATGTGATCTATGGACTTTCAATTACTTCCTTACATATGGTTCATATTTTACTAAGTGACCTGGGTTATCCATAAGTGTTCCTATAGTATACAGCAATATCAGTGTTGTGGTTAATTATTAGGATCAACATGTATTGTGTATGAATGTTGTTGTGAGAGAAAGAGGCTGGAGTAGTAATTTGTGTCTGGGGTTGAGCTCTACTATGCGGTAAGCCTGTAAGTAATTGATGTATTCCTAATAAGTCAAGTTGAAGGGGACCCATAGAAGGGGATGCTATTTTGTTAAAAATTCTAGATCTCCTTACCTCTTCTATTAAGCTAAGAGATTGCCATTTGGGAGTAGTGGCATTCGTTGTTGCCAATTCCATTACAAATATTGATATTGTTCCATTTAATGTTTTCACCATTATTCAACTCGTTACTTGCATTAATACACATCTAACATTCCAATACACTTTTTCCCATTTAGTAAATAAGTCAAGATGGTTTTCAGAGTGAGATAACAATGTGTTAGTGCCGCTCTGTTGAGAATGGTAATGTGTGTTATTGTTTTATTTACTTTATTGAAGCATGTGTGTGGCAATATACGAGACTGAATATATGAGAGTGAAAACAAATTAGATGGAAAAGCCAGGCTCTTTATTTTGCAATCAGGACTACGGTGGCACACTTGGTAGGTTAAAAAAAACTCCAGTTTCAAGTGTGGTAGCTGCAAACAATCCTAAAGTCTCTGGATTTTTGCTGAAGTCAGAGAATTGATCCCAAATGTTATCTATACATTATCTCTTTCTTGCTGATGTAGATTAATGTCCACTGCTTCCTCATGGTTATCATATGTCCACCCGGGTTTATTCCTTACTATTTTTAGGCAGATCGCAATCAAACATAACTAGCAGTGTCCTACATATATAAAAGCTATACTTACTAGTAAGTAAAGTGTTGTATAACCTCCTCAGTAGTTGTTTTCTAATGGTGCCACTATTGGTGTGATTCATACAGCACTTGCAGTGTTCATGCTTATTTTTCTTATCACAGTTTGTGGTTTCTTTTAGATTATATTTTTAGTTGCTTTTACAAGTGAGGCATGGTAGTTTTAATAGGTAAACAAACACTCCCCTGAAGAAGGCAACTTTTACCTGAAATGCCTTGGAAAATCCTTTTTTTCTCCTAAAATTCAATGTACTTAAGACCTTATTTCTGCATAAATAACCAAAATGATGCATACTCAAATGGCATCATTTCTTAAGCTATCATTTTTTTTTGAAGTGTGCTCTGATACACTTTTTGTCTCTGTCTAATACTACAAATACTAATTGCAGCCAACAGTGTTGCAAAATAAGGATAACATAGTAAAAAGGTCACAATACTTACAACTGTAATTTTTAATTAGTGATTGCCAACTTGCCTACCATTTTCTGTGCTCTGAGAGTCACTTGATAGTAAAAAGACCCCTACCTGGTTACTATCTATTTCATAATCAGGTTTAGGGGGATGATTTAATGCCAGATTATGCAATAGACAGCAGCAGAGCACAATATCTGGGATAATTGTTGGACTGTATATAATACAATACAACAACACATGAATCAAGACACCTGAACCTAGATTTTAATAGCCCAAAATATGTTCTATCTGTAATCTAGTGAATATAAGTGATTATACTTATGCTCAGCAGGAGTCAGCAGAAGTAACAATGGAGTCAGAAGCCAGAAGCTACAAACATAACTAGAACCACCTGTGTAATTAAATAACAGATACAATATTACTACAATCATATATTGTTCTTTAGCTTTATTTGTAAAAAATCATTACAGGTAACTTACCCAGCAGTCACCCCTTGGGCATTTGCTCTGTCTCAAACTTAGCATAGAGGGATGACTGTCTAATAATAAAGGCATTGTGACATGAACCAGCATAGTCAGCTACAACACTCATGATTTTTTGTTTGGCATCACACACCACCTGCACATTCAATAAATATGCATTGTGACTATTGGTGTAAATTTTGGCCATATTCTTAGGTGGTCTCAGCCCAATGTGTGTGCAAACTATAACTTTAAGGACATTAGGCATGCCTGCAAGATTATGGAAAGCTACCTTTAGTTCATCACTGTCACTCTTTGTTAAGGAAGCAGATTGAGGTATAAGAAATGATCTTCAGGACTGCAATGAAATGTGGAAGATGTAGGAGAAAGTTGTCTGTGCTGTGCCTCCCATTCTAGAGGTAACTAACTGGAAGGAACCAGTGGCAGAAAAATGCAGATCATACAGCAACTTGCGCTGGCATAATACAGCTTGTGACCTTGCCATGTCTGGCTCAAGCTGGTCCTTGATAAAGATAATACAGGCTCATTAAGTTGGAGCATGTGAATAGAACATCTGTAAGACCTCACCAGCAGACACAGTATTGATGTGTAACTGCCCATGGAAGAACCTAGACCTGCATAGGCTATGCGGTACCTCAGAATGCTGCTGTTGGCCCTCTGTTTCAACCTGATGGCTCCTCCTAGTCAGGTGGTGGAGTGCTGCATATCTCATGTAAGATAGTGAGAGGATCAGAAATGTTGTTAGACGGTCCTTGATTTTGCGTTTAGTAAATCTGTGGATTGCATAATTGACAGGAAAAAAGCAAAAACATAAAAACCAGCGCTTAGCATATGTGCCCCTCATTTTGTTCTATTTTTCTTCACTCCAAATCCCACAGTAGTCTTGGATTTAGAGCAGGCCTTCATTTTGCAGGCTAAATGTGACTGCATGCATTTAACTGAAAAATTGTGGCCTTAAATGTGTATATTGCATTGCACTAGCCTAACTGGGTCATAGATGCTCCACTTGCTACTACACACCACTTAATTTTCATTTTCATGCCCCACATTTGCCTCTGCAGGTCTATGGTGGCATAGGTTATGTTCAACTGAAAATCCAGCCACATTATACTATGCACTTGTAGTGCACCAAAGCAAATTTTTGTAACCTGAGTTGGACTTACATCCAAGTTTACATCAGGTCCATTATGAACAATATCGGCCAAAGACTGCAGTGAGCTGGCTGGATTAAAATGTATCCTACACTCAACATTAAATCAATTTGTAAAAGGTCAACGGAAAACAAGCTTGATCCCTCCATTACATGTATTGACCTGATTTGTCTCTCTATTGCATATTTAAAAGAGCAAAATATCTACTGTAGCTTCAAGACAGTTTTTTTGTCTTTCTGCTACTAGTTTATGAAATTAGAAAAAACGAAATAGATGGAAAGAGCTGTGCAGGGTAGATTGTAGAAAGGCAAAAACATTTTGGCTGATAGTAATACAGTAGTTGTTGAATTTAGAATTTTCTGTGGGCCCTCTCACCTATCTTTATATTACTGATAGGACATAAACAATATAATAAACCAGGCACATCAGTTCCAGGATGTCACACCATCTGGGCAGCGCTGTCAGCAGTGGTAACAACATTATCATGTTCTCTTGTCACCCAATATAAGATCTTCCCCAACAGAAAAATACTGTTTTACAAATAAAAAAGAAAATGGGAGCAGTATTAGTAGACAAACTTGTAGTTCATTTGGAGGAATAACAATTTTCTACATTTTTGAGACCTAGTTTCCTGTGACAATCACTTAACAGTGAGAGAATGGACTGTTGGGTCTAATGTAGCCAGTCTGTACAATGGCTCCAGGGAGACTTCTTTTTATCCCAGTTCTCTATTGTCATTAAAATTAAAAAGAGTGAAAGTTTGAGATGTCGTAGAGGTATCAGCATGTTTGGGCATCTCTTTAAATCTGACATCAGGGACAAATAAAGTACCATATGGGCCTGGATCAGAAAACGATCAAGGGCTTATTGTAAGAAACATCAGAGCTGTGACCAGTGCTGTGTGGGTGTGGCAAGTGTCATGTGGGCATGTACTTCCCCACCCTATCAGCCCCAGTGTTTCTTTAAATACATAAGAGTAGGTAAAAATAAAAAAAATTGGGTGTAAAATAGAACTACTAATTTTATGACCATCCATGTGACCAGCCGGGCAACTAGTGATTAACATCATATTGTCATGTTGATGGGCTTATTTTTATGTGGGGGCCTGGGGCTGCAATCCTATCTGCCCCATTGCTAATCTAACCCTGCCTGACATAATGTTTGACAAGTGAGAGCTTTGCTTGTTTACCATCTGTATAATTAGTATAATATTTATTGTTTAATGCTCGGGCAGAAGCAGTGGCATCTCAAGAAAGAGCTAAAAGAACCACCATTTCATGTACTATTGGTGCTGACAACTGTTGGAAACAAAGACATCACATGTGTCCAGGCCTTGCAACAGGGGAGGACTAGGGGCGCAGTCACACTGGGCCCCAAGATTACAAGTGTCCTGGAGGGGTCCAAGACAAACGCAGCTGTCACTGCTGCCTGCTCTGCTGCAATGCACCGTGGCCCACGGTAATGAGGGTGTCCGCAGGTGCATTAACAGCAGTACTGTAATGAGTTAGAGTAACTCATTACTGTACATTGCCGCAGACCGTAGCAAAGGAGGAGGTGATCCGACACTCCCCTTCCACCCCTCCTGTCTCCTCGCCTCCTCTTACCTTCTCATCTGTGACATTGCTGTTGTGCCGGGGGCCTGATGTGACCAGCCGCAGTGCAAGAAGCAGAGTCTGGGCTATCTATGAGCTGCCCTGGTCTCCACAGACACTACCAGATGCCTGCTGTAGATAGCGACTGGATGACAGGTGAGTTCCTTACTATTGCATTTGTTTTTTTTTTTTTCTCTCTCTCTCTCTTCCTCCTCCCCCCCATACTTTCCCTTTACACCCTCCTACAGGGGCGCCTCTCTTACCCCCTGTCCTTCACCCACTGCTACTCACCCAGGAATTGGGGGGGCTTAAAAAATGTGTGTACCGGGCCCCATGTTTTCTGTTGCCGGCCCTGCATGTGTCTTAAACCTAGGGTCAAGCATGGTTACAGGAAGGTAGTGACTCTAATTCTGCTAAAAAACCCTGAGTCATGACAAAGTGTACTGTATCAAGCTAGTTGAAAAGGAATTGTATTCCCTGGGTATACCTAGGTAGTAAATGGTGGACTCTAGACAGATTCCACTCCACTGTCTTGTCCAGATGGCATCACTAGCAGTCAGCACAGGCACAGCAATGTCTCACAGCAGCACAGGCACAGCAATGTCTCACAGCAGCACAGGCACAGCAATGTCTCACAGCAGCACAGGCAAGCATACGCAGAACGCAACAATCGGCCAATTGTGTGCATAATCACAGTTGCAGTCGGTAGAGAATCAGGCCCTTAGAGTGATTTCACACAAAATATGTGTGTGTGCTTTTATTTTAAATCATCAGTTGAGACAGCAGGTAAGTTACTGACAAGTTCGGTGAAAGCAAACTGAGAACTTGAATTTTACATCACTGGAACCTCTGCAGTATGATCTGTTCTACTTTAAAACTATATATAGTATGTGCTACATTTCACCAGAATTTTGCTAATTCCATTTCATCTCTTATATTGCATTGGAAGCCTAAAGGTTTAGTAATGCCTAAGACTGTTTAAAGACTGAAATATTATCTGTGTGTATGCAAAGCCAAGTTTAATTAAGTGTCTAACTGTCTGAAAGAACATAAGACCCATAGACTATAAAGCAAGTGAGCCATGTGCAAACAGTTCTTTTTTTTAAGAGCATCTGTTGTCATGGAAACAGTCATCCTGTAAATTACGCACACTGTAATATCATTACACTGTCTGGGACATTACAATGTCATAAAAAAATAATACTGTAATCAACAAACTGAGAAACAAACCTCTTTTCTAAAATGTGAGTAGATATAAAAAAGCAAAAAATTCTCTAAGGCAATGGATTGATGACACCTAATATAAAGGAATACTGTACATATCTTCCAGTACTATCCAGGAATTCAGGATTTTAAGATAAACATATAAAACTTACACCATCAAAAAATAGAAAAATTTGTGGAAAGCTCCACTTTCGGCTGCATATAGTTATTTACAGTTGAGGCATTAATTGCAGAATCCCCTAGCATAATCTTGCATTGTCAAATACAGCAGAAATTATAACAAATTACAACGTGATAAATAAGTTAAATATTAATGAACAAAACAGGATGGGTTTCCTTATTGGAAGTCAAATTTATAATTGCTTTTGTATAATCTCATTGGCTCGGCATGGTATGCATATGGTACGGAGGACAGTATGCACTGACATCTCCAATTTTAAAAACCTGCACTTTAGTAAATATACCCTCCATTGTTAATACATCACTGCTGACAAGTGTTGATATCTTTTTTGAAATGTCATTAGTCTGACCGACGGGATTTAGTCAGATTACCGGCATGGGAATAAAGATTTTCATTAGCCACATGCCAAAATCTCGACGCCCAGCTTACCGAACAGAGGTAAGTCGGGTGTTTTAGGGAGGGTTAGGTTTAGGAATTTAAGGTTAGGCACCCCCCAGGGAGGGTTAGGATTAGACTAGGGAAAGGGAGTGTTAGGATGAGGCACCACTAGGGAGAGGTTATGGTTAGGCACCCCCTTGGGAGGGTTAGGTTTAGGGTGCGGGAAGGGAAGGTTAGGGTTAGGCACCAATGGGCAGAGATTAGGGTTAGGCACTAGGGGGGAAGTTAGGGTGTGGCACCACTAAGATAGGGTTAGAGTAGGGAGAGGGGAGGGTTAAGGTGCTTACCAGCCCCAGTCGGGATTTTGATCCGTCGGTCTTCCACTGTCGGTATGATCCAGCGGCTATACAGCCGCCAGGACTACATACCGATTCCTAACCGACATGGTGGTTATTAGGTAGAGTAGGCACTAATTATTATCATTTATTTATTTATTTATTTATTTATACAGTGCCCCCAAATTACCAAGCACTGTAGAGAGAACATTTAATCATTCACAGAAGTCCCTGTCATATTTGAGGTTTTTTTTATTTTCAGCAACCAATTTGCCTACTGGTATGTTTTTGGTCTTCAGAAACTAACTGCAATAACCCTATGCAAAAAAAAATGAGAGAAAATATAGACTCATAAACGATGAAGAACTGGTTGGAATTCAACCCATGAGACAGAAATTCGAATAACTGTGTGGTTGGAAATCCATCAGATAGAAGAAATCACACAGTGATGGAGATAATGGAGCAGAGATGGTGATAGACATAGAGTAGATAGCAGAAATTAGACAGGAAGTACAGTTATCACACAGGAATGTAAGTTATCAGACAGAGGGGCCCACTTATTAACAGGTTATATAATACAAAACTCATTGTGTATGATAATTGTGCTCCAGCCAATCAGCTCCTGTCATCTGTTTGAAAACTTGTTGCGTATGATAAAACTCATTGATAAATGGGTTTAAGAGTTGGCAGTTTTCAGACAGAGACACACATATTCACACAGAAATCAGCAAGAGAAGGCAGAAATCAGACAAGGATGTCAGTATTCCTGACAGAGGTGGTAGTATTCAGACACAGGTGGTAGTAACCAGACAAAGATGGCAGTAATCAGACAGAGATGGCAGTAATCAGTGGTGGCAGCAATCAGAGATGGCAGTAATCAGACAGCTATGGAAGTATTCTGGCAGAGATGGCAGAAATCAGACAGAGGTGGTAGTAACCAGACAAAGATGGCAGTAATCAGACAGAGATGGCAGTAATCAGTGGTGGCAGCAATCAGAGATGGCAGTAATCAGACAGCTATGGAAGTATTCTTGCAGAGATGGCAGAAATCAGGCAGTCACAGGAGAAATCATGCAGATATGACATTAATCAGTCAGTGATAGTAATAATTAGACGTGAATAATCAGAATCCTCTGCCATTAATTTTATTGAGACATCTTTCCTCCATCTTGGCTTATTTTAAACATAGATAATATTATAACATTAACATATATTCTTTGATTTAAAAAAAAAGTTAGCAATGACATGCCATTAATGACCAATGCTATTAAAGACCTAAAAGACTCCAAAAAGCAGTATTTTAATCAAAAAGACACAAAACAAAAGTTTTGGGCAGGTTCAGGATTTTGTGTCAACATTTACAATTAAAAACAAGCTTATTTCTATTACAGTTTGAAGCCCCACAAATGTCAATATATTTCCACAAACACTAGATAACACAATAATGAGTACATACTGCAACAAATATTCTCTATTTCCTAACTATTGTTTTTAAAGGGATATATATATATATATATATATATATATTATCACTGAAGGATTTTTTTATATTCATCTGTGGCTTGAAATTAAATTAGCACATGTAAGGATGTTAAATGTATTGGAAATAAAGAATTAAAGTAGAACAACTTACAGTACAGTAGACAGTACTACAGTACTATTACTTTCTAATTATATAAATCTAAATCATACAGACTCCCACATCTTGGGTGGCTCTACTGTTTACCTTGAAAATTATACAAATCTCCTGGCACCGCCCACCTTTGCATCATTGTACCTCTGAATTGCATCATTTTGCCCCCACTCTAAAATGTTGGGAATTGTGGCATTCTATAACAGGAGCAAGACTATGAGGACTAGATCAAGGCATCACACCACTCATTCCACAAACGTGGCTGCTTGTCATCCCCTGAAACCTCCAACCTGACTGCCCCCTCTAAGTAAGAAAGTATGCGCATTGAAAATTTACAGTGCAACACATTGTAATCCTTCACCACTTTGATTGACAGGTGTCAGTCAAATGATTCTATATCAGTCAGTAAATAAATATACACTATAACTCAGTATAACATAACGGTATAGAATATAGTTTAATGGTGCATATAAGTGATGATAACAAAAACACCAAGCAATTCAATAGAATGATAGTTAAACAACAATCAATAAGAAATACTCAGCTTTTACATGTGAAAGTTCTTAAACAGTATATGACCTTCATACTTGTATCTTAAATTCATCATAGGGGAAACTTTCATCACACATAGGCTGGGATGTACTAAAGAAAAAATGCGGTAAAAACCCTGTTTTCAGGGTTTTTACTGCATTTCCATATGTACTAAGCCCCAGCCGCCCTTTTTTCGGTGTGGAGTATAACGCCAGGGCGTTACCCTACAGAAGCCTATGGGCTTCTTACCGCACCTTGCACCCAACGCTTCGCCACCACCTCACCGCCCTGCCATTGCCCAGCGCTGGCCACCACTCACTTGCTCTCCATGGTTGCCATCCCGTGCTCCTGCTGGGTCCTCCACCTCCTAATCTTCTGGGTGCAGGCAGGAGGAGGAGGAGCCTGGGGCTTCCTGCACAGTTGACCAGCAGGAAGATCCCGGGGCTCAGAGGGGGTTGGTACCCTCAGAGACCCTGGCATTGGCTGTTTTGCAAAGGGCAGTTCTTATCGCAAGAGCTGTCATTTGCGATACTAATCACATATGTTAGTACATATGTGATTAGTAAGGTTGTGGTGACTGGCGGAATGGTCACCGCAACTTTAGTACATCCCGGCCTTGATGTTTAGAAAATAGATGGTCAACCACCATAGACTACTAAGCACAGTTACATGTCATTTCACCATCATAGTTGAATACCAATGAACGCAGAGAAGAAGCCCTTCATATACTATACATTCTGCTTACAAAGCTACTATTTAGCCCAGTGGTAGCCAACCTCCGTCCTCAAGAGCTACCAGCAGTTCACGTTTTCCAGACCACCTAGCTGGTGCACAGGTGCAGTCATTACTCACTAACACATTTGAAATGATCCACAGGTGGAGCTAATTATTACACTTGTGATTCTGTGAAGAGACCTGCAAAATATTCACTGTTGGTAGCTTTTGAAGACCAGGGTTGGCTACCACTGATTTAGCCCATAATTCTTAGTGCATGCCCACTCTGTGTTACAGACAACACCCGGATTTATTATTTTATCTTCAAGGTTAATTTATCTTCTGTCTCAAGTATGTGTACAAACTCCCTCTCTGGATCTCACACAAGATATTTGCTAGTCATGCAGAAATCTTGTAATCCTATGGTGACATATGTTCTGTGTCTTTCCATATCATTCAGCTTAAACATAAACTTTACATGCGTTGCTATGCTTTTTTTACATGATTGAAAAAAAACCTACACTATTGTTGAATTCAAGTTAGGGCAAAAGACCCTTTTCATTCAGCAAGCATATGTTACAGGACCCACCATGGTGGTTATCACATAACCCAATTTAGAATGGCGATCTTGTCTTTGTTCAAAGATCGGCATACTGTAGATTCCCCACACCATGTGCGAGCCTGTATCACATCAATATATTTGGATACTTCCTGTGATTTGGTCCCGCCTAGAATCAAAGAGATAAAAAGCACCATATAGGCTATCACACTCTTTCATAACTAGCTGGTTCCAAACACATCAACACCATGGACTCAAATAAACATCACCCATCTCTCTTTCTTCAGAGTGCCTTAATATCCTTGGCTAATGAATTCCAATACAACATTAAATACTTATTGGAAAATTATAGATAACATGCATCATTTTACTTCTATGCTGTCTTCTGTTGTTTAATTAGCTTATCTGTTTTTATGTTTTAGTTATATTATCTGTTTTAATAGTTAGAATGTACTATTAGGTGTGCATTGTATTATTTATGTTTATAAATTTTAGATGTTACTATGTCATAAAAGAATTGATGAAATATACATTTATAATTCTATAAGAGGCGTCATGCATTGTGGCACAATATAGATAAGCATAGAGTTTGTAACCTAAAGTTCTGTATTGATGGTGTAGTTATATATAAAGTATAGATCATATGTTGTGAGATACATATATGGGAGCTGATGTGATATTTAATATGATGAGGTTAGACATATATACTGATTTTTTTTACTGAAGAATGTGGCACTCATAACTATCCCATAGATATGTGGTGGAGCAGACTTCTGTATATAAAATTTTTGGAACAATTCACCACACCTAGATAATATACAGTAGAGTGAGACCCTCTCCACAATACAATAACCTTAGAATGAGAAATTCCTCTTACACACAAATCACAAATAAAGATATTACATTTATTAAATCAAACTCTAGTGTATATTTTAGTGTTGGTTAATTAGCATGTTAATCAGAATTACAAAATATTTTAAACTAAATATGTGTGCAATCTTTATTTACATGTCCTTTTCTGATTATAAACAACTGTCAAATGGTAATTAGCATATGTATTTACTTCAATATTATATATAAACCTCTCAGTGCTAATTCAGAGAGAAATAGCATGTACCCTTTATCAGCGTACATCAGTGTTAAGATTGCTCATCCATGATAGAGTATACTCCTGGAGAGGCACAATGGGTAATGGAAGAAGCAAAATTGTGTTGTGATAGAATTTTAAATTAAGCAATGAACTTCATTGAACCTCATGAATTTCTTTAAGTTCCCACGTGGTGTCTGCTGTAAGTAACTAGTCAGAGCAGCATTCTCACACTCTGATCAATAAAAATAAATTTACTCTAGATTATTAGTTGCATACATGCCTTCTGGTCTCTTCTTCGCATCAGTGCATCTCCAGGAGCAGGTTTTCATTTATGGTTTTTTGAGGCTCCCTATGGAATTAAGGGGGTCATTCAGACCTGCTCGTGAGCGCAGGATGCTCGCAAGCGGGTAGATGTTACCCCAATGCGCATGCGCACAACGGAGGGAGCTCCGTCGTGCGCATGCGCGAGACCCGGAAAGCGACAGCCAAGTTGTTGCTCCGGGTCTCGCACCAAAGGGGGCGTGCTGTCGATGGTGACTGACAGCATGCCCCCTTTGGTGGGAGTGCCGGGGGCATGGCTGCCAGACGGAGGCGTTCCCATGGGAACGCCTACCGTCTGGGTCCGGCCCCACTGACATCACTAGTGATGTCAGTGGGAGTGATTTTGGCTCTGATAGAGCCAAAATCACTCCAGGGCTTGCGGTCACCGAGACCCTACCGCAGGGTCTTGTCACAAGCCCGATGGTCACGATGGTCTTGACCATGGCGACCATCTTTTTGGCCACTCGCATATGCTGTGGGTGGTCACCAACAGCTATGCAAGCGGCCAGGAGGCCGCTCCATTTTTAGGTAGGAGGGCACTGTTTCAGAGCTAGTGCTCTGGTCAGAGCGTCCGGCTCTGAATCAGGCCCTAAGTGATTAATTAATTGGTAGCAATGGGATTAGGGAACTATTTCTATACAATATTTTTTATTTGTGGTATCAAAGGTCCCAAAATTGTAATTTACTCTGCACTTTAAGGTTTATTTTATTAATTTCCAAATGGAATACTTCAGGATGGAAAACATGAAGATTTCAGGGGTATGCCAAATAAAATATTGAGACCTTTAAGAGCTCATGTTGAGTTGGATATACTTCTATTAATAAATTTGTATCCAAATATTTATATACAGATTTTGAATTTTTTCATCTTACACTTACAATGCCATACCACTGGAGAGTCAAATTTGGTAAGAAAGAGGTGGGAAAGTGGAGGCTCAGTTCAGTAAATGCTAACTCTCAGACTTAGATACAGATGCATAAAAACTTTTCTGATGGTGTATCTCTTGAGGGTGCTGGTACAATGAGGCACAATGATGAGACTGATGATCAGCATCATTGTCTTACTGCCCTTTATTGGATGATTGAGGATTGACCCCTCTAGTTCATTATAATTAAATCATTAGAAAGTTGTAGCCATCTATTTGCATTACTTAATTAATATTTCCATTTGGACTACTGCAGGAAAGCTTTCGATTTGATCTTTAAAGTGGATGTCATTTATTGTAATTGATTTATATTTTACAAGATGCATTGGCATTAATCATGGAGTCAGGACACTCTTGTTTGTATGACATTTCTTAACAATATTATATTGTATACAAAGAGGGTAATTTGATTAACATTTACTACTGACACTGTCAATCATAATCTCTATGCAACATCTATTTCATAAATGGACATAAGTATATACACTTATTACTCCTAATATAATCCTGGAACATATGCTATTGATTCAAATCTTGAGATACATATGCATTTAATAGCACTTTTTTCATGCATATTTATTTTCCTGATTACTTTTTGGTTCCAACTCTACCTGACCCAGTCAATGCAATTATTTTTTTACTATTAGCTACAATTGTGAAACTACATGTTCTAAATGACAATAGAAGGCAAGTGTTCATGGAAACCTGTGTGTAGGCTGCATCTAAAACAGTGAATGGCACTCAATCTGTGTCTTCATTGTCAATGTGGTACCCCTGAGCCACAGCTGCTGTCATGAAGTGATTACAGCTGGAAGCTACTTACCTGTTAATCTGCTGGTTATTGTTCCTCCATGTTTGCAATGGGCTAGGGATGTAGATCTGTACTATAATGGTACAGTCCAGGGCCACGCTTCCAAGAAAAGATTTTTTGTAAAATTCAACTTTAAATTTTGTGAACAATTTGCAGAAAATCTAAACTCTAACAAACTCATACCTCATTACATCTTCTTCCCCCTTGATCACCTATTCCCAATGGGTGCCAGGGGTAAGCCCAGTGCTATTCAGAATGAGGCTAGTTTGATATGGAGCAGGACTGCATGTATTTTGTGCACTGAAATCTTCTATCAAAATGCCACTCCATTCTGACCATAATGGGGCTGGCATCACATTATGACACAGGAGCCTCTTCCGTTGGATTTCAATGATATATTGTGACCAACATATCCTACTACAGCCTGTTGCTATTTGGCATTTTTATGTTGAACCCCACACTCTTTGTCCACCTCTATTATCAGACACTGCAAAAGTTTAATGATGCACTAATTTTCTTCTTTGTTGATTATTGCAATAATCTTCTCACTGGTCTTCCCCTAAACAGATTTTTCCCTATAATCAAGTTTGAATATAGTGGCTACACTGATTTCCTTGCAAAAAAATTAATTCTTCAACTGCTGGTCCCCTCTGTCAGTTGCTACATTATTTAATAAAACTAAATATATAATAGTTCAGCTTACATATGAGTGTATCAACAAAACTAGATCAATATACATCTCATCAATTATCTCACAAAATCTCCCAACTTGATCCCACCACTTTAAGCAAAATCTGTATCTCTCATACACACTATTTAATGGCAGCACCCACACAACAAAACTTTCTTCTAGCCTCCAAATCTTCAAGCATTCCTTGAAAACTTACCTCTTCAGGCAACCCTATCACATTTCTGAAACAACCACATAACATCCATAACCTATTGTACACATTCATCTCTTCATCCCCTCATTCAGAGCCGCACGTAAGCGGCTGCTCGTTCGTTATGAGCTATGTTCGCTCATCTGCGCATGCGTACGGATTGTAATACGCATGCGCGAACCAGTCAGTGCGGCCGAAAATCATTTGTTCGCTAAATAGCGAATGCCTGCTATTTTGAGTGACAGGAGGAGGCGTATGTGGGTGGTAACAGGGGAAGGTGCTTGAAAATGGGGAGTGGAATTCAGAACGCAGGCGTGCTTAAAGGTCAAAACGGGCGTTTTAAGGGTGTGCATAATTAATACAGCAGCGTCATTGACCACGTCACTTGGTTGTTTTATAGTCAGAACTGCTCGCAAGATAGCGGTAGGAAAAACCAAGCACAAGAATAGCGAGCAGTTCATACGCTGTTCGATGTACTCGATTAATCTAATAAATAGCGGACATGACATATGATGCGAGCGGCCAGGGGGCGTATTTTTCAAAATTACGACCGCAAGTTTTGTTCGCTCGTTCAGACATAGAGGCGTGAACAGACCGCAAAGAGCGAACGGTTCATTTGAATAGCCACCCCTTTTTTCTGAACGAACGACCGCAAATAGCGTCCGGCTCTGAATCAGACCCAAAGTTCGCACAAAACTTACATGTGTTACTTACACTAACACAACCCACAGGCCAACATTGCCATGTGACTCGATCAAATAGTCCACAAAGAATCTGGTTGGACCAATTTGCAATATGTAGTTCTTATCCTCATGCTTCAAATTCCTACTCCCAATAGATTGTATTCTTACTTATTTTTCTATTAGTGACTACCAAGTCTCAATTTATTACTGTTTTATTTCCAATTGTAAAAGACAAGGGATATTCTGGGGCTAAATAAATAAATGTTAATAAACAAGCAAATTAGAGGGGACCTGCTCAATCTATAGCACAGGTGCTGGGAATTTCATTAGGGGAGCAATACTTTTCACAATTTATACTTTTGTTTGTTTATTTTTAACAGTAATCATCATCATCAAGTTACTTCCTTAGCTTTACTCCTTATTTATATACTGTGTTCTTAATTGCAAGTAAGTTAAATACAAATCACAATATACATGTTGTAGATTTAATTTTATAATTATGTTTTAGCCACAAAATTGCCCTTATAGTTGGCCCAAAGCTGCATTCTACATTCTGCAGTGATGATTTTTCATGCTGAAATGACGTGATTCCGAATCACTCCAGCACAACATTTAATTATACTGTATCATGTAGCTTTGATTAAGACAGGCATATATTGTAGAAATACCTATTATTCATTGTACAGTATGTACAAAAAAAATTGCAGAGCAAAAACCACAGAACTCTAAAATATAAACACTTCAATTAGTGCTATGAGTAGTAGAATTCAGAATATCTACAATATATTATGACAGAATATACAGAAAGATGTAATTTGAGCTTTAATCAATGGAAACTGAGTAACAGAATATTATGTTCATCACTTAAAATTTTAGTGGGAATATATATTTATTTTTGTGTCATGTCACCGTGTTGCTTTTAAAGCAGTTTAATAAATATATTTATTTATGTGTCATGTCAGCATGATCCAGTACAATACAGGTATGGGCATTCAACAAACTTTTAAAGTGGTTTTATCAGTACTGTTGCTTTATATTCGACTTATGGTTTACAAAACAGATCCACCTGGCTAATTTCTGAAAAAGGTTATCACTTGATGATTTAAAAAGTATCTGTTTTGTTTGCACATCATCACAGATGCCTAATTGTGACTACATAATACAACAAAGTAGTTTAACATAACTTTTAGCTCTCTAGTAGCAATTACTCCATGTTCAGTAATGGCCATGGGCATAGCTATAGTGGGTGCACGGGGTGCCATTGCTAAGGAGCCCAGAGGATTAGGGGGCCCCGAACAAAGGTCATATAATTGTCTACCAAATTCCCACAATTGTCTGCTATACACTTGTGTCTGACCCTTTGCCAAGCCTAAATGTGGTGACATTCCATTTTCAGTGAATGATGTGTGTGGTGGACTTTATAATGGTAAATGAGGCGTGTAAGGTTTCAAAATCTGAACTAGGAGCTGTAATGTGGTGTAAAATGAATTGCAGGATACTGTCATGTTACATACTATAAATTAGGGGCACTGAACTGTTGCACTGAATACATTGGGGGATTGTAATATGGTACAATATGAACGGGAGGCACTACAGTATGGCATAAATATGAATAGTGGACACTGTAATGTTGCACTGTATAAACTGGGGGCACTAAAGTGTGGCATAATATGAAATGGGGGCACTACAATGTGCATACAATGAACTGGGGCCACTACAGTGTGGCATAAAATGAACTGGGGCCACTACAGTGTGGCATAATAAACTGAGGGCATTTCAATGTGACATAATATGTACTGGGGATAATGTTTGGCATAATGTGAATGGGGGGGCACTGTGTGGAATATTGTGTACTGGAATCACTACAATGTGGCATATTGTAAACTACATCTCTACTATGGGACATACTATGAACAAGGGCACTACTATGGGACATAAAATTAACTAAGGTACTGCTATGGGGGATACAATTAACTATGGCATTACTATAGGGGATAAAATTAACAACTGTAGAGGAAGGTGTATCTGTAGAAATATTCAGGGCCCTTTCAAAAATTTTGCTATGGGGCCCACAAAGTTTTAGCTCTGCCCCTTATGAAGACTTGTATTTTTTCCCCAATGGATGACTTCAGGACAAAAAAAAGAAGCTTGTTTATGGAATTATGTTGTTTTTTCTTTAATGATTAGGTGTTAACAGAATTATATACTCCAGTGAGCCCTGGAGAAGTGCCCCAAGCCCAGCATGTGCTGGCAGGCACTGGATTAGCTTTCCAAGAGTCAGCATATCTAAGCTGTCAATGCCTGGCAGGTTGTGTTGGGACTTGAAGTGCTACAGATGTATTAAAGTATTTATTAACATTTAGCCTGGCACCCACTGCCAGGATAACCCACTTTTTGTGGTCCCATTCAGCTAGGGATTTCTGCCACTTGCTGGGGCTAGTAACAAATTAGGACAAGGAGACCACACACTGATGGATTACCTTTTATGGTGTGACTAGCCAAGGCTGCAGGGTGGCGCTACCATTATGTGATGCTAGGCAATTGCCTATGGAGCCAATGGTTAGGGAGCAACCAAAATGCTCACCATTCATTCAGTTGGCACTGATCAGCACTATCACCTCACAGCACTGTAGCCATACTGTAAGTCTATTTTCCTACCACGGCTCTATCTGTTGAACAATGACCACATTTTACTGGTTCAAGGGTCACAAACATGTTAAAGATACATTTTCTTAATTAAAGCAAACGAGAAGTACAGAAGTTTCATCCACATAAAAAAACATACTTTGACAGAATCTTAATTTAGGCAAGTATAACAAGTCATGTACAAAGTGGTATGAGGGTAATTACTTTAGCACATAAAATATCACAAAGCATAAAGAAGTCAAAGCCAAGTCTCATATGGACTTAAAAAGAAATAGGCGGGTCCAATAAGTATATGCGAGTCTCATACCATAACCTGTTATGAAAGCAATGGTGTATTGCTTCTTTAGTGGAACGGGGGAGAATATCGATAAAACTTTCCCACAAAGCAAAAAAAATTGTGCAGGTTTCCCTCTGGAGAGATGCCTCCAACCAATCCATATGAAAAAGGTTTTTCCTTAAATAGCTCCAGAGAAGGCGGAGGACCATAAATGCTAAATACTCCTATGGGCAGTGGAGGAAATTGCCAACAACAGCTTCTGGACATCTCTGGAGACTTTAACACCAGGTGGTAAGATACCAAAAATTTCTCATTCATAAGTCAAGGGAGCATAATTAACTAAGTGAGCAGAGGCAAAACTCCAGATGGACATCTAAAAGCATTTATTTAAGGGAGAATCCCATAGGCAATGGTATTAATCAGCAGAAAATTGGTGACATTTAGGGGCAAATAGAGCTATCCAAAATACCCATGAGAAATTGGTACTGTAGCGGGGAAAGTGGTAGTTGAATAATTTTAAGGATACACCTTCCTCTACAGTTGTTAATTTTATCCCCTATAGTAATGCCATAGTTAATTGTATCCCCCATAGCAGTACCTTAGTTAATTTTATGTCCCATAGTAGTGCCCTTGTTCATAGTATGTCCCATAGTAGAGATGTAGTTTACAATATGCCACATTGTAGTGATTCCAGTACACAATATTCCACACAGTCTTCCATAGACAGAGAGGGAAAGTGCTCCCAAGCATTGAGCAGTACCCATCTGAAGGTTTGAATGATCTGTAGAAATACTTAAAAACTTGTAGAGAAGGGGAATAGCTCACTGAATTGGAGATGGTCTTAATCCAATCCTCAGCTGGCATGGAGTTCATGACCTTATTAATATAGTATTGGGGTTGTAGAAAGGAGAGGCCAAATGTGCCAATAAAAGGAAATTTTGTTATATTTTCAGAGTAAGAGCAATTTTTTAGATCGAGGTTTGATAAATTGCCCAACCGGTGCAAAACCTCACATATGGGAAGGATGAAGATCCTCCACTCTCTGAAAATCAGGGTTTTGTAAAAATGGTAAATGGATACTGTAATGAGAGTTAATTAAATTTATGTTGTAAGAGGAGCCAAATATTTTGTGTTGTCATAAGAAGGGAGTTGTCAATTACATGAAATGGAATATCTTTATCAGTCATATGTAAAAAAGCCACTAGGGATATGTATTATAAAAAATTTTGTTCTATGGAAGTATTTCCATATAATTGAAGTATGTGTAAGCAATCCCTTAAGTAGCAAAGAAGTGCAACATAACTATAGGCTGCCACATCAGGAAAATTGATGCCACCATTATTTTTAGGCTGATATAATTTCATCAAATCAATACAGCCATGTTCATTGTTCTAAATAAAGTTACGGAACATATGAGCAATAAAAATGTAATCTTTTCATGACAAAAGAATAGGAAGCACCTGGAGAAGATACAAAAGTTTCAGAATGTACATCATTTTCAAAAGATTTGCCATCCCAAGTAAGATAACCGAAAATGTTAGAATTCTCCCAATATCATATTTGTAGAGGTTTTGAACATTTTTCGGAAGGACAATGCCCAAGTAAGAAATCTGACCCTTCTCCCATTTTATTGGCAGATGTGTTGCCCAGGAAGGATGAACAAAGCCTCTTTTAAAATATAAAGCCACTGATTTATCAGTGAAAACAGAATCCCGAAACAGGGCCAAAACTTTCCAATTTATCCAGAAGTGATCTAAGTGAGAATCACGGACTATAAATATAAACAAGCACGTCATCAGCAAATGCTGTGAGTCTTTTATGAATATCACCAATACTAATACCCTCCAATCCAGGCCAAGATTATAACACTCTGAGTATAGGATCTAAAGAGATGTTGAACAACAAAGGGGAAAGGGGACACCCCTAACACGTTCTGTTTATCGGGAAACAGTTAGTAGGAATAGTATAAAACATTTTTTTCAAGTTAATGAAGTCAAAGCCAAAAGCATGTGGAGTGCAGAGGTTTAGAGACTGGCGCTATTGCAGTACGGATCCCCCTAACTGACTGACGTCCATTTACAAACCTTATTAATGATGGGATAAAACTGAGAAACAGAAAGATTGCAATCTGGTGGCCACAATATTAGAAAGCAATTTAAAGTCAACGTTCAATAATGTAATGGGGCGATAGAAGTCCATGGATCCCTTTCAGGTTTAGGTATCAAAGTGGTGAATGCAGTATTAAAAGTAGGATATGAGGCTGTTATTTGTGAATGGTTCAGTATAATTCAAATAAAGTATGGTTATGGTCCTGCTGGGGAATTTTAACATATTTCTCAATGAAAACCATCAGGGCCTGGGATAAATTGAATGGAGATAAAGTACCAACCAATCAGCTTCTATCTGTCATTTTTCAAACACAGCCTGTGACATGTCAGTTAGGAGCTGATTGGTTGGTACTTTATCTCTATTCACTTTATCTCCATTCAAGGTTTAGTAAATATACCCCTTAGTATGCAATTTGGCTCAGGGATAGGCAACTGAGCTCCCGAATAAGTCTTTGCAAATGTCAGATCAGAGGGAACTGCAGTATAGAGATCACAATAATATTTATGAAAAGCTTAAGTGAGGTTTAGTGCCTTAGTCAAATACAATACACCTTGAATAATTCCACTCTACCCTCAGTGCCCCGGAACCTGTATCCACCTCCAACTGAATTACCTCACCGCTAAAACGCAGACAAAAGGAGACAGCAGCAAGCGCGCCAACACGGCCGACAGGAAGAACAAATAGGCAGTGAGCTGAGTGCATCTCCGGGTAAGTATCTTCTGTTGAGAGCAGGGTCTGTGGCCCCCGGCTCCCCAGAGCCTGGACCGCCGGTCACCTTCTCTCACTGCTTGCCGGCACACTCAGATGCGCGCACAGACCTAACTCTGGCTGCAGGGTCATAGTGCACTAGACGATATGCTCCCTGAGCGATATCGTCTAGTGTGTCCCCGGCAGGGTGTGCTCAATGTCGTTCATGACATTGAGCACACCCACTGAACGATATCATTAACGATATTGTTCAGCGCCGGGCTCTCTTCCCCCATTCCCCAACATGCAGCAACCTGACGACATCGTCAGGTTGGCCTGCATGCTGACGAACAACCCACGAGAACGCGCGTCGTCGTTATTGTTCATTGTTTTTGTGATAAAAGTGGACGATAAAGTGGACGACTGAACGATAACGATATCGTTATCATTCAGTCATCCACTTTAATCGCCCAGTGTGTACCCACCATTTGTGTCTGTGTCTGTGCGATCCAGAGCACCGCAGCACAGAGCGATCCCCACTGCCAGCCTAAGCCAGCCATCGCCGGACCGTCACAGCATCACCCCGGACAACGTGCATAAACAATATACAGGACGTTTGGACGCTCATTAAAGGTACCCCTCACAGAGATTAGCGGGTCGCCACAATATCTTTACTTCCACAGACTGCACAGACTTAACACACATACATGTGTGATACAAGTTATCAGATTGGCACATGAGGTCAACCCATTTATTCCCTTATCTTATCTTATTTTTCACTGTTTGATCATTCACATTGGTATCTGCACAGACCACCACTGTGTGTGCCACTAGGTACATGGTGGCTTGTGCACCCACCATACTGTGCTGGTATACAGCTGATACTGATTATTTTAAATACCTTTATTGATGTATATTGATGTATGTTTTTCTAGAGTATAAGTAAATATTCTTATCCATATATTTTGTGTCTATCAATACTCCTTAATCATTAGTACACTGTGTACAAGTAGTATAAAGGTTGTGCTCAGCGTCTGGTTATAAATATGTAATATTCACATCCCCCAGTGCAGCTGCACACTTTTTGAAGTCAACACCATTTACATAAATTGTGCAGGACCACAATTCTTCCCTTGTCAAATACAATATATATCCAATAGACTCAATGTGGCTCCTAAAGTGATAAGACTTAGAAAACTAGACTAAACCTGAGGTAGCAAAAGGTTTTCTAACAACTGTTTAGATTGGGTATAGGTTGCAAGAGTCCATGTATTAGGATTGGAGATATACGCAAAAAAACAAGTGGTTTGACTGAAAAAAGTAAGAGGGAAATTCCCATGTACGATGTGTCGGCCCCAGGTATATGAAAAGATATAATTATACATTTTTAATAAATGCTTATTAGAGATGTGTGGTTCAGGTTCTCCTGAAAGATGAATCCACCCAAATTTCATGAATCCGGACAGAGCCAAGTCGTGGGTAGATCCAGATAAATCCGAGTCTCGGTTCTGATCTTCCAGCAGTTCGAAATTCGGATTTCAGATTTTGGATTGCAAAGCTTACATGATTTTAGCTGTATTTAAAAACATTTTAGCGTTTGGGCGTAAGGCCCCGGGGGCTGGTCTGGCTGGGCCCCCTCATGGCATCACCACTTAATACACATAGTTGCTTTTCACATCACATATTATGTTTGTATTTTTTTCATGTAATAATTCACATATATTTTAAACCCTTTTTCCAACACTCATTAATTAGTCTTACACACCTATACCTTACACTGCACTGTCACTCTTTTTCCATTTTTCGTGTGATGCCCTGGGGGGGTCCTGGGCTGGTCGTTTTTCGGGGTGCACTGTGCCCTGGATGTGAACTCCTTAGTGTTAGGGACTGCTAGTGACAGAGAAGCCGTGGCGTGACCTAGCAGCTTCCCATGTATTTGCAAATGCATGCAACTAATATCTCTGATTTCTATGACCATATAGTTTTCATATATTGTTGCAGGTACTATTCAGTGTGCTGAGGAACAATAGGGGGTTAAACCCCCCTCCTTTTTCTACTTAGTATGACCCCTCCCTTTCATGCACCTGATTAGTGCTGCTAGATTGATTGAGCAGCTGCCATTTTTTATTTGTTTGGTATGAGTGGCATGAAGTAGCCAGCATTAGTATGGCATGCTGGTTCTACTAGTGCTAGTTGGAGTTCCCAGGGGTGACTCCCTGGTAAGCTGCCTCTCAATGTGGATGCATTTATGTATGTGCCTTTATCAGGAGGCCTTACATTTGACAAAATTTAAATGTGCCTTTATCATGATGCCTTATAATTGGTATATTTTACATTGTGGGTGAGCGTTCGGGCGTAAGGCCCTCAGGAATGGTATGGCTTGGCCCCCTCATGGCATCACCACTTAATACACATAGTTGCTTTTCACATCACATATTATGTTTGTATTTTTTTCATGTAATAATTCACATATATTTTAACCCCTTTTTCCAACACTCATTAATTAGTCTTACACACCTATACTTTACACTGCACTGTCACTCTTTTTCCATTTTTCGTGTGATGCCCTGGGGGGGTCCTGGGCTGGACGTTTTTTGGGGTGCACTGTGCCCCGGATGTGAACCCCTTAGTGTTAGGGACTGCTAGTGACAGAGAAGCCGTGACATGGCCTAGCAGCTTCCCATGTATTTGCAAATGCATGCAACTAATATCTCTGATTTCTATGAGCATATAGTTTTCATATATTGTTGCAGGTACTATTCAGTGTGCTGAGGAACAATAGGGGGTTAAACCCTCTCCTTTTTCTACTTAGTATGACCCCTCCCTTTCATGCACCTGATTAGCGCTGCTAGATTGATTGAGCAGCTGCCATTTTTTGTTTGTTTGGTATGAGTGGCATGAAGTAGCCAGCATTAGTAGGGCATGCTGGTTCTAGTAGTGCTAGTTGGAGTTCCCAGGGGTGACTCCCTGATAAGCTGCCTCTCAATGTGGATGCATTTATGTATGTGCCTTTATCAGGAGGCATTACATTTGACAAAAATTATATGTGGCTTTATCATGAGGCCTTATAATTGGTATATTTTACATTTGGGGTGAGAGTTCGGGCGTAAAGCCCCCAGGGCTGGTCTGGCTGGGCCCCCTCATGGCATCACCACTAAATACACATAGTTGCTTTTCACATCACAATTTATGTTTGTATTTTTTTCATGTAATAATTCACATATATTTTAACCCCTTTTTCCAACACTCATTAATAAGTCTTACACACCTATACTTTACACTGCACTGTCACTCTTTTTCCATTTTTCGTGTGATGCCCTGGGGGGGTCCTGGGCTGGACATTTTTCGGGGTGCACTGCGCCCCGGATGTGAACCCCTTAGTGTTAGGGACTGCTAGTGACAGAGAAGCCGTGACATGGCCTAGCAGCTTCCCATGTATTTGCAAATGCATGCAACTAATATCTCTGATTTCTATGACCATATTGTTTTCATATATTGTTGCATGTACTATTCAGTGTGCTGAGGATCAATAGGGGGTTAAACCCTCTCCCTTTTCTACTTAGTATGACCCCTCCCTTTCATGCACCTGATTAGTGCTGCTAGATTGATTGAGCAGCTGCCATTTTTTGTTTGTTTGGTATGAGTGGCATGAAGTAGCCAGCATTAGTAGGGCATGCTGGTTCTAGTAGTGCTAGTTGGAGTTCCCAGGGGTGACTCCCAGGTAAGCTGGCTCTCAATGTGGATGCATTTATGTATGTGCCTTTATCAGGAGGCATTACATTTGACAAAATTTATATGTGGCTTTATCATGAGGCCTTATAATTGGTATATTTTACATTTGGGGTGAGCTTTCGGGCGTAAAGCCCCCAGGGCTGGTCTGGCTGGGCCCCCTCATGGCATCACCACTTAATACACATAGTTGCTTTTCACATCACAATTTATGTTTGTATTTTTTTCATGTAATAATTCACATATATTTTAACCCCTTTTTCCAACACTCATTAATAAGTCTTACACACCTATACTTTACACTGCACTGTCACTCTTTTTCCATTTTTCGTGTGATGCCCTGGGGGGGTCCTGGGCTGGATGTTTTTCGGGGTGCACTGCGCCCCGGATGTGAACCCCTTAGTGTTAGGGACTGCTAGTGACAGAGAAGCCGTGACATGGCCTAGCAGCTTCCCATGTATTTGCAAATGCATGCAACTAATATCTCTGATTTCTATGAGCATATAGTTTTCATATATTGTTGCAGGTACTATTCAGTGTGCTGAGGAACAATAGGGGGTTAAACCCCCTCCTTTTTCAGCTTTTTTAAATGCCAAAGAAGCAAAGAGGCAATGCCGCACAAAACAATATCTATGTCTATACACTCTTACTGGATAGTACAGTATTGTGACCAGGATGCCAAAGCCGGCATCCCAACAGTTTTAGGATACCGACACCTGTCAGTAGGTATCCTAACCCTCCCCCTCTCCCTACCCTAAGCCTCCCTCCCCGGTGCCTGAACCTAACCTCCCCTCCTAGTGCCTAAACCTAACATCCCTCTCCCCGCACCCTAGACCTAACCCTCCCCCCTAGTGCCTAACCCTTACCCTCCCCCCAGTGGCTAACTGTAACATCTAACCCTCCCCCCAACCCCACTACTTACCTTCGGGATACCAGCAGTTGGGATTCCCTGTGCCGGGATACTGAACGTATCCCATTGCAAGCCTTTAGTTCATCAAACACTTCTTTTTTCCAGTTAATCCAGAAGGATTTAAAAAGGAAGGCCTATGATTACAGGCTTAAATAATATTACTAGTAATCTTTCATCTTACTGTACATTGATTACCATTTGAAACCCCTTAGCTCTCCAAATCCATAATATTTTTTGACTGAAGCTCCAAAATATTACGTGGCATATAATGCTTTTAGTTTTTAGCCCGGCTTACAACATGCAACAATCTAACAGTAGTAATGTTATCCTTTTTGGGATGTAGGATTGGATGGGTTATGTTTATAGTACATAAAGTACTGTACATACTTCATCAAAATACATCAGCAAGGTGAGAAGTACTGTAGATCTGTGTTCAGCCATCAGAATTGAATATAAAAAAATAAAGAATTTGCAGCTTTCTAAGAGGCCCAGCATTTCTTGTATACTGTGATATGTGATATCTTCTTTATTCCAGTACAAAGCTAGGCATATGTATGCCTTTGTAATTATCCGTTTATGGATTATTTTTTTATTCATCTTCTAAATTTATACTGTAAGGAGGAGGATAAATAAAAGATAAAGAAAACATATAAGTCACTCATAGTTTTATTATTTTCACACCACTCTTAAGCTATAACTAAATAATAAATAAAGACACGACAACTGTATAAATTGCAAAAAAGAGGTCACAGACAAATGTATTAATAACGGATTAGAATTAGAATCAGAATAAAGCCAGGTGGTGAAAAAAGCAGTGCTCACTCGGTCTACAGCCCATATAAGTATTTATTTACCAAAATGGGGTGGAGTTTCCACCCTGTGCACAAACCATCCTGGATAGTACCACTTCCCCTTAACTAGCACAGTGCTGGTCCCTCCTTAGGATGGTGACCTGGTCCTCTCATAAAGTAATGACCGACTTGCCTCTCTCAAAGGGGGAATGCTAGCCAAGATCTGTTGCGCTAAATTGAGCCGCGATGAACACTGCTTTCCACCACACAAACGTGGACTCTGACCACATTACGCCACCAAGACCCCTCCGCTGTATGCCAGACATGACATATTGGCTGCGACAAATAACTCTAGACCTTCCTCTGTCAGGTGAACCCCATCTGGCCTATACACATGCTCCTCCTCATAACGAATATGCGGGTGCCTCACAACAATCCCATTCAAACCAACTACAAACCTGGACACTGCAGCATTCAACTTTCTCCTGATCCAATCTATAGTAGGCCCAATGTGTGTACCACGCCAAAACCTGCGCGGAATGGCCTCTGACCAACAGAGCTTAACTTGTGGCCAATGTTCAGCAATCACCTTCATATCCCGCTTAATTGCAATAATCACTTCCACTCCTTTACCGTTACCCAGATCATTACCACCTAAATGGACCACTAAACAATCTGGGACACCCCACTTACTCTTGGATTGCCAAAGAAAGTCCAAAAGACCACTCCACTTAAACCCTCTCAACCCGATCAAGCGGATTCCGGAAGGACCTGACCTGGCACAAGGGTGTCTGCTATCCCAGAAAACAAAAGAGTGTCCTACAATCCACACCCGACAATTTCTTCCCAACAAACCTGTAAATGACAAGTTTATAACAAAGCATTAGTAACGTGAATTCATTAACATATATAACCAAGGTAAGGGAAAAATTTAGTTATTTGGGTGACCCAGATGTTGGTGGACAACACCAAACCTCTATTTACTTTTGAGGGCAAAGGTGAAAAGAACTCCAAATCCCCCCTAGCGGCGGGTGACATAAGGCCCTGGGTTTCCCACAGAACAAACTTGCAGGAAGCTCCACTACTTCTGCAGCTTGTTGCTTCTTATATAACTCTTAAACGCAGAAGACTTCCACCTGCCTAAGCATTTTATCGACTCAGCAGAACAGCCTGACTCTGCCACACATGTTGCTGCCCCTATTCTGAATAAATGAGTGCCGTACAGCTCAAGTGGCAGGCCCAGAGCTATAAGGCAATCAATAAAAAACGCTTGTAAACTGAAACCTAGATAGCGGGGAAAGATTTGCATGCTCCAACCATTGTACCCCTCCCTTAGGCCTGTGTTGGCTATAACTACCAGCCAAGGCTACTGGGCAGAGGCTCGGCTCCGGATGCGACGGGACAGAGATCCAACGCCCCCTCCCCAACTGATTTGTCTTCGATCTCTGTATTTTTACAAGAATCAGATCTGATTTAACTATAACATTATCCAACATAATACCTGTGCTAATGGACTTCTTATTAACCGCTGTTAACTCCCCTACCCTTAATGCCCCGAAACATGCTAAGGCAAAAGCCAAACTAAACAAACTGGCCTCAAAATCATCTTTCGCTATGCCGGATACTGCCACTACCAAGTCCTTTAGCATCTCTGTGCCAATAGGCCTACGAGAATCACTCGGCTTCATCTATTCCTTTGCCCATCCTACAGTGCTTTAGAGATTATAAAAGACTTGGTAGGATCCACCAAACCGTTTAAACGAGCGAAATAAGAAATACCCGCTAAAGCGCCTGACATAGATGCCTTTGAACGGCCGCTCTCGTGCCAACGCCAGACAAACTCCAACATCAAATGCTGAATGCTCTTACCCTCTTTTTTACCTGCAATGAAGGCCTGCCATTCGCTCCAAGCCGCTGAATAGGATCTCAAAGTACCAGGAGCAAGTGCTCTCAAAGCAGTCCTACAATGCTGGCCTTATGATCTGCCAAACATAATCAGGACAAGACAAACCGTGAACCGCCTCTGTAGGCACAAGCGCTCTAAATCTTTCCCATTGAAAACGAGATAACACGTCCGCAATCTCATTTTCCACTCCAGGAACATGCCTAGCTGTAAAATCAATATTCATAGACAGACAAACAAAAAACAAATGCCTAAGTAGCCGGATCACTTGCTGGCAAACCGACCTTTGATTATTGATGGCCTGAACTACCCCCAAGTTATCACACCAAAATATGATTCTATGATTGCTAAGCTTTAAAGCCCAAATCTTCACCGCTACCACAATGAGAAACAGTTCCAGAAGTAAATTGCCCGTCAAACCTTCAAAACGCCATGACTCCGGCCAAGCTTCCGTGCACCATTCTCCTTCAAAGAATGCACCAAAGCCCATTGACCCTGATGCATCCATATACAGCTGCAGGTCGGCATTGGCCACTGGCGGTGGCAGCCAAATTCGAACCCCATTAAATTTGCGTAAAAACCTCAACCAAACTCTGAAGTCAACTTTCATTTCTACAGACAGGCAAATCATTGACACCTGCTGAAGCTCACTACAACCTACGACAAAAAACCTTGCCCATTGGAATGACTCTACACGCGAAGTTAAGTAAACCCAGCAAAGACTGCAGCTGTTTCAAAGGAACTTTTTTAGCTGAAACCAAACTTACCAACAAATCACTAAGTTTCTGCACCTTATCACATGGTAATCTGCACAGGCCCAAATCAGTATCGACCTCAATACCTAGATAAGACAATCTAGTAATCGGCCCCTCCGTCTTTTTTCCAGCGATGGGGACTCCCAACACCGAGAAAAAAGCCTGAACCGAAAAAAGAAGCTCACTACACACATCACTATTACTTGGCCCTATTAATAAAAAATCATCTAAGTAATGCGCAACACCTGACTGATTAGTACCCGGCAGAATACACTACTGTAAAAAGGAGCTAAAACATTCAAAAAAGGAGCATGAAATAGAACAGCCCATAGGTAGACATTTGTCTACATAGATTGAACTTCCCACCTTAAAACCCATATAATGAAATGAACCAGGATGCGGTGGAAGCAACCTAAAGGCAGACTCAATATCTATCTTGGCTAACAAAGCTACTTTCCCAAAACTTTGCACTATGCTAAGGGCATCCTTGAATGACTGGTAAGTGAAGCTGCAATCCACTGGATCCATTCACCGAACCACCCTCCGGATAAGACAGGTGCTGAATTAACCTGAATTTACCAGGCTCCTTTTTTGCTACCACACCAAGAGGTGAAATACAAAGGTTAGCCAATGGAGGTGATGTAAAAGGACCACATATCCTACCTAAGCTGACCTCTAAATTTATTTTCTCTGCAACCACCTCTGGTAAGTCCCTAGCTGATTTCAAGTTCCTTTTGGCTACCACTAAAACCGGTCAAACCAACGGCAGTCTAAAAGCTTCTTTAAAACCCTTAAGCAAAAATTCCGCCTCAGCCTTAAGAGGATAACGGTTTAACCATCGCTCTAAAACATCAACATTAACTGGAGACAAAGCTTTACTTAGAGTTAGGTCTCTGGTCTCCTTTCCCCCCTGTGTGACCACCGGGATGACTGCAGTCTTTTGACGGGTGACTCCCCCCGCAAAGTATAAAGACGTGTCTATAACGGCAACTTGTCCCTCTAGTGCATTGCGAGTTGTTAAACGCATAACACTTCCCTCTACCTGCTGTGTTGAAACCCGGTCTCACCAAAAAGGGTTGCTTACGCCCTACAGATGCTTCGTTAGTGGGCCGTGTATTTTGCGTTACCTCCAACCACACTTCAACTTCCTTAAATCCAAAATTAAAAATTTTTTGACCGTCTAGTTTTTTTCTAAAAAGCTCGTCATACTGCCTCCAGAGATTAAACCTAGCAGAAACATACATGCCTTGCACCAGATGTAAATATTTTAACATAATCAAACACTCTGCTGGTCGAGTTTCTATGTAACAGGCTGCAAACACATAAATACCAGAAACCCAATTCTGGTAACTCCTACCCTCCTCTGCTGCCGGACCCCCAAATTTCGCCAAGTCCAATGCTTTCTTAGCGTCATGAGTGATTGAAAACATGTCTACATAATGTCCTTTCCTTATTCGTTCCCTAACCTTAGACCTAACCCATCTCAAAATTGCTGCATTGGAGCAATGGACCGCATCCCACGATGCATCCGTAGCAGAACCGGCGGCTACGCTACCCGCTCTTTTAGGGCTCTTGCCCTTACCCTTTAACTGTTGCACAAAATACCTCATTAACTTGTGTGGTTTTTCTGCAGAGCTAGAAGAATCAGAAGATTCCTCCGATCGCGACAATTGTGCGCTAACATTAGGCAAAATATTTTTGTCACCTGCTCCTGATGTGGAAAGAACCACCGACTCGACCGCAGATGAAGAGGCCTGTCCCTCATTGCACTGTGCGCACACCGCACTTTGACACGTCGACAATTGATCCTCGGTGATCATATAAGTGGATGCGGAGGCAGCCGCCGCCGAATGAAGAGCAGGAATCTGCAAACTCAAAACATCAGTATTAGGGCCAATAACACCTAGTATGCTAGCAGCAACTACCGGCACTGACACAATCTGCGGTGATGGGGTAGCAGGGGGCTGCGCTGGTGCTACCTGCCTGGGAACGGGGGTGTAAAGCTGGTGGGGGAGCAAGTGGAGCATCTGTTACTGGCTTGCCTGCTGCCCATGCACGTATTGCACCTGCTGTGCATACTGATTAAACGCTGCAGGTGCCGTGACATACTGTTGCGGAAATTGCCCGGCTCCTTGAAAAAAGTGAGTGGGGCAAAACTGCTGAATAGGCCCTGAAAATTGCGATTGCATTGGCTGATGACCCAAACCCTGGTTAAAATAAGGGGACCAATAGAAGCCCGGCGCAGGCATACCACCCTGTACAAAATGTAATGTCTGCATTCCACCTTGAGTATTTCCTGCAGTTGATGGGGAGAGGAACATTGGAGGGACAAAACTAGAAAATTGGGTCCCTCTGGGTGTGGAAAGCAGCCTATGCAAAGAGACCCCCCCCCTGGTGAAGCTTGACAACTACCCATCTGCCTCACTAAATGACCCCTTGGGGAGGAGTGCACTCTGCCTGTAGGAGATGGCATGTAACCCCCGGCTCTTTGAACCATGGGAGGGAATCTGAAAAGGTTAAAGCCCCTTCATCAGCTAAAATGGCGCCTGTGACTTGGTGGGCGGGGCTTGCCGGCAGGGCTAATTGCCTGACCCCTCCAGCGCTAACCTGGGAGGCCTGAGAGCAGGGGGTGCCTGAAACACCCTCCGAACCCCTTGCCAGGGTTGAAGGGGATGGCGGGGGTTGCCCGGAGCTCTGCGCAGCCATCACGGCCGAGACGGCTGACAGGGAGCGGCGTCCGGCGCACCCTGAAGCTAGGCGTGCACCGCGGGTAACAGATGAAGCAGCGGCGACCGTTAGAGGTCTCACTGCTTCAACCAAGCGGCGGGGAGGGGGAGCATTGCGACGTGGCCGGGGCATGGTAAGTACATTGGTAAACAATAAGGAACTGACAGCCGAAAATGGGAGGGGGGAGGGAGGTGAAGCAGATGAGGGAGGTGAGGGAGATGAGGAGGATAAAGTAATTAAAATTGCAAAGAATGACAGGAAAAAGAGGGAAATGTGAAGTAAATTAGGAAGGGAAAGTTATAAGTAGCTTAGAAAAGAAATTAGAAAATTATATTGGGACAGAAAAATACCACACAGTATATCAGCAGACACAATATCAGCAGACACAGGGTACTTATCAGACTGGATCACAATCTGGAAAGAGGAAGCTAAACCCCTTCTCCAGCCTTTAAATTTCATTGCTAAACCCCGCCTAAATGGAGCAGCTAATTATAGGATAGCCATTTTGATTGACAACCATAAACCACCAATCATAACTTATCAACATCAAACCAGCTCTAACTAGTTTTGCTCCAATAAAAAACAGTGTGCTTATATCCTCTCAAGCTTATACAAGCATTTGAGTATTTTTAGCACATTTTCTATTTGCTTTTATGAACATTATTGGGTGTTTTTTTTGTTGGAGAAAAATACAGCTTTGTTATATTTGATACTGTTTTTTATGTACACATGTATAAGCAAATCATTTGACAAAGAAAACAATTTAAAAAGTGAGATGTTCTACAGGGATGGGTAGTGGATGCTGGCACTTGGGACCTAGGCTTTCAGAATCCTGATGCCGGCATCCCGACCAGGTTACAATCCCGATGGCTCTAGGTAAGTAACTCTAACCCCTACCCCTCCCTCCCCGGCAGTGGTGTCTCTACCCATGAGGACAACCATTGTGGGTTCGTGGCCTCTCAGGTAGTGGCATTTTAGTCACTCTGGGGGCCCACAACATGCGGACTGCCCCCAGGGACCAGTCTATGTGCAGTGCCAGCTCCCTCACTGTGTCAGGAGCCAAGTGCTGCACGTAATGCTACAGTGCAGCACCCGGCTCCTGTCACTGAGGAGTCGGCACTTTGGTGTCACCCCTCGGTGGGTGACACCGGGATGCAGCCCGCACACCCCTTGTGATGCCACTGCTCCATGGTGCCTAAACCTAATCTCCCCCCTAGTGCCTAAACCTCACCTCCCCCTCCCTGCACTCTAAACCTATCCATCCGCCTTAGTGCCTAACCCTGACCCCTAACTTTAACCCTTCGCCTAACCCTGCTACTTACCTTTGGGATCCAGGCAGTTGGGATACCGGTGCCGGTATTCTGAACGCCGGAATCCCCACTGTCGGGATCCTGATTGTATCCCGCTCTACACAGTGCTAAAGTTATTATACATTTCTCATATTTATTCACATTATGGATGTGTAAGGTGACACTGATTTGTGTGTAGCTGCAGTGAGTTGCAGAACTGTTTTTTACTCTGTTTATGTCGCCGCTTTATATATTCACTTTTCAGGTTCACAATTTGCATTTGTTAGCATCATTATATATTGTTAGATTTACATACCATTTAAATATGTTTTAAATAATTAAAAAGTGTTTTAAAAATGTTTTCTATGAACATCAATTTAACAGTGTTACAGCAATTGCATTTGAGGTCAGATATTTGCATTGAAAAACAATTCAATTGTATCAAATTAATCCTGAATATGGTAAAACATGTTCATTTTGTGCAAATGTATGTGTATTTTTCAGCCAATTTAAATTTCTAGCTTTATCATCAAATTATATTTTTATATACCATTTCTATGAAACAGTTTGAAAACAAATTCCAGTCAGCTCAAACACCTGTAAAAGATATCTTAAAAATCTATAGCATAAAGCAGAGGTTCCCAAACTATGCCATTACAGTCCAGGTTTTAAGGATATCCATGCTTGAGCACAGGTGACTTAACTAGAACCTCACTCAGTTTGATTTAACCATCTGGGCTCAAGCATGAATATTTTTAAAACCTGGACTGTAATAGTGGAGTTTGGGAACCTCTGGCATAAAGGAATACATGTTCAGTGCAAACCTAGCTTTCACTAAATATAAGATATAAAGTACTACATTGACTATGCACTTCATTATAAATAGATGAAATCTTCCTATACATATCCTAAGGGGATCTGCTACAGGTAAAAAAACTGAGATTTCAGTCATTTGAGTTACTGTGTAAATCAATACACACTGTACAGGACATTTCTGCAAAGCAAGTTTGCTAAACTGTCAGTCACTCTGGGTCTGCTATGCAGGTCCATAACTAGCAGTGCCACCGCACAGACCACAGGGCTCTTTGGACGGTACAATCACAGCCCCACAGCCCTTGCTTCTCGCTAGTAATTTGCCCGTAATGGCACCCTGAAGCCATGATCATTGCTGCTGTGCGAACCGGAGCATCCTTCGGACACTCCAAACATGCATCCTGCCGTCTGTTCAGCCTTCCGAAGTGTTCTCAGGATGCTCCGGGCAGTGCTGAATTTTCCGGTGCACCGGGAGCTGGACTTACTGAGTGAAATATAAAAGTTCATCATAATTATTATGCAGCTATGTGATGCAGTGGCGTAACTAGGGGGGGCCTGGGTGACATGGCAGGCCCAGCAGAGTTGGGCGCCACTGGCCAGGGGATCGTACTCGCATCACCCGCCCCCTGCCACCATTGCGCCCGGTCCAAAGACTTGTCTAATCATGTAATGAGCAGGCAACTGTACCTGCTGGAGCTGACTGTAGGGGGAGCTGCAGCAGAAATGCGCAGCCCCTCCCAGGCAGCCATTCCCACCCTGAGAGCTGCCAGGTGACAGAGACACTCTTCCTTCCCCGGTGCTCTCCTAGCTCCAGAGCACCCAGGTGTGTCTTAGGTTTTTTGCTCGGGGGGAGTGGGGTTCGGACTGCCATGGGGGGGGAGCATTTTTATGAAAGAGGTGTGTGGGTCTGTGTCATTGTGTGTGAGTGTGTGTGTATCTGTGTCAGTGTGTGTGTGTGTGTGTGTGTGTGTGTATCTGTGTCAGTGTGTATGTCTTCTGTGTCAGTGTGTATCTGTGTCAGTGTGTGTATCTGTGTCATTTGTGTGAAAGAGGTATGTGTGTCCGTGTCAGTGTGTGTGTGTGTCAGTGTGTGTATCTGTGTCAGTGTGTGTGTCAGTGTGTGTATCTGTGTCAGTGTGTGTGTGTCAGTGTGTGCATATCTATGTCAGTGTATGTATCTCTGTCAGTGTGTGTGTGTATCTGTGATGGTGTGGCTGAGGGACGACATGGGGGAGGTAATGCTGTGACTGAGAGACGATGCAGGGGGGGAGGCGATGGTGTGGCTGAGAGATGATGCAGGGGGGAGGCGATGGTGTGGCTGAGAGATGACACAGGATGGAGGCAATGGTGCGGCGGAGAGACGATGCAGGGGGGAGGCGATAGTGTGGCTGAGAGATGACGCAGGGGGGAGATGTGTGTTTGAGAGATGATGCAGGGGGGGGAGATGATGGTGTGGCTGAGAGACAATGCAGGGATGAGGCGATGGTGTGGCTGAGAGATGACGCAGGGGGGAAGTGATGGTGTGGCTGGGAGAAGATGCAGGGGAGGAGGAGATGGTGTGGCTGAAAGATGATGCAGAGGGGGAAGTGATGGTGTGGCTGAGAGATGTAGGGGGAAGGAAGTTACACAGGGGGAATGAGTCTGGTTGGACCACTGCTGTATGATGATGACCTTCTTAATAACCCTACACAAACAGACATCTTCCGGACGATTTTATCTACATGAATAGTGAATACTGACTGAAAATGCCATCTTCCCAGGGAGGATACATTACTTCAGAGGTTCCACATTGTGAGAAACTACCGTATAGGTAAGGTGCATATGGAATGGAAAGGAATGATCCAAGAGTGATGAGAAATGGGTGGAGTGTCATGCAGACATGCCCTATTTTCAGTGGCCACTCCCCTTTGGTATGTGACCATGCCCATTTTTCCCACTCGCCTAAGGCGCACAAATATATTTTCCTATATGTTTGTGTGTGTGAATGGGGGGGAGGGGCGCCGTTCCTCAACTATCCCTGGGCTCCAAACACCCTTGTTACGCCATTAATGTGATGTACAGCCTGTGACACATATTTATATATAATAGTGACTATACCTACATCCTTCACTTTCACTGACATTAAGGGCCTGATTCACACTCTGTGGATGCCACACGCAAGTGGCTAATATGTTCAGTCTACACATTGGTCCAAATCACACTGCGCATCGTCCTGATGGTTACCTCTTTAAGATGCAGACCAAAGCTGCATGCAGAGACATACAATTTCGGTGGGCATTTTAGGGAAATACCAGGGGGGTGACAAGCCAGATACAGGAGTGTTGTGGTTACCGATAGTGTCCAAAGACTCAGTTGCACTGACCTTAGCAGCCATGATCAGACGGAGAAATTGCGCCTCTATAGGGCTGGTGGAATCTCCAATGTGTGGCTGATGGTGCCTCATTATACTCACAACAGTGGATTAGCGCTGCAGCCAGTGGGAGTCTCTCACTGCAATTTATTAGGCCTTAGGGGTAAATTTACTAAATGAGAGTTTTTAGAAGTGAGTTTTAAAAGTGATGTTGCCCATAGCAACCAATCAGATTCTAGCTATTATCTTCTAGAAGGTGCTATTTAAATGTTAAGTAGAATCTGATTGGTTGCTATGGGCAACATCACTTTTGAAACTCACTTCTAAAAACTCTCACTTTAGTAAATTTATCCCTTAATCTATATTGCCTAACTAATCCATAAACCGACCATTCATGAGAAGCTAAAATGTATATTTTCCCTGAAAAACTATTTCTGCATATGCTGCTTAATATTAAAGATTCTAATATTAATAAGTTCTTCCAGACTTTTTTGTTGTTATTTATAGAGTATTTAAAACTTAGGATAACATTTAAATGTTTGGTCAAACATTTAATAAAATGCTGCTGCATCTTATTCCAATTATTCCAATTTCAATTATTTCATTTGATCGCATCATCTGCAGTATCAGTGATTTCATTACTTCAGCTTTTTTCACTACTAAGCTTAATGCGTTTTTTCGTGCATGTCGATAATTTACCATTTAACGTGTAATCTATTTTTTTTGTGTCTGTTGAAATTCTCTTGATTAAACAGCTGAGTTCTTTAATTACATGTGTGATAAATGTCTACTGTCACCTAAATATAACTCTATAGATCTGGTCTTTCAAACTATTTTCTTAGTAATTACAATTGTGAATACAAAAATACAGCCACAGATCCACTTGTTCAGATGTTGATATACAAATAGCCAGAATGAGCCTAATTCAGAGATGTATGGACTTCCGATGTTCACGTAAATCTCTGATAGCTTGAGATCTGTCCATGCAAGGTTTGACATGTTACAGCCATTGCGGATTTAAAAAGTGGACCATTTCCCAAAATGGAGACATGCCGCCTCCATTGTGTGGGTGTGCTGAGGACAGTGACTGCATCTTCTGACAAATATTTACTGGCCTTGGCAGCGGAGATGAGGAAGCCATTTTGAGTAGCCTTAGGCTTACTTAGATGGCCGATGCTGCAACCAATGATTGCGATGTAGATACTATGCTGCATCTTTGGACACAGCCCTTGGACTGTGACATTAGCTTAACTTCGCACAGCCAGTTTATATGAATACTATATATTTTGATGGGATATAGTTATGGCCGCCGGTCTCAATCCTGACAGAGTAATCCCAGCAAGGGATTTAACATAGGCATCAAAATACCAATGCCTATGTTAATCCTGATGGTGAAATGCCGAGGATGCCGGAATGATCGTCCTTTCTGCCAGGTAAGTATACACTTAGCTTAGGGATGGGGGGTTAGGTTTAGGGACCCCGGGGGGACTTAGGGTTCGGCACCCCCCCGGGGAAGGTTAGGATTAGGCTAGGGAAAGAGGGGGTTAGAGTTAGGCACTAGGGGGGAGTCTAGGGTTAAGCACCCCCCCAGGAGGGTTAGGTTTAGGGTGCGGGGAGGGGGGGTTAGGTTTAGGCACTCATGGGGGGAGGTTTGGGTAAGGCACTAGGGGAGAGGTTAGGGTTAGGCACCCCTAAAGGAGGGTTAGGGTTAGGGGGGGAATGGGGAGGGTTTCTGTACTTACCTCCAGGTGTTGACATTTTGACCCAACGGGCGCACGCTGTTGGTATTTGATCCGCCGGCATTACATACCGATTCCATTTTGATAATTATCTCTAATTAACATTTTAGATTAGGTACAGTATAGGTGGTAAATATCAGCGGGTTTACTGTATGAATAATTGTGGAATCTGTATCTGCCAAGGACAACAAGATGAGGAAAATAATCATGGCAATATGCTATATATACATCAGAAGACTGCCCAGTAGAAAATAAAATACATGTTCCGCTACAGGACATGTAAAGCTATAATTTGTTCATCCTTTACCAGCCACTGACTCTGATTGTGCTACAGAGCTGAGGGCAGTGTCACAGAATGACATCAGTCATGATGCAGCAGTCACTTATATAGCCCAATCACAGACAGCGGCTGCCACGAGGGGCTTAAAGGAAAAGCTCTTACTTCAAGTGTCGCTCAGATCAATTTAAATGATAATATTGAATGTCCGCACACAATCAGTTACAGTAAGAGAGCATTTCTCCCTTCACTTCAGTTCATTTGAGGACTCCTGGGATACAACATTTCAGTATAACTGTCTTCAGAAAGTATATCAGTACCTCAGTACTTTCTGAAGACAGTTATAAATCTGAAACGTCAACCTGTTTGGTCACCTTCTGTGTCTCTAATCGACGTCCGTGAATGCCGCACCTTATGAAATATATATATATATTTATATATATATGGTTGTTTGTTTTTAAAAAGGTAGAAAAGCCCTTTAAATACAGCTCAATGGTGACCTGATACAGCACTGATAAGCAACATCTGGTCATACAATAGAATTCAGAACCATTTTCTACCTCTCAGTCAACGATACAGTCAAGGAAAAATTCAGCCAAAGAAACATTACATATGACTGCAGGCTACAAACAGTTATTTGTATAATCCTTACATCCTTGCATGGTTGGACACAAGTCACACAGCAGAACTACCATAACTCACCAACTGCCTCTTCAGTCCTTTCTAGACCCGAGCAGCAGTACAATCACACTGTCAAAAGCCACAAAGTGTTCGTCCAAGTTAAAAATTCCATCTGATCAGCTTTTTCCTTTAAAGACATTTCATCCCGAGTAAATCTCTGTGCAAAAAAAAAAGACTCCAGGACCATCAATGGGTAATATCACAGCGTGCGTCTTTGGAAACAAATAGCGAGTCTAGCTATGGACTGCTACTAAATAATGTAAATTTAGAAACCCTCAGGCTAAGGTACTCAAGTTCAGCCATATACTGTTGTGCTTGGAGAAAGATTGTTAATGCGATAGAGAAATTTGTCTTTATTAAAATTCTTTTTATAAGGCTACACAAGTTTATTGAATCATATATACTTTTTTTATCTGGAAAAAGAGCATTAAATTTAATTTTGATTTCTCTAGACTCTCAGTAAATTGCCTGCGGAATTTATTTTGTACTGTAAATTAATATTTATATTGCTATACAGTAGTTGGCTTTTTAGCTGTAATTTATATAAATATGCATAGAAACAACGCTATCTGTAAACACAACACTGTAGTACCAAGCTAAAATATTTATCTTAACTAATGGCATTTAATAGCTGTCTTACTGGGTCATATTTTATACAGTAGGAAGTCTTCCAACCCTTGAACTTTATATTGTAGACAATTGCTAAATAATGCTACATGCATGAAAATGAATAATTCCAATAATAATTCCGATACAGGTTAAGTCTCCCATATCCAAATGTTCCGAAATACTGAGATGCTGACACCTTTTCTTTTAGATGTTTCAATGTTAAATGTTTCAATGTTTAAACTACCAACCAATCAGCTCCTAACTGTCATTTTTCAAACACAGCCTGTAAGATGACAAGTAGGAGCTGATTGACTGGTACTTTATCACTTTACAAGTTATCACTTTCCAGAGCTTACTACAAAATTATTAAAAATATTGTATAAAATTACCTTCAGGCTGTGTGTATAAGGTGTAAATGAAACAAATGATTTTCATGTACTGTATGTACACAAACCTTGTTTCATGCACAAAATAACTAAAAAAATATTGTATAAAATTATCTTCAGGCTGTGTGTATAAGGTTTAAATGAAACATAAATGATTTTCATGTACTGTATGTACACAAACCTTGTTTGATGCACAAAATAATTAAAATTATTGAATAAAATTACCTTCAGGCTTTGTGTAGAAGGTGTATATGAAGCATAAATGCATTCTGTGTTTAGATTTGGGTCCCATTCCCAAGATATCTCATTATGGTATGCAAATATTCCAATTAATGGAAAAATCCAATATCCAAAATACTTCAGGTCCCAAGAATTTTGGATATGGGAGACTCAACCTGTATTTTTAAAACATATCTATCACTTAAGATTTTAATGTATACTTCCCTTGAGTACATATTGACAGCAGCCAATCAGTTGTATTTGTTAATAGATGAATTTGCCACAATACAGGAGTAGAAATCTCATAATTAATTTGTATCTATTCTAAAGTGTTCTGCAACAGACCAGAATCCTCAAATATGTTATAGTCTCTTCTAACTTTTTAAATATTTACATGCTTAGAAATATGCATTTTTAGTTGATACCAAATCACTAACTATTATTATTATTATTATTTAATATATTAATGACTTGAAGAAACATATATATTAGCCGCAAGATCAGGTTAAGGAGTGCTGTATTCTGGGGTAAATGGCCACACTTTGCATACAACAGCCAATCAGTTTCACACCAGTCCAGGGAATTGGTACAAGTATCTGCAGTTAGATTTTTTTGGGGAGCAAAATAAACAAAAACATAGAAACAAATGCTATTCAGTCTGGCTCTAAATAAATAAAAGTGTGTATTTCTAAGGGTGGGAGGACCTAATGTCCAACTCAAACAAAACAGAATTTAAATACATTGCTTACATAAAGCCATAGCAGTGTCTCTCAACGGGTCACTCAACCTGCTCTGCATATAGTGAGAGACTGCCCAGGGAAACTGACACACTTTTTATCAGCCTCTCAGAGGTGTCTGGCAATCAAGGCTGCTCATTACCTGGATAATTATAGCAAATAATTTAATAAACTGGGACATTTATACCTCCCATCAACAACTTTCCCAGTGCTTTAGTAACATATCCCATCCTCCTGTTTTGACCTGTGGGGTGGAACACCTGTGGTTCCAAAACAAAAGACACAGGTCATTTGTTCCCCCTGAAGAAACTGCCACACATAATGGCAGAGGAACGTGTTAGTATTTTCCTATTGTGACTCATCATCTTCGTATACCTCCTGTTGCCATTGCAGGCTTTGATCTCCAGTATAAGCAAAGGGCTGTACCTAGGGTAAGATGGAATTGGTATGTAATGCTGGCTGTCAAGATGCCTACTGTCATTATACTGACAGCAGCATCCCGATGGTTGGTATCCCGACAGGAGTTGGATAAATATACTTACCCTCCCAACTTCTTCCCCTAACCCTAACCTTCCCTTCTTGTAGCCTAACCCTAACCCACCCCACCCCGCACCCTAACCCTCTCTGTTAGTGCCTAAACCTGTTTCCCCTTCATGCTTAAACCTAACCCTCCCCACTAAGTGCCTAACCCTAACCCCAGTATTTTGACGCCTACCTTAAGTCCCTTGTTGGGCTTTCAGCATCGGGCTTGAGACTGGCGGTATTGCGGCCGCCGGTCTCATAACTACATACTGGTAAGGTTCCCTCTCTGACAGTTACTGCTGATAAAGGAGTAAGACCTAATCTACAGGCAGCTGTACTATCGTAGATCACAATCTGACAGCGAGTTCTGAACTGTGCATGAATGCTGTGCCTTATCAACAGCCTCCTTTTCTTACTGTTTTGATATTGGTATGAATAACCTGACATTTGCACATCTAACAAGCTTCATTAGCTACAGATGAGATTTACAACCTTACAACTGAATCACTCTGTGGTTTGCAATTACTTGCCCAATATTAACTAAATACTATACCATCTTTTTTGTTTGTTTTGTTTTCTTCTGGGAAAGTTACAATATAATACCTACATAAACCATTGAGCAGTAGGCGCTATGGTGAATAACACCTTCCACAGACTGTGGTTAGCTGACTTTTATTTTTAAAAGGCTCTAATTATCAACTATTATCTGATGACTGCTACAAGGATTTGAGCAGCCCTTTAATAATACCAGTATTCCCCCAGGATTAACAGTGCAAACTCTGACTTGGATGATGTTAATGTAGTTCGGATTTCTGTTCTATATTTATCATAAGGAGGTTATATTTTATTAAATGGATAATATTAACCTTTAATTAAGCACACCAACTGCAGTGGTGGGAATAAGTGAGTGCAATATTTTCAAATAGTCTGGGGTCCATATATTTATAGTTTTTATATCTTTGTGTATGTTTTTTTATACTGTATATTTCTATATGCTGTTAGCAATTGTATAGTTACTGTAATATATATATATATATTATTATTATTATTATTATTATTATCATTTATTTATATGGCGCCACAAGTGTTCCGCAGCGCCTTACAAAGCACATAAACAAATAGGTTGATTTACAGTGACTTACAGTACAGTACAATACATTACAGGACATGGATAATATACATTGCTACATTCACGACCATAACACCCAGATAAGCAACAATGCAAAGCAATCAAGTGTTAGGTGCCCAGGTAGAGAGTAAGAAGTAGATGAAGGTATAGTAAGGAGATGCACAAGAGGGTAGAGGGCCCTGCTCATAAGAGCTTACATTCTAAGGGATTTATATATATAAATTAATGGCAATGGCGCTCACGTTTGCAGAGGGTTTGCAAATAAATAACTAAGGTGCAGCTGCCAATTAGGAGACGCTGTGCAATGTCTCCAAGAAAATAGTAAATGATATATTGGCTGTGCAGATTAGTTATAAAACAATTATTTGACAAGTTTAATAAATGAAATAGCAATATAATATCACAAGTATTCAATATAAACACTATATGTGTTGGGTATTAAAGATAAAATGTCCCGTATAAAGATACAGAAAGATGCCTTTCAATTGAGAAGTCAATTATTTACCAAGTCCCGATAATATTACCTTAGACAGCCAGTGCTGCTGGATATTGCTCAAGGATAATGTCCAAATTGCTTAAGCGGTGATATCCACGATGTCCGCAGATGGTACAGTGAGACAAATATCCGACCTGTATGTCTCATGGGGTGGCGTCCCACCTGTCTGCAGTCTGCTCTGCTGACGGGCTGGATGTTCTTCAGGTAGACTGAACACCCAGGTCTGCAGGTCATCTTGGAGCAATGAGATAACAATCTCTATTCTTTGGGCCCCGGATGCGGAAGAGTGTGGTCTCATCCAAAAATATAGCTTGCATGCCTTGAGAAAATTAAAGAACTGTCTCCAATCTCCAGAGAATCGATCTGGGAAATTAATCTTGGGTTCTTTACTAGCTAATGCTGCCAATGGAGTGGTGCGGAGACTCTGATTATGAGAGGCCACTTGGAGGGACAAGTCCTGAAATTTCTGATTCAGCATCTGAAGTTGTTCGGCTTCGACTTGGGCAGGGTTCAGGCTTGAAGGATTCATTTCCAAAAGCATATTTTTGGCCAGTGATAATGTTATGAAAAACCCCTGTATATGTATAAGACTCCTAGAGCCTCCTACTGAGATCTCCTGCCTATAACAACAACCCGTTGTTCCAATAGAGTTGAATACACTCACCGGTATTTAGGCGGCCGCCGGTTCTTAAGCTCAGGCAGTAGGGGCTTAAACAATACAAGGGTGATGGCAGGATATTGGATGAAGTAGATACAGATACACTAAAATGATCAGGGTAATTGCAGAACCAGAACCAGCATCAACAGGGTTTATTGCAGACAGAAACAATTATCCACAACAGCAAGACTTGCAGATATAGCAGCAACACAGAATCCAATACAGTATATAAATTGAATGTCTCGAAGATATGGCAGCAGCACAAAATCCAACACAGCATATATACTGAAAGGCAGAGGTACTATAGCTCAAAGTAGGTAATCAGCAGAATAGCATTCACGGAACTAAGGGCCTCATTCAGAGGCGGTCGGAGGATGCAAGCGGTCGCTCAGAAACTGGGCGGCCGCTTGCATCCTGACCGGCCGCCTCTGTTGCAGTCGTGTAAACCCACAGCTCTAACGACTGCTAGGGTGATGGTCGCGATGGTCAGAGACCATCGCGACCATCGGGGCTTATGATGAGACCCTAGGGTAGGGTCTCACTTGTCGTAAGCCCCGGAGAGCTTCTGGCTCTGTCAGAGCCGGAAGCTCTCCACTGACATCACTAGTGATGTCAGTGGGGCCTCCCCCAAACGGTAGGCGTTCCCATGGGAACGCCTCCGTTTGGGCTGCCATCCCCCCGGGCCGCCTTCCAAACGGGGCGAGCTGTCAATCAACATCGACAGCTTGCCCCCTTTGGAAAGAGACCCGCTATGACCGGCGCTGTCGGTCGTAGCGGGTCTCACGCATGCGCACGAAGGAGCCAGCTCCCTCGTGCGCATGCGCACTTGACAAACATCGAGGCGGCCATGCGGTCGTAGACCGTTCGGCTGCCTCTGAATGAAGGCCTAAGTGCTGCATAAAAATGCACATTTTATACATATTTTGGACCTAACCCAGTAAATACTACTGTTCATAAAATTATATAGTTATATAACGTGACATTAGTGAGCAACCATGTTTAAAAAAAAAACACTACAATTTAAAAAAAATACATTAATGAAAATCCTCATATTGCCCATATGTGACTAAAATAACAACCACAAAAGTTCAGGGTGTATCAAGCATAAAAAATAAAAAATAAAATAATACATAAAAATCTCTCACTAAAAAAAACACTTTAACTCAAAATCATGATTGAGTGAATGGGGTACTAATGTATTTAGATCATAGATCCACTTCATCTCTCACTTAGATGATTGTGTATCTCTATTGATTTTGGGCCTGATTCACTACAGATCGCTATTCTGCTTATACGCACGCAACGTAGTTACTAAAATCAGCAGGGATATGTAAATGTTTGCATTCGTATTGCGATCACAGCCTGACATAAGGACACCCACTTCACCTTACTAACATCCGTATACTTTGTCAACATAGTGAAATAATCGGTAACATCTAGTAACATCGAACCCATATGCACAGTTAAGGCAGGACAGACCTCACTCAGGAATTGCTGTCTTCAGAGCACGCTATGAGGCCTCAGGCTTCATATGGTATCACAGTGGCTACTTTATGCACGACACTGCAACGCTGATGAAACGCACTGGCACACCTGCGTTCACTCGACCATCCCCCCATCACCACCCATAAATGGCACTTCCTGATAGAGCTTTTGGCTCTATCAGAGCCAAAAGCACTCCCACTGACATCACTTGATGTCAGTGGGGCCGGCCCCGTCTGGGCAGCAACGCCCCCGGCATGCCCACCAAAGGGGGCGTGCTGTCACTCACCATTGACAGCACGCCCCCTTTGTAGCGAGACCCATAGCGACGGCTTGACCGTTGCTATGCGGGTCTCGCGCATGCGCACGACGGAGCCGGCTCCCTCGTGCGCATGCGCCCTTGGCCAACATCGAACTGCTTGCGAGTGCTCAGATATACACAATCCAGGAGAAAGAAAGCACTCACCACTTGTTGTGCAAAAATGTACTTCTTCTGTTTTAATTCATCACATTTTAAAAGGTCTGTCGACATTTCGGTCCCTAAGGACCTTTATCAAGATGACTCACCAACCAAGACAGTATAGCAACCACCAAAGAATATATATATATATATATATATATATATATATATACTAAATAAAGTTCACTTACTGAGCGGAGGATGACTGCAGACTGCAGAACTTGCAGCCACTTCTCTTGCCTAATTCTGCTCCTAGGTGGCCGCGGCTGCAGGGAAGGAGGGAGGAACAAAATGGTACAACAGCATTGTAGGTAAAGTGCCGCAGCGTCATCACATTGGTAAGGTGACAAGGGTAGCCAGGGAGGGGCCATTCACCGGCGGGAGGAGTCACCAGACGAGAGGGCTATAGTGCCAGCACTGTAGCCCCGTTTTGAGCATTTAAACCTCGGGCCCCTCTAAAGCTTGGGGCCCGGGATGGGTGTACCCTTTGTACCCCCTGTTGCCGGGCCTGGTATCAGCCCAGTGGTCTGACAATGAAAGCTGCTAATCAGCTTCTGTCTATCTCCCCTTCATCACAATATAAATATACTGTATATAAATTCTGCACAAATGTATTAGATATGTATACACACAAATCACATGGGCATATCAATATAATAATAACACCCATGGGTTTCACCACACGTTGCGCAAACTATACAACCCTGCTCTAAAGGACTATAGTGACTGGTCCTTAGAAGTACAGTCCCACATTTTTGGCAGATCCACAAACTGACAAAAAAGTAGAGATATTCATATCCAATCACTTTCACAATCCTGGACCAATTCTTCAGGGAGCATAATCCATTGTCAACTTGTCCTGAAGCAAGAGAGACAGAGAGCACAGCAGCTTAGACCTAAATACAATTAAGCACTTGAAATCTGCATCAATGTAAGGTAAATGTTGTACCAAGGCTGAGAGTACCGAGTCAGGATGTACACTTAAGCATAGCCATTGTATCTTTGTACACAGCCAAAATATACAAAAGCTGCAGGAGGCATCTGTAGTAAAAAGAAGCCCGATGTCAGTTGCAGCATCAGATCAACCGCGTGAACATCGGACATCTGAGTAATCAAGCTGCCTGGCACAGTGACACTGCCTCCAAGGAAGCAGCTATAGGCTTCACCACACACAGAAAATGGCCGATATGTCCCTGTTTTCTGGGGTGCTTCCTGTTGCCACCCCCAAATGCCAGCAGCAATCATGCTGCAGCTTTTGAGGCACTGTGAGCGACTACACAGACACATATGCATGTGAACATGCGCAGCTCAGCACCTGCACATACGCAGATCTGCAAACATTGGAGATGCACGTACATTTTGAATATACATGGAACTCTGAGTTAGGCCCTGAAGGCCTGATTCAGAGATGAACACTATGGTGAAACAGATGCACAGAGGATCCACTCGCAAAGTGAGAGACAGGTAATCAACATTTGGGGGTGGTAACGAGGGTGTGTTCAGGAAAATGTAGGCATGTCTGACCGTTTACCTGCCGTTACATGGGCGTGCATAAATTAGCCCTTGCGATCTCCTATGCAGCATGAGAGCCCTCTGCGAGTCAGGAAAGCTGCCGGGTCTGCGGCTGGTCAGATCTGCCGCAAGGGCAAGATGGTCACTTCATGTGCATCGATGTTACCAATATTTACACAGGTAAGCAGTGTCATATGCTTGTAAGAAGGCAGCAGTGGGTGTCTTTATGCTCGTTTAATCTTTGGAACCATTAACGTATTTTTGAAGCTGCGTTGCATACGAAATCGCAGCTGTGATCACATTAGCGTCCACCTCTGAATCAGTCATCAGTCAGGGCAAGATATGTTTGGATCAATGATGCAAGTGTGTGTGAGCATGTACAATTCACTCCTTGGAGATCATAAGGGACATCTATCTCATACTGCAAACAAGCAGGCTTTCACCATAGGAATATTGCAAATCACTAATGTTCAGCGACATCTTTGAAAAGTGGCTGGGGCGAAAAAATAGAGAAGTGTAAGTGGCACCAGCTGGCTAAGAGATCTGTGTTAATGCCAGGTGCCAGAAAAGTGCCTAGCTAAAAATTGATGGCATTGATTGTTGTAAAATTGGCAGGGGCTTGATGTTTGAGTGGCACCAGCTGGCACAGAGAGATATGGAAGTGCAGCAGGTGCCTCAGTGATATCTCTAACTAACACAAGGTGGCACTGCATGTTGTGACAATGTCAGGGCCTTAAATAGAGATAAGTGGCACCAATGTATATGTGAGAGGAGTGCTGTGTGAGTACATGAAATTGAGAACTGCATATTTCAACTGCCATTCTAAGGGTGTGATTCAATTAAACACATTGGCCATAATGTATGACTCTAGAATGGTGCATTGCAGCAGCAATATCAATTTTCCTCGCGCCCAATAGAGGTGCCCAGGAAAACTGGTGACCGTGATGTTGCAGGTACCATATGTGGAGGATATGTGCACAGCCGAGCATCACAGCAATTCTCACAAATTAAATTTAGAGGCTTGGTGTTGTCAGTCCACTCCACTGATGATTCTGAGAGAGAAAAAGAGTGAGGCAGCATCACTAAAGCGAATATCTGGCTGACAATACTGAATATTGAAATACAAGTTTCATAATGTGATATGTATTGTGCAACATCTTGCAAATATAGATGGGTCTTGTGTAGAGATTAGGGATGAGCGGGTTCGGTTCTCAGAGAACCAAACCCACCCGAATTTCGGGGATCCGGAGCGATCTGAGCCAAGCTCGGATCTCCCTGCCTGCCCCGGATCCCTCACCCGAGGCAAAACCTTGTGATGCCGCTGTCGGGTCGCGAGGTTTTGTATTGAGCGGGCTTAACGGTGATTGGCTGAGAGAGTCATCTGTCAAGGCTCTCAGCCAATCAGCATTAAGCCCATTTAATATGCACACCATCCCTCGCTGCCTGACACCGCTGGCACCCCCCGCTGCCGACACCGCTGGCACCCTCACTGGCAGCATCCCCTGCTGCCGACACCACAGCACCCCTGCAATGCTGTACTGAGGACACCGTTAGCGACCCCCACACTGCCGGTACTCCCACACTGAGGACACCACCAGCCCACCTGCACTGCTGACACTGTCAGCACACATGCACTGAGGACACCGCTGGTACCCCCGCTCTGCCGACACCACCGGCACCCTGCATTGAGAACACCAATGCACTGCCGACTCAATCAGCAAACCTGCATTGAGGACACCGCTGGCACCCCCGCACTGCCGACATCGCCGGTTCCCTTCACTGAGGACCCTGCCAGCACTGCAGCACTGCCATTCCATGTACTGAGGACACCGTCAGCAACATCTGCACTACCAACATCACCGGTACCCTTCACTGAGGACACTGCCAGCACTTTAGCACTGCCATTTCATGTACTGAAGACACTGCCAGCCACCCCCGCACTGCCGACACAGCCAGCAAACATGCACTGAAGACACCGCTGGCACCCCCACACTGCCGACATCGCCGGTACCCTTCACTGAGGATACTGCCAGCACCACAGCACTGCCATGCCTTGTATTGAGGACACTATCAGCAACCCCAACACTGCCGACACAGCCAGCAAACTTGCACTAAAGACACAGCTGGCACCCCTGCACTACCGACATCGTAAGTACCCTTAACTGAGGACACTGCCAGCACCGCAACACTGCCATTCCATGTACTGAGGACACCATCAGCAACCCCGCTCTGCCGGCACTGCTGTCACAGTAAATGCACTATTGGTGCATCCAACCCACACTGTATAACACACTGTATACATGTTGGAAATTGGAAGCTGAACTGCCACATGTTAGTGCCACCCAGTGTCAGCCAGCTAGCTGGATGCAACCTTTTGGCCTTAACTAGTTGAATAAAATAATATTGTGAGGTGGTAAAAATTGATTGGAAATGACTGGAAATAAATGTTATTGAGTTTAATAATACTGTAGGAACAAATATAGGCCTATTTTATGTGATTTAGCTGTGAAATAGCTTATGATATTTTAAGAAAAAATCCAGATCCAAAACCAAAACTGAAAAACAAAACACCAAGGAAAAAAATCCCAAACCAGATTCAGATCCAAAACCAGGAGAGATCCAGATCCAAAACCAAAACACGAGGGTCGGCGCACATCTCTAGTAGAGATGTGCGGTTCGGTTCTCCAGAAATCCAAATCCACACAAATTTCTTGAATCCAAGTAAATCCAAGTCACGGTTCTGATCTCCTCAGGAGATCCGGGTAAATCTGGGTCGCAGTTCTGATTTTAGTGGTTCGATAATTCGGATTTTAAATTCGAATTTCGGGTTTTTGATTGCATAAATTATGATTTTAGCTGTTTATAATTCTTTTTATCTATATATTTTTTTAAAAATCCAGATTCAAAACCAAAACCAAAACACTTGAGGGTGGTTAGCAAAACCAAATCCAGATGCAAAACCTTGAAGGAGATACAGATCCAAAACCAAAACACGGGGGTCAGCGCACATATCTAGTTATGTGCAGGGTGGTGTAACCGGTACCACCAACCAGGACATAATGCCGACAGGGTGCCATGGCAGTAGTTACACGGGTAGCACCTGTGCCCAGTTCATGCCATGCTTTTAGAGGCACACAGTGCAATACAGGACGTGCCGGCACAATACATTGCAGCCCGGATCTCATCTTCCACTTTCTGGTTTCAGGCTCTTTTCTCTTTGCATATACGGCAGAGATTGGCATTGGGAAAATTGTCAAAGTGAAATGTATATGTGCCAAGGCATAAAACTAAGAGAAGCCTAAGGCCCTGATTCAGACCCACTCGCTACCGGAGGCAACTTGCAGGTCTGAAGGGCTTTTTTTCTTTTTTTTTCAGTCCTTCCTCCTGGCCGCTCGCTAAGCTGTGGGTGACCACCCACAGCTTTAGCGAGTGGCCAGGTGATGGTCGTGATGGTCGCGACCATCGGGGCTTGCGACGAGACCCTTATGGTAGGGTCTCATCTGCCGCATAGAGCCGGAAGCTCACCACTGACATCACTCTCGATGTCAGTGGGGCTGCCCCCAAACAGCAGGCGTTCCTTCAGGAACACCTCCATTTGGCCAGCCACCCCTCTGACCCGCCTACCAAATGGAGTGAGCTGTTGATCAACATCGACAGCCGGCCCTTTTGGATGCGAGCGCCGGATCGAGTGATTTCTCGCTCGCTCCGGGGCTCGCGCATGCCGCGTGTGCGCACTGCCTGGCCATCGACCCACTTGCGGGCGCATAGCGCTTGCGAGCGGGTCTGAATCAGGCCCTAAGTACAAGAGATTGATGTTTCATTGGGAAAAGCAGGCAAAATTAGAGGAGGAAAAGGCTTTCTCAGGCAGTGATTTCTGTACAGAGAAACATCTGCCAATGTGGAAAGTATATATTGCAGGAGATAAAACAATGCTATGCAAATGTGTGACACTGGCTGACACAGTAAAATATATATCTGCCTGAGGATGGCACGGTGCAATGTGAAATTGACAATGACATGAACAACAGTGATATGTGTAAGTGCCAGAGGGGACCATAATGCCAATGTGAAAACGTGACACCTGCTGAAATTTTAAAATGTATTATATGTGACAGAGGATGGCAAGGGAACATTTAATTAATTGCTTGGGATGGCACTAAGTATAGTAATGTATATTTGCCACAGAGTGGCTAAGGGGTCTATTCATGAAGTTAATTAAAGGGGTCTGACATTATAATTCGTTGCGAGCACCAGAGTAATTCATCACTGCTCCGGCGCATGTGTGAACTACAGGTAACGCATGTGCACAAGAGCCCTGACTTCCGGCGGATGGAGCTAGGCAGGGGCAGAGGGATCCAAAAAGATCCATCTTCACAACCTGGGACTCTTTGCCATAGGGAAGAAGCGAGTTGCGAGCACAGAGCAGGAGCTAATGCCATTTGAAGATGGCGAATGCTCCCTGCACTCAAGCTCCGAAATTATTATATTTTCAGAGCCTGATTAATTCTGTCCCCATACTAGTGTATTGGGACAGCGGGCCATTCCGCCAGAGGAAGTTAAGCAGGAGATATCTGTGATACTAGTGTATGGGGACAGTGGGCCATTACAGGAGAGAAAGGTAAGCAGGAGATATCTGTGATACTAGTGTATGGGGACAGCGGGCAATTCTGCCAGAGGAAGGTAAGCAGGAGATATCTGTGATACTAGTGTATGGGGACAGCGGGCCGTTCCGCCAGAGGAAGGTAAGTAGGAGATATCTGTCATACTAGTGTATGGGGACAGTGGGTCATTCCGCCAGAGGAAGGTAAGTAGGAGATATCTGTGATACTAGTGTATGGGGACAGTGGGCCATTCCGCCAGAGGAAGGTAAGTAGGAGATATCTGTGATACTAGTGTATGGGGACAGTGGGTCATTCGCCAGAGAAAGGTAAGTAGGAGATTTCTGTGATACTAGTGTACAGGGACAGCGGGTCATTCCGCCAGAGGAAGGAAAGTAGGAGATATCTGTGATACTAGTGTATAGGGACAGCGGGTCATTCTGCCACAGAAAGGTAAGTAGGAGACATCTGTGATACTACTGTACAGGGACAGCGGGTCATTCCGCCAGAGGAAGGTAAGTAGGAGATATCTGTGATACTAGTGTACAGGGACAGTGGGTCATTCCGCCAGAGAAAGTTAAGTAGGAGATATCTGTGATACTAGTGTATGGGGACAGCAGGCCATTCCGCCAGAGGAAAGTAAGCAGGAGATATCTGTGATACTAGTGTATGGGGACAGCAGGCCATTCCGCTAGAGGATGGTAAGCAGGAGATATCTGTGATACTAGTGTATGGGGACAGCAGGCCATTCCACCAGAGAAAAGTAAGCAGGAGATATCTGTTATACTAGTGTTGGGGATAGCAGGCCATTCCGCCAGAGGATGGTAAGCAGGAGATATCTGTGATACTAGTGTATGGGGACAGCTTGCCATTCTGCCAGAGGAAGGTAAGTAGGAGATATCTGTGATATCTCCTGCTTTATCTCCTTGATTGATGGACCGATAATTTTCATTTTCACCTGATTTTGTAAAAAATAAGTGATGATGAATAGGCCCCAAGTGAGATGCCTAATCTGATGATGGTGATATGTCCGTGGCAAGGAATGGAAGAGAAAGCAAGTATTAAAGGCTTGAAAGTGTATTGTGTTAATGCGGCATTTTTTTGCCACTTCTGATTTAGAAATGTGTAATTTTAAGGAAATGAGAGAGAGAGAGAGGGAGAGAGAGAGAGGTAGAGAGAGAGAGAGAGAGAGAGAGGAGAGCAGCTGGCATTGTCAGTTAAAGTGAGATGGTAAAGTTGCAGTCTTGAAAAGTGAAGAGTACAGTGTAAGTAGAGTAGACGGACCACAGATGTACAATGAAGTTCTATTGCCTGGTTCCATCCTTGGAGGGTCGTCAACTGAGCACGACTCTGATGATTAGACTGTGCATCCATGTATGTGAATTCATTCTTAGCCATTGGTATTTTGGCACTTGTTGTCCTGCAAAAGTCAGTACACCCAAGCACTTTATGGCTGCCAGGGCTTGTTGAGATTCTATTAATTAACCATTTATTACTCCAACACCCACCCCGTGGTATTGGAAGGAACCTTCATGCTGTCAGCATTGGGATGTCTTTTGTACAAGGAGATGGCCCGCATTGTTTGTGGACTCAATTCACCTACGGAAATCAGCGCCAGCTGAACAGACTTTATGACATTATGACAGTGGAACATCACACTGCTGATTTTCCTGCTAGTGCCTTTATGGGGTGCGAAATGCTACGTTATAGTGTCAGTGGCTCTGACACTATAATGTAGCGTTTCGCATGCAGATACAGCTGCAGTCGCGCACAGAATAGAGCCATGCAGCATATCATTTTAATCAGCACAAGCTGCTTGTGCATTCTATTCGCATCGCTTTGCGACTAAGATGCATTTTAAGAAAAAAAGTTGCACAAAGACACACTAGAAGGCGCAAGGAGGCTAGATGTACAGTATGTGGACACATCTGTACATATGTTTGGCTACCCAGCAAAGCTACTCTATGTAAGTATAGATCCCACATAATTATTTTTCCCTTCTCCTGATACAACTGGCTTTGTAATGTTCCTTACAGGAACTCACTATACTAGCAGCAATATAAAAGAGATACACATCACATCTATTAGGTAGACCAATGAATTTATTTTTATTTCCTTCACAAACCATGCACCTTGACACTTTATGGAGTTGTACAAGATGAGGATCCGAAAGTGTCCTGACCCAATGTGTTCATGTTTATAAAAATAATAAATTGCAATACAATGCTAAAAGCCACACCAATTGTAAAAGCAGAGACACAACACGATATATAAAAACAAAAATTTATTACTTTGAAGTGAAACTGATACTAAGTAATAATAAATGTAATTATGTTGGTACATGTTACTCTGCCTTTCATTCTGTACATGAAGGTCTGTAAATCAAATCTCGATTCTAAATGACCTTTACTTTATTTCAAAGAACTCCATAGTCCTACTGACCAATCCCAATCTGCTAATACTCTAAACTTTTTTGAAAAATAACTGTCAGTATATATTGCAGGTTGCAGGTTGCAACGAGTCACTGTACATCTGCCTTGTTCAGAATAAATTACTGTATATTTCAGACTACTGTATAAAGCTCATGTTTAAGAAATAAACTCTGGTTTGAAAAACATTTGCCTTTTATAAACTTAAGTCAGAAAGCACTTGCACAGTCATTTCCTTGCTGTAGTCCTCCTCACTTTAACACTTGCTGATTTATTTACCTACCTGTCTGTCTGCTGCAGAGGCATCAATCACAAAGAAGACATAGGTTATAGTAGGAAAAACACTGTGTTGCTGAGATAGGAGGAAGCAGCGTTGTGGCATCGTGCTGCAAATGAGAAGCACATCAGGAATAGTAGAGATGAGCACAGACTTCCGTGTTTTGGTTTTGGTTTTGGATCCGGATTCATCTTCGTGTTTGGGTTTTGCAAAACCACTCTCACGTGTTTTGGTTTTGGATTTGTATTTTACAAAATAAAAATTAAAAAAGCTAAAACGACGTAATTTTGACCTGTGTACATGCTATACAAAACCCGAGTTCAGTTTACTTGGGGGCATTACTATATGGGGACTACAGTGGCATTACTATTTGGGCACTACAGGGGCATTGCTATGGGGACATTACCATATGGCCACTAGTACAGGGGCATTAATATGGGGCATTACCTCAGTGGGCATTACTATAGGTGCACTGCTGAAGGGGTCATTACTATGGGGCACTGCTGCAGGGGGCATTACTATGGGGGAATTACCAGGGGGTGGGGGCGCCAAATTACTGTCTTGCCCCTGATGACAAAGACACTAGTTTTGGCCCTGTTACAGGTATAAATGTAATAATACAAAATAACTGCGCTCATCCCTAAAAGTGTACTGGGTGACAGTCAGCACCACTCCAACCATGGACTCCAAGCAGCGGTAGACGCCCAGCGTATCACCTTTACAAAGTGCGCCGTTTGCTGCATCCCCTGCAAAAGAAGCCTGGACTCCAGCACTCCAAGCACCAGCTGTATCCACCACGCCACACGGGATTGGTTCTAAGGATAAGGTACAGATAAGCAGCATCAATGTGCTGCTTGTCTTTTTTCTTGAAATAAGAGATCACTAGTGTGGAGCAGGAAGCCGTTACCCACCCAAATCATACTGCCACTTGGCACCAACACTGCTTACTTTGAGTTCTATTACATTTGACTTTTTTTTTGTCACATGCGACATTCAAATTTACTGTATATCTGCACAGATTATTTATGTATTTATATTGGTAGGCCACAAGTACCTATTTGATCATTACAACCTGTTATTAATTGCCAGGCATTCGATTTATCTGCCATCATTTTAATTTGCTAGTTTGTTACCATCCAGGCATCCTAGATGACTTGCAAATGATGAGATATCATCAATGATTTCCCCTGAACTCCCGGGCAAACTATCTAGCGCTTACACACTGTGCAATCTTAGCAGCGACCAAAGAATATTTTGTGCCCCATTAAAGACTTCCAAATAGGTAGATCGTTAACGATATATCATTTGCTTTCCAAAACACCCAACGACCATCTTAAAGATTTCTGCACAATATAAATAATGGGTTGTACGATCTACAGGGTATATGAAGCAGGCGCCATTTTAGCTCTGAGTAGATCTGTTTTGTGACTAGTGAGGCTTGGTGTATACTTGTTGAACACTGGGCCTGATTCAGACCCGCTCACAAACGCTATGCGTTCGCGAGCAGGTCGATGTTTGGCCACTGCGCAAGCGCATGTCGGAGCAGGCTCCGACGTGCGCATGCGCGAGACCTGGCTGGCGACGGGCACTCTGTCGCTACAGGTCTCGCACCAAAAGGGGGCGGCTGTCGATGTTGATCGACAGCTCGCCCGATTTTGGAGGTGGGCAGGGGGGGTTGCTGGCCAAACAGAGGCGTCCCCGACGTAACGCCTGCAGAGTGATGTCAGTGGTGAGCTTCCGGCTCTATTAAGAGCCAGAAGCTCACTGGGGCTTGCGGGAACAAAACCTACCACAAGGGTCTTGTCGCAAGCCCCGATGGTCGCGATGGTCGAGACTATCGCAACCATCACCTGGCCACTCTCAATAGCTGCCCTGATTCAGAGCGAGTGCTCTTTCAGAGCATCTGTCTCTGAATCAGGCCCACTGTACATTGCTTTACTGCTCTGCTTTGTCTTGCTTGGTTTAACAAAGTGTGTCTATTCTACATTCTCTGGTGATGGATACTTTCCGCTATCGAGTGAGAGCCTCATATGCTGTGGCTTTGGTGTTAGCTCATAGGGAGAGGGCCCAGAAGAGGGGAAGCCTGAGATCATGCTGTACAAAGGAGTGGCTGTTGCAGAGGGAGTCTCTCTCTCACATGCCAGTGCTTATGGAGAATCAGGAGAACAATTTAGATGATTGCCTCAACTTCCTGCGCATGGATGACGCCACCTTCCAGGAGTTGCTGCGTTTGGTGACTTCCTACATACGAAAGCAGGATACCAAGTTGCGGAGGGCCATTTCTGCCGAGGAGAGGCTGATTGCTACCCTGAGGTACCTGGCTACAGGAAGATCCCTTGATGACCTGAAGTTTGGCTCCCTCATCTCCCCTCAAGCTTTTGGTCTCATCATCCCAGAGATCTGCAAAGCCATCATCACTGTCCTAAAGCAACAGTACTTTAAGGTAGGAAACGACAACACACTTTTATTTTTTGTGCATGCTATTTTTTTTTTATTAGAAAAGTACAAACTATGCACCCTAAAACACAGCTGCATTTTTTTTGTTTTAAAATGTCACCCAACATATATATAAAAATGTAAACCGTTGCAAATTTTATTGAAAACTATGTGTATACATATTCACAGAATAAAACTTTAAATTATATAACAATAAAAAGACCACAAAATATTTCCCCAGTAAAATATGGGCCTAATTTGCACATTTAACAACAAATAGTATGTGCATATAGTTATATGTAAACAACATTATAACTAAAATTATCAACAAGTTTTATCATTCACAATAACTTTGGTGCTCTACGATATATGGTGCTTGTGACGTTGATTTGAATAGGTCTATAAACACGTGCCATACTCACAAATTGTGACACCATCAATCTGCCCCAGTAAAATCAGCGACAGAAGCACCATATATCATAGAGTAGCTATTGGGAATGAAAAAACATATTGATAATTGGGGTACAAAAATATATCCCAGTTCTTAAAAATTATAAAAATGAGGAGGGTCCTCCTCTGCTTCCATTAAGGCACTATAGATTCCAGTGGAAGATGTGGATGGATACGTGGGTGGGGGAGTAACGTTTGATAGGGTGGGATCCATCATTCTAATAGGAGGGGCAATTTGGTGTTGCTAAGGCTCACTTATAATTGTATGTGACGTTAGCTGACCACTTTTCCCACAAATGACCAAATAAAGGTCAGCTTCTTAAATTTGAGCTATTGCTCCAGGACCATTTGACGCATTGCACTGCCCAAATGTGAGGATAGGATGTCATATTGGTTGGGTGTCTTTGGAGCACCTTTTCAGCCTTTTGCAGAAATTGATCCACAGTGGTGCTTATTTGTGGCTTATTTTTGTTGGCAATGTGTCGTTGTTTTTTGGGGAGTGGTGGTCTTGCTTGGCTTGAGCTTTTACCCCTCATTCTCCACGATACTGCTGAGGTCTTGGGTGACATCAATGTCTAGGTAAGGGGTTGAAGTCTGTAAAAAAAAAAATTGCATAAAGGTCATGTTTTAATTTTTTTTTCATACTAGTTCCCTACAACCATGGAGGAATGGAAAAGCATTGCTGCCAAATTTCAACAAAGGTGGAACCTCCCTAAATGCAGGGGAGCTATAGATGGCAAGCCCACCTACTAACACTGAATCCTGTTACTACAACTACAAGGGATTATTCAGTATTGTTCTGATGGTTGTGGTGAATGCAAACTACCAATTTCTATTTGTGGATGTTGGCAAGAATGGTCATGCTTTGGATAGTGAGTCCTTTAAACAGACGGCTTTCTACGAGAAGCTCATCTCCAAAATCCTCAACTTGCCTTCTGTTGAGGAAACGGAGCATGACCTGAATTTTGTGATTGTTAATGTCGAGGTAAAGGGGACTGACCAAGGAGAAGCGCATTTACAATTACAGGCTTTCCAGGGCACACTGGCTTGTGAAGAACGCGTTTGGCATCCTCAGCAATCGCTTCAGCATCTTCCACACAGCCATCAACCTGCGTGTGGACAAGATAGACCGGGTCGTCTTGGCATACTATGTCCTGCATAATTTTCTTAGGCGTAAAACCACTCTGCAAAGGACAACAGGCACAGCTATGCCAGATGACCCAGAACAGCCATAGGACTTGGATTGGTGGTCATCTGTGGCAGCAACAGGAGTTTGTGAAATGCACACCGCATGCACAAAACAGGTCAGGGAGGAATACCACACCTATTTAGAGAGGACAAATTTAAACTTTATTATAGATTGTTAAACATTTGGGATGGTGTGTTTGCACTGTGTCTCCACTTACCAAATAAGCACTGGGTGTTTCCCTAAAATCTTTGGCTTCTTCTCCAAGTTCAGGATCCATAGAGGTCCTAGATGGGCACTGAGGGTCCTGGACCATGGTGAAGCATAACAGCTCATAATCCCAGAGCGTTGGATGGTAGATGTTGCCTGCCCCTGCTCCCGATGATTTAGAAGCTTGACTATTTTTGAGCTCTTTTAGGAACACCGTCCGAAAATTCTGGAGTCGATGGAGGCTGCACTGTGGTGACTTTTGCTGTAATCCTCTAATTCTTGGAGTATTTTTTTTTGCTTGTTGGAGTAGTTTTTGGCCTTCACTCTCCAAAGTCACTCCTTCTCTCTGTAAAGGTCAATAAACCCTATCCAGAATTCATGGTTTTTGCTCATAGCCATATCTACCAGAGAAAAAAAACACAAATAATTAGTGTATACAGTGTATATAGGAGCTCATTGCAAAAAACATTTGAAAATAATTATAAACAGATCACTGTATAATCACTGTATTGCTACCCCAGTAAGGGGGTGGCCAGATTTGTGGACACTTGGCATGGCCCCCAAACAACGGATGCCTTTAAACATAATTCTTTTAGTAAATATTTGAACTTTTTCCAAAAACTTTGTATATATTTTGACTGGTTTTAATGCTGTTTGTATATATATTTTTACAGTTTTTAATGTTGTTGGTGTTGTTTAATTTTTTTATGTTTTTTTAATAGTTTACATTTGTTATAAAGTTTTAATATGCAGATAATTTAAAGTGCTTTTTAATGTTTAGAGTGCCTGAAAATCAAAACTCAAAAAATCAAAAAATCAAGTCTTTTAAATAAAGGTCATTGTATTTTTTTAAAAGTTCACAGTAAAAAAATGGCATTATAAATGAAAGAGCAGTGACCTGTGTGTGAATTAAACTTATTAGCCACAGCACTGAGGTATGGGTTCGATTCTCACTATGGCCCTAACTGTGTGGAGTTTGTAGATTCTCCCTGTGCTTGCGTGGGTTTCCTCCGGGTGATCCGGTTTCCTCCCACACTCCAAATATATACTGGTAGGTTAATTGGCTCCAAACAAAAATTAACCCTAGTGTGTATGTGTGTGAGCATGTGATAGGAAATATAGATTGTAAGCTCCACTGGGGCAGAGACTGATGTGAATGGACAAATATTATCTGTGAAGTGCTGCGGAATATGTGTGCGTTATAGAAATAACTGGTAACTAATATAGAAATAAACAGGTTTAATAGAGTGCAATATATACGTATGCACATGTCTAGGTTAAATTTGCTCGTCTGTAGTGTTTTACCCAAAGTTGATTATGGGTGCATGCGTGGACATAACATTCCTGATACAAGGCCTTTTTATATTGTGAAGACACATAACTGTAGTCCTCAGAAAGCCCGGAAAGTCACAAACAAACTGCAAAATTGAAAAGAAAAATGGGTGTATTACAAAAAAGGACATAACAGGGGTAATCTAGGTATTCAGCAGAGTCATTGGTGGTCAGTAATATAACATTACCTTTTTATATATCAAAATAATTCAATTTTAATGTTTAGGTAAACAAAAATATTAAATTATGCCAAAAAAAAACTAGATTTATTCACACAAAGGTCATTGTCTTTTTTGAAAAAACTCACAGTAAAAAAATGGCATTATAAATAAAAGAGCAGTGACCTATGTGTGAATGAAACTTATTAGTCAACATTACACCAGGTTCAATAGGGTGCAATATATACATCTGCACATGTCTAGGTAACATTGTTGGTCTGCAGTGTTTTACCCAAAGTAGATCAGGGGTGCATGGGTGGCTATAACATACCTGGCACATAGTCTTATTTTATTGTGTATCAAGCCAACTGTAGCCCTCCGACAGCCCGGAAAGCCACAAAAGAACTGCAAAATTGAAAAGAAGAATGGGTGTATTACAAAAAAGTGGTAACCTGGGTATTCAGCAGGGCCATTGGAGCTAACATTGGTGGTCAGTGGCATATGATACACATTGGTGGTCAACGGCATATAATACACATTTTGTGGTCAGTGGCATATAATACACATTGGTGGTCAGTGGCATATAATACACATTGGTGGTCAGTGACATATAATACACATTTTGTGGTCAGTGGCATATAATACACATTGGTGGTCAGTGGCATATAATACACATTGGTTGTCAGTGACATATAATACACATTTTGTGGTCAGTGGCATATAATACACATTGGTGGTCAGTGGCATATAATACACATTGGTGGTCAGTGACATATAATACACATTTTGTGGTCAGTGGCATATAATAAACATTGTTGGTCTGCAGTGTTTTACCCAAAGTAGATTAGGGGTGCAGGCATGTAAATAACATACCTGAGACAAGGTCTTTTTTATTGTGAATGACACACAACAGAAAGGCCAGAAAGGCCCATGTAAAGTTGGACATGCATTTAAATTTGCACTTGCACAAGGAGAAATGTACTCATACTGTACATCCATAGACATCTTCACTTGTGACTCCTACACTCCTGGAATTGTGGCAAGGAGGGGAGAGAAATGATTGGGTGAGTACAGTTAAGGGACTGTCAGTAGATGTATCTCTTGCAGGTGCTGGACAGCTTATACAAAATATGCACTGATGATGACAAGTAGTATTAGCCTACCAATTATGCTTCCCAATAGGTGATAGCATCCTACCAATTGTGCTTCTCATTAGGTGATAGCGTCCTACCAATTGTGCTTCTCATTAGGTGATAGCGTCATTCCAATTGTGCTTCTCATTAGGTGATAGCGTCCTACCAATTGTGCTTCTCATTAGGTGATAGCGTCCTACCAATTGTGCTTCTCATTAGGTGATAGCGTCCTACCAATTGTGCTTCTCATTAGGTGATAGCGTCCTACCAATTGTGCTTCTCATTAGGTGATAGCGTCCTACCAATTGTGCTTCTTATTAGGTGATAGCATCCTACCAATTGTGCTTCTCATTAGGTGATAGCGTCCTACCAATTGTGCTTCTCATTAGGTGATAGCGTCCTACCAATTGTGCTTCTCATTAGGTGATAGCGTCCTACCAATTGTGTTTCTCATTAGGTGATAGCGTCCTACCAATTGTGTTTCTCATTAGGTGATAGCGTCCTACCAATTGTGCTTCTCATTAGGTGATAGCGTCCTACCAATTGTGCTTCTCATTAGGTGATAGCGTCCTACCAATTGTGTTTCTCATTAGGTGATAGCGTCCTACCAATTGTGCTTCTCATTAGGTGATAGCGTCCTACCAATTGTGCTTCTCATTAGGTGATAGCGTCCTACCAATTGTGTTTCTCATTAGATCATTGCGGCTTAACAATTGTGCTTCTTTTATTTGCATTGTGGTTCTATGTTCATTTTCTGTTTGTATTTCTAAGCTATTTTGTTTTACAGCCATCATGCATAAAAGCAGGAGATTCTGACCACACTCACATAATGCAAGATGACAGTTGTGGAGGTGTTACTAATTAATAACGATTTTATTATATATAACAGCGGTTTCAATTGTGGTGGGCCATCCTACTGTAAATTTGCAGATTTCAAAATTAACAAAATTTTGGCTACAAAGTGAGAACTTATGGATGGATCCAGCAGTATTTGGGCAGATCTGACTCGGGTTTGAATGGACACCACAAGACTTCTGAAGGTGTCCTGTGTATCTGGCACCAAGACGTTAGTAGCTGATACTTAAAGTACTGTAAGTCGTGATATTGGGCTTCCATGGCTCAGACTTGTGTTTCCAGCACATCCCACAGATGCTCAATCGGATTTATATCTGGGGAATTTGGGGGCCAAGCAACACCTTGAACTCTATTTCATGTTCCTCTAGTCATTCCTGAACAGTTATTGCAGTGTGACAGGGTGCATTATCCTTCTGAAAGAGGCCACTATCATCAGGCAATAGCAAATGGGTGTACTTGGTCTTCAACAATGTTTAGGTAGGTGGTACATGTCAAAGTTACATCCACATGAATGCCAGGACCCAGGGATTCCCAGAAGAACATTGTCCAAAGCATCATACTGACTCTGCCAGCTTGCCTTCCTCTCATAGTGCATCCAGATGTCATCTCTTCCCCAGGTAAACGATGCACAAGCACCTGGCTGTCCACATGATGTAAAGTAAAACATGATTCACCAGACATGGCCACCTACTTCCATTGCTCTATGGTCCAGTTCTGATGCTGAAGTGCCCATTGTAGGCAATTTTGATGGTGGATTGAGGTCAGCATGGGCACTCTGATCGGTCAGTGACTATACAGACCCATATACAGCAAGCATTGATGCACTATCATAGCCAGCATTCACTTTTTTCAGCAATTTGTGCTGTGGTAGCTCTTCTGTGGGAAAGGACCAGACAGGTTAGCCTTCACCCTTCACGCGCATCAATGAGCCTTGGATGCCAATGACCCTTTTGCTGGTTCACCAGTTTTCCCTTACTTGGACTACTTTTTGAGTGCATATCTGTAAAACCCCACAAGACCTTCAATTTTGGAGATGTGTTATTCTTTGCCATCACAATTTCGTACTTGTCAAAGTCGCTGAGATCCTTGCGCTTGTCCATTTTACCTGCTTCCAACACTTCAGGAACTATTTACTTGCTGCCTAATATATCACACCCATTGACAGATGCCGTTGCAATGAGTCAATGTTACTGTTTTCATTTCACCTGTCAGTGGTTTTAATGTTATAGCTGATCAGTGTGTGTGTGTGTATACAACCAGATTTGTAGAATATCTGATTTGATACAGGCCAGCGTTAAGTGAAATATTAATAGTGCCCTTTACATTATTTAGAATCGTGTGTGATATTTACATCTATCTGTGCATTTCTACAGTGCTCCCAATTTGCAAAAACGTTATTGAGCGATCTCCCAGCATAGATTTGCTGTGGAATTGTGGCAATTATTTCACGGCAGGAAAAATAACTTACTATAGAGGCTTGTGAAGCAGATTTTTGAAATTTGTTCCTGGTTCTGTTAAAAAAAAGTTGTGCTTAGTGGCTGAAGGTTCGTCTTGTAATTTGTAATTTCTAATGCAATATTTGTTTACTATAAATTGGATTCTAAACCTGCCCACATACTTGCAACATAAAGATATACTGAATACTTGAAAACTTAAAATGAAATATATTTCTGGAAGTCAAGGATATAGATGTTCTGATAAAAAAAATGTCCTCACTTGTGGACTTTGGGCCTGATTCAGTCTTGGAAATAGAGAGAGATATCTCTCTTAACTGATCATCTAGGTGAAACCATGCTGCACTGCAGGTGGGGCAGATTTAAAATGTGCAGAGAGATTTAGATTTGGGAGGAGTGTTTCCAAACTGATATCTAAATTGTAGAGAAATAATAAAGCAGTGCAGTATTTGTGGGCTACATGCAAAAGCAGCTAGTATTTACCCCACATGTAAAAAAATTATGTATTTACACCCCTTGCATTGCAATATGGTTTGTTCAGGTTCACAGTTGAGAGAGATATCTCACTCTGGCCCTGATTCAGAGCCGGACGCTCTGACAGAGCACTCGCTCTGAATCAGGGCCGTCCCTCTGAATTTAAGAGCGGCCTCCTGGCCACTCGCATAGCTGTGGGTGACCACCCACAGCTATAGCGAGCGGCCAAAATGATGGTCGCGATGGTCAAGACCATCGCAAACATCGGGCTTGCGATGAGACCCTTGTGGTAGGGTCTCGTTGCCGCAAGCCCTGGAGTGCTTTTGGCTCTATCAGAGCCAAAAGCACTCCCACTGACATCACTAGTGATGTCAGTGGGGCCGGCCCCAGACGGTAGGCATTCCCATGGGAACGCCTCCGTCTGGGCAGCCCGCTCCCGGCACGCCCACCAAAGGGGGCGTGCTGTCAATCACCATCAACAGCACACCCCCTTTGGTGCGAGACCCATAACGACGGCTTGGCCGTCGTTATTCGGGTCTCGCACATGCGCACGATGGAGCTGCCTCCATCGTGCGCATGCGCACTTGGCCAAAATCGACCCGCTTGCGAGCACTCAGCGCTCGCGAGCGGGTCTGAATTAGGCCCTCTATTCCCAACTCTGAATCAGGCCCTTTGTAAATGCCTCTGTTGTCATTAGAATATTAAGTGTCAATATCAGCATTGTACAAAAACCCTAGTAGGGATAAAGGTGGGATAACTTGCATTAGACCCACCATTGCCATCAGTGGGGCTGATTCATTACCGATCTCAACTGTGATTATGCACGCAATCGGCCGATTGTTGAGTACTGCACATGCGTATGCATTGCAGTTTGCGCGCGTGAGGGCTCCACTGCGATCTGACTGCGATCATAGCGACTACGCAGACTCATCACAGAGTGACAGAAAGTGACCATTTGGGGTGTTGACAGGGGGCGGTGGTCAGTGAAGCGCAGGCGTGTCAGTGCATTTGAACTCCGTTACAGGGGTGTGATAAATTAGCCACTAATTTTTAAATTGATATATATGTCTATTTTGAACTAGTTGTGTTTATGGGCCTGATTAATTATGTAACGAAACTGCAACAGCATAAGCAGATCAGCTGATGGTGCGTACTACGCATGCGTATGCATAGCAGTGTACATGCGTGAGTTAGCATTGCAATCGCACTGTGATCACCTACGCAGATACAAAGCCAACACAGAAGAAGGGACGGGACATCAGCATTTAGAGGTGGTGACAGGGGAGTGGTTGGAGAAGCGCAGGCGTGCCTGTCAGTTTGAACGCCGTTACAGGAGCGTGCATAAATTAGCCACTGCGACGGTATGCAGCTTGTGTACTCACTGTGTGCAACGAGGTTAGCAATTTCTGGGTAAGGTCAGACCTGTTGTAATTCTGTGTGAGGGGCCAATGTTACTCGATGTTAGCGATATATATGCAGAACTGCAAGGTATTACGGGTGTGAGATAGCGTTAGTGGGCGTCTCTATGGTGGCTGTGCGATTGCATTCGTTAGCATATTTTTGCAGCAGATCTGTATGTGTAATCGCAACTGTAATCGCAATAGTGATCCGTATTGAATAAGGCCCTATATATAGATGTAGCCATGCTCATCTATCCTGCAATGCGAGTCCGTGTCTATGCTGTGCACGTGCGTATGCACGCGCACACCATTGACTTCAATGGAGTGAACGCACGCTGCAAGTACTCACAGCCTGGCAAATGCTGCACTATGCCATGATGCGTGTGCACGCATCGCGGCAATGATGACATAGCTACAACTGTATATAGAAAATAAATGAGCAATTTATACAATCTCCAACTGATGTATAATCCTTCTCTGGTTGAATCAGCGCAAGTCCCTTTACTTGACCATCGCCATCAGCCTAATTTGTATAAGAGTAAGAAAACTCTTTGTTAATAACAGGAGACAGGACACCATTGGTCATGTTTTATTTTTCTGCCCACCCTCTCTGTTCCCCTAGCCATAGACAAGTTTGAGCTAATGCGGTTCATTAATATCAAAGATTATCTATGAGCTTGGAGACGGTGAATGTGGACATTTATTTTCATTCCAGCACTTAATAAAGAGGTTATTTTTGCTTACTCCTATAACTTAATATGACACAATACACAGTGTTTGTACCATCCTTTATTTAGTCATGCAAATATAACATTAAAATGTGGAAGTTTGCACATTACCGTAACTAAATGCTTTCAACATATTATTCCACTCCATTACTTCAAGACTAACAAACAATCATTATGAACTTTCTGTGGGGATTTCCTGATTGCTCATTCTCTCCTCTAAAGTAAAATAGGCTGCAAATAACCATTCCGCCAGGAGGAATGTACCATCTGAAATGTGATATACTGGTAAATAACAGCACTTGTGTTGCAAGTCTGCAGGTGGCTTTTTTAAGAAGGTGACACATGGAACTAAAGAATAGATTCAATGATGTTCTTAAAATTAATCTTTTGATGTTGAAGGAATAAAAATGAGTAATCAGGCAGGTAATTCACAACCAGCTGGCAACTGGCAAAAGGATTATTCCGTTTACTGCCTTACTGCCTTAATGCCTTACACCCTTACTGCCTTACTGCCTTACATCCTTACTGCCTTACACCCTTACTGCCTTACACCCTTACCGCCTTACACCCTTACCGCCTTACACCCTTACTGCCTTACACCCTTACTGCCTTACTGCCTTACACCCTAACTGACTTACACCCTTACTGCCTTACACCCTTACTGACTTACTGCCTTACACCCTTACTGCCTTACTGCCTTACACCCTTACTGCCTGACATCCTTACTGACTTACACTCTTACTGCCTTACTCCCTTATACCCTTACTGCCTTACACCCTTACTGACTTACTCCCTTACTGCCTTACACCCTTACTGCCTTACACCCTTACTGCCTTACACCCTTACTGCCTTACACCCTTAATGACTTACTGCCTTACACCCTTACTGCCTTACACCCTTACTGACTTACACCCATACTGACTTACACCCTTACTGCCTTACTGCCTTACACCCTTACTGCTTTACTGCCTTACTGCCTTAGACCCTTACTGCCTTACACCCTTACTGCCTTACTCCCTTACACCCTTACTGCCTTAATGCCTTACACCCTTACTGCCTTAATGCCTTACACCCTTACTGCCTTACATCCTTACTGACTTACACACTTAACGCAGGTCCTACACTATCCGTCACACCGATGGAAACCTGGTAGCTGCTATCACAGAGTTTAAACTGAAAATTTTTTACCTGGTGTGAAGCTCACCTGCCAACTAATGGCTTTTAAAGGCAAGGCAGTCATTTTTTTCAGTTTAAACTAAGTGATAGCAGCTACCAGGATTCCATAAGTATGACAGATACTGTAGGACCTGCAGAGAAGTGGGGTCCAATGATGTGGGCTGCAGGCTTAAATGCATTGATCAATCCATGAACCAAAACCCCATTATTTATTTATACATTATTGTGAGTGTTTAAACAATGGTGAGTGCTGAGTTTTCTGATTTTATTTATTTAAGCAATGTGGTCACAAGCCACTTGCACCCCATGCCAGGGAATGGCGAGTGCAGGTCTGCACCCCAAATCTGGGAGTGGCAAGTGCAGTGGATTTCTGACTATATATATATATATATATATATATATATATATATATATATATACATATGTCAGGTCCATAAATATTGGGACATTGACAGAATTTTCATATTTTGTCCTCTATTCACCACCACAATGGCTTTGAAATGAAACAAACAAGATGTGGTTTAACTGCAGACTTTCAGATTTAATTTGAGGGTGATTACATCCAAATCAGGTGAACGGTGTAGGAATTGCAATGGTTTCTATATGTGCCTCCCACTTTTAAGGGGCCAAAAGTAATGGGACAAACTAAACAATCCTAAATCTAACTTTCACTTTTTAATACTTTGTTGCAAATCCTTTGCAGGCAATTACAGCCTGAAGTCTGTTGCAGAAACTGGCCTCTTGGAGCATCTGCTAATGCCACCTTCAGTGAGTACACACATGTGCTTATCAGTCTCACCCTGCCGGTCAGCAGTACAGGCTGGCTGTGCAAAGAAAGACCCCCTGCGGCATACATGAGCCATATCACATTGCATCGGTTCAGAGGTAAGTGAACAATTAGCTGCAATATGGCCGAAGCCACCACATCGGAAACACTGAATCATATTATTATCTAGTCTTTTATGGGGTAGGAAGCTTCCTGGCCTGGCTGGTCTGTCTCCAGGTTCCACACCCTCAGTCTTATGTACATTCCAAAGCCCAGCACCCTTCTCCCCTGGAACAGTCTTACCAGTGTCGATGGGAGTTTGCCGGTGCGTCATCGGGGCTCAGTGGGGCAGACTCAACAGCTCCTCAGCTGCACGTACCTCTCCACCAGTTCTACTAACTGGTCTGCGGAATTAGGGTCTGTATGGCTAACCCACTTGTGCAGAGATGAAGGTAGCAATAGCAGATACCTGTCCATCGCGACTCTTTCCACGATCTGTGGTCCTGTCAGTGTCTCGGGCTGTAGCCATTTTGTGGTTAGATGGACGAGGTCATGTATCTGTGAGCATGGAGGCTTTTCCATTTGGAATTCCCAGCGGTGGACTCGTTGGGCACAAACAAACGAAGTGACCCCCAAGCGAGTTAGGATCTCCCATTTTAGTTTTTCATAGTAGGCCTTTTGTGTTTCCCCAGACAGGAAGGGTGCCACAAGACTTGCCCACTGTTCCTTGGGCCAACTCTCCCTTTCTGCGGTTCTCTCAAATGCAGTGAGATACGCCTCCACATCATCACTTGGAGTCATGTTCTGTAAAAAATGACTGGTGTGTATGGAGCGAGTGTGGGTTAGAGGGTCAGTGGATGTATCTCCAGACCGGGCTACCAAGTGTTGTACTACCTCTTTTAAGGCCTAGCGGATTTCCTTGATAGTGACTTGTTGTTGCCTCTGGGCTGTCTCAAGGCCAACAGTTGCACATTTGTGGATTTCTGCTGAGCTCTGGTAGCTTCCTGCTGAAGTTTGTTAGTTTCCTGCTGAGCTGCCATAGCTTGGAGCAAGGCCTTAACAATGTCCTCCATGTTGTCCTTAAGGGTAGGCTGGAAGCAGAACCTGGCCTCTCGGAGCATCTGCTAATGCCACCTTCATGGACTCTACAATTTTGTGCCTATCCCTTTAAATTTTAAAAGACAAATTTTTCCTTGCTGCAACTTCAGTGTGTGCTTGCCCACATTCTCCACCACTTGTGATGAGGTCAAGGTAGGGGGTCCCTCTCATGGTGTAGATGGACACCTCCTTACACACAGCAGCTAGGAAATATCACACCAGTCATGGATTTTCGTGCAAGCTGTCGGCGGCAGTTTTTATTGTGCAATATCAATAATCAAAGAAACAAAACATAAAACAAACCCTGGCCCGGCTGTTCCCTCACTAACAGAACACTAAATAAATCCACGTCCACAGTACCTTCTGGTTTGTAGCCAACAGTGTCTCAGAGCAAGCTAACCTGATGCCTGCTCTCACAGGTATGAGACCCTCAGTGAAAACAAAACCTAGCTTATCACAGCCATTTCCAGGTGCAAGCCCTAATGACCTGCTACCAGGCTGAAAGGCCCAACACCCAGAGTGGCCTGTGAATGGAGCCCTCCCTCTCCTCACATCCACACCCCCAGGATCCATTCTGGCTTTTCACAGAAGCTGACATTTATAGTCTGCTTTATCCAACAGACTTCTCCTGGGGGTTTTAAAAGACATAAGACAGGAATCTGGGACAGATATAGAAGCTATTCCACACTTCTCCAGTGCTTCTATCACAATATACTATATATATATATATATATATATATATATATATATATAATCCACTAGGTCAGGTGATTTCTGCTATCATAATGCTTATATAGGTGTGGTTACAGGATAAGATCTACTATAAGGCATTATGTCTGGACAGAAACCATTATGTCATTATCTATGGTAACAAAGATATTATAAATAAAAGTTTAGCACACTTTCAAAGTTACAATTTTTTACCTACCACCTACACACTTTTCTGTATAAGGAATACATGTGAGATATAACCATGTTTTTAGAAGAAATTCATAACTAAAAACATATGTTCTGTTAAAACTATATTTTTCTTATCCTTATATGTCCTAGAAATACAGCCTTAGTTGAGTTCTAAAAAGCTTAATAAAGTTGCAAATATCCTAATAATTTTTATTTCCACAGTACTGTAGGGATATTGTATTCTGCTTCACACTGGCATTTTCTGAATTATTAAGCATAAGACAAAGAAACAATTGACAAAATGCACAGACTGTATGACAGTAAATGAAAGAAAGAAACGTTTAACCTATTTATTTTAGAATATATTAGCAGCAGTTGCACAATTAGTGGTGAGGTGTTCTATTTGCCTACGATCCCCCACTGACTCAGAAATGAGACAGTTGTCCCCAGCCCAGATCTAAGCATGGTATGCCTCCTGGTGCCAGGTCTCTTCCCTCCTCCAGGACAGCCATCTTACTTGGACAGTGGACATGGATTGTCAATAGCAATTACAGTACTACCCTCCTTGTCCCCACTGACAGTGTGTCACTAGTAGAATGCGCATCACATGTCATGTACACTATCTCATGTGTGCAGGCATAATGATAGATAGACAGAACAGTCATCGGATCAACTGAGTTAACATCGGTCATCTGAGGAACCCTCAGGTTACTTGGGACAGCCATGTATTTCACACTGCTGGGCAAGTGAACTAGAATCCACGGCGGCAATCGTTAACCTAAACACTCCCAGAAATTGGGGCTGCCATACCAACTTTTTCGGGGACGCTGGCCCTTGCTCATCGCCAAATGGCCGGAGCATGTCTATCATGCTGTGGCTTAGGAACACTTTGAGAGTCGCAGTCAGAGATCTGCACATGTAAAGTACAATTCCTATACATGCGCAAATTGTCAGACGTTAGTTCTAACCATGTCTTTTTGTGAAATAGGGCATTTTAGGATGGGAAATGGGTGGCGATAAAGTGATCACACAGAACCACCCATACCTTTGGGAGTGTCGGAGGCATAATTATATATTATTTGATTTAAATGCCCCATGTGATTCTGAGTCATATGTAGGGAGAGGGGAACACTGATTCAGATGTATCATTTGCACCTACAGTAGCATGGGGATGGTGCAAGTGTAAATACTAAAGGTGTCTACACACTTGTCAATATTTTACACAATTTGCCCAATTTTGATGCATCGTGATGACAAATCGTGAAAAATATGTCCAAATTGTGAGTGTCCCACAGGTCTTACGACACATCTTCAGCTCTGCCATGCTGTAGGGCAGATTTGCCAATCTAGTACACGATGTGGTGCAGATCATGAGTACTTTTTTATTCACGATCTATTGCACGATCTATCGTACGTCCCGTAACTTGACTGACAGATCCCTGTACACGTCCAATCGCCATTTTGTGCAGCATCATGATTTGAAGGAGAAGGAAGGATGCGATTCAGCCTGCACACCCAAGTCTGGACTTCTTTGTTTTGGTGAGTATTGCTGCTGCATTGATGCACCACCACTGTCCACCAATGTGAGCCACCCACTGTCCATCTACTGTATAAATGCATGACCCAGCCTCTGCCCACCTATATGATTTGGAGGGTCATCACCCTCCAAATCAATAAATGTGCCTTATGGAATCCACGCTCGATCACACTAATCATTATTTTACATCTGAACATCTCTTTACAACAACTGCTTTCACAAATTTCTACATTTACTTGAGACTGCTGGTTCACACCTTAACCAAACTCTTTAAATAGCCCTTGATGAAGTGGCTTCAGTTACCCATCAAACTTCACGTAAACTGAAATAGCAACCATGGCTTTCCACAGATGCCTACAAATACTGTCGCCTAAAGTAGAATGTCAGTGGTGTAAATCTTACTCCAAATGACTTCCTTACATACTGTAAAATAGGAATCCATCCATGTGTCATCCTAACCCTCTGTCCACCCCATCTGTGTCACCCCTGTTTGTTTGCCCCTCCCCTTTAGAATGTAGGCTCTCATGAGCTGAGCCCTCTTCCCTCTTGTGATTTTTTTCTTCCTTTACTTATATTATCTACTCTATACTCCTTACAAAAGCACCTAACTCTTGACACCCTGCTACTGTTGCAGGAATGTTTATATGCCATGTACTTGTCTAGTACTGTATGTCACTGTTTTCTTGTTCTGTTCAACTGTTTCTGTACTTTGTTTTTGTACTTTGTAATGCACTGTGGAACCCTTGTGGCACCATATAAATAAAGGATAATAATAATAATAATAATAATAATAATAATAATTATTATTATTATTATTATGATTATTATAATAATAATAATATTAAAACACCGTAAAAAACATATTACAACACCATAACAAACATATTACAACACCATAACATATAAAAACCCTGCAAAAAACATATTAAAACATCATAACAAAATATTAAAACCTTGTGAAAAACATATTAAAACACCATAACATATTAAAACGCTGCAAAAAACATATTAAAACACCTAACAAAAATATTAAAACCCTTTAAAATAACATTAAAACACCATAACAAACATATTAAAACCCTGTAAAAACATATTAAAACACCATAACAAACATATTAAAACCATGTAAAAAAAATTATAAAACACCCTAAAAAACATATTAAAACCCTGTAAAAAAACAAATGTGACCATAATGTTTTTTCTCCATTTTTTTCCTATACAGACTCCCACCAAAGACCCTGATTTGTCCACAACTCCGGACATCAGTCTGATCAGGGACAGCAAGGTGGAAACCTCATCCCCATGCCCACCGACCATTCAACCCCCCAACATATTCCACACCTCCCCAAAGAAAAAAAAATGACAGGGGAGAAAGCAGCAGGAAGAGCAACCCACCGAGCCGGAGGGCATATTCCTGCAGCAGGTGGAATGAATCCTCCAAAGACAACCGGACCATATTGATGACTTTATGTCACATAAATAGCGCAATGCATCAAATGATAAGTTAAACACAGAGGGAGTTCCACAGGCTGGTCTATGAGCTGCTGATTAGGGCTATAAATTCTAATCTGCATATTTCCACATATATAGCAGACCCTCTTATGTGCTCACCTGCCCCAACTGCCTCTGTGAGGCCCCCTCTGCCCAGGTGGATGCTACTCCCCCACCAAGTACCCCATCCACAAGCCAGGCAATTTACACTGCCATGCTGGAGGAAGATGATTTCCCCATTTTTTGAAGATGTAATGTATTTTTGTTTAATTATTGCTGCCTGTACGATCACCAACTTTATCACTCCCAATAGCTACTGTATGGTATACGGTGGTGATGACGCTGATTGGACAAGGTCACTACATGGCGCAAGTACAGGTTGATGGAAGCCGGGGCCACAATCTGTACTTGTGCCATGTGTGTATTGGCCTATTCAATCTGGCCAAACAGCAGCCTAGCTATTGGGACTGATACAATTTGGTGATAATGCTGTTTTCTACATTTTCTATGCATAATTTAAAATGTATATATAAAAAACACAATTTTATTTATATATTACTGTGCAGTGTTGTTAATGCAGCCTTATTGGCTGACAATATTGTTCTTTAAAGAGTGAAAAAAAAGAAGATAAAAAGTTTTTCTTTCACAAGAAACAAATGTGTAGTGTTTTTTTTTTTTACTGTACCTTGCAATACTGGTATTGCAGCACTTTAACAATAGCCTTGCAGGTATCCGGGATGAAACATGCCCAAGGACTGAGGGGAGATGAGGGACCCAAACTTCAGGTCTTCCAGTGACCTTCCTGTAGCCAGGTACCTCAGAGTAGCCACCAGCCTCTCTTCAGCAGGGATTGTCCTCCGCAGCCTTGTGTCCTGCCTCTGAATGTGGGGGTCACCATACTCAGCTACTCCTGGAATGTGTCGTCATCCATGCGCAGGTAGTTGCGGTAGTCGTCCGGGCTGTTCTCCTTGATTTCCATCAGCAGGGACATGTGAGAGCAAGTATCCCTTTGCAGCAGCCACTCCTTGGTCCAACATGCTCTCCTCCTTTGCTGGGCCCTCTCCTTCATCACCTTGACCCCAGCATAGGCGACCAACACTCTATACTGATAGGGTGTCCATCAGCACAGAATTCAGGAACAGGATAGAATGCAGGTAGAACACACTCTGTAAAAAGCAAGCCAAATACAAAGCAGAGCACAGTAGCAATGTACAGGGTTCAGCAGGTATACACCTAGCCTCACTAGTAGCAGAGCAGAATGTGCACAGAGCTAAAATAGCAACTGTTTTTTATACCCCCTAGCTAGCCCCGCACATTATTTACATTTCCAACCAATTGTGAAGATACTCATGTGTTGTTTGGTAAGCTCACGGTTTATTGTGCACAATCTCATGATTTGGACATCTGACATGATGCACGATAGATCATGAGACTGTGTATCAAATTGGCGGCTTTATAGACCAAATAATGCCAATGACTGCCAGGGATCTCCCAGGGAGAGTTCAAGGGAAATCGTACATGATGTTGGATCGTCAGCACATCGCCAAGTGTGTAGGCACCTTCATAATGATGGTTGCAGTGGCTGGCGTAAAATCAATATATTAACTACTTTCAGATAGCCATGGATAATATATAAATTTGTTGAGATAACATGTGGATGTAAACACAATACATACATAGTACTGTATGGGTGAATTGTCACAAAATAAACAAACACATAATCAAGAGTATCTAAGGATCTAAATACAATAATTATCCTACACGTTTATTAGACTAGTAGACAGGGGCAATGAGGATGATGGACATCTACCCAAAGTATGGACATTACTCAATAAAAATTTAAAAAATCATGTTTAGTTATTTATTTTCTTAGAAGAGAAGCACGTAAAACATTAGAAAAAAATAGAATTGTTTATTTAATTGTATTAGTTGTAATTTTATTTTTTATTTATATTTATTTATTTCTAAATTTACCCTCCTCCTTTCAAAAGTCAATTTCAATTAATTCATTCTGGATACAAAGTTCAAAGCATATTAATCCAATAATTCTCACGTACACATAGCTTTCTATATCTATCCCCCTCTCCATAATTTTGATCTTTAGGATAAGGACATTTTTCTTGATGATCTACTGAACATAGAAATAAAGAGAGTGGTATTTCAGCCTTGACTCTTATTTCTTCTCTTATCTTTCAGAAAGGGTAGGAGTGGTATATTCCTATCTAAATTCCTACAGTCTCAATATGCTGATTCTAGTAAATCTTCTGGATAATTTATCATCCTGAAGGCCTCCATTCATTCCAAAGACTCTTCATCAAATTGTTCAAATCTGTAGAGTTTCACCTGATCCTACTTAGCTTGCCACATGGGAAATTACAAATCCAAAGTTTGAAAGATGACTATAAAATGTAGGAATTGTAAGGTGCCAACTTCCTTCCTATAGGTCTTGGTCATTATAGTATTGCCTTTGATGGAGAGAGAGATATTGAGGAGGGAGATGGCTATCCTACTTGATGAATAAGTAAACATGAGGTTGAAATTGTTAGAATTGAGGTGTGTAATAAAGTATACCAAACTGTGCTCATCACCATCCCAAATAAAAAATAGATCATCTATGAAATGGCCATAGAACACAAGGGCCACACCCAGCTTACACCCCCATACATATGATTCTTTAAAGGCACCAATATATAGGTTAGAAAAACTGGGTGCAACGCTTGTACCCATGGCTGTCCCAAGCACTTGCAGATAGAAAGTGAAGCTAAATATAAAATAATTGTGAGAAAGTATAAAATGAATAGAATCCAAAATAAACTCGCACTGCCTCTGTGAGATGCTGGTATCCTCAAGAAATTTATTTCTGATGGATTCAACTTCTGAGTCATGGGGGATATTGGAGTATAATGCCTGGAAATTGCAGGTAACCAAGTAATAGATGTACTGTATTTCCACTTTATATCCTTAATTTTATTTAAAAAGCCATTTGTATCTTTTATGTGTGATCTTAGAGAGACAAAAAGAAACAATAATAACTGATCATCAATAACACATCACAAAACTGAGAGATTGGAACAGTATTTTCCAAATTGAATATTATATAGATTACTCAGTTGTTGGACAAAATTATGCTTCCAATACTGCCGGACATAACTGATGTAGTTTCTCCTTCTTTATTGCTCACTTCACAATTTGTACAACACCCTTCTTCTACCAATATAATCCTTACAATTGATTTACATATTTTTCATGCATAATTCCACCTGATTTGCTACATAAACTCTTCCTACAGCTCTTCAGTTACTACATATAATCATTATTTCATTATATAATAACAAATGGTTTCCAGTTGCACTAAATATCACCCCCCACAGAGTAGCATAAGGTGGACGAGTTCCCTGACAAGATGCCAAATGTAACAGGGTATGGTTTTTGAAAATGTGTGAGCATTTAAAAGGGTGCAAGAACATGTAAACTTGCATGTTTCTCACATCGACACATCTCATAATGGCAATATTCACATCTAGATATTTTGCCATTGTGAAGATACAACTCAGCCAATATTACTGACCAAAAACTCGCAAAAAAAACTGCTTCAGGCTAGCTAATATAGCCTAAGAAGGTGTGAGTAACACAGAGACATGCACAGATAAATGAGATCCATGCATTCTTATGTGTTAAAAAACTATTAAAAGTGTAAAATAAAAATAATGACATGGGGTCCCCCTAAAAGCACAACCAGCACCGGGCTTTTCTAATCCAGTCCTGCTTGTGAAAATACAGGGGAAAAAAGACATAGAGTTCCCCCATATTTTCATCAACCAGCACCAGGCTCAGTGAGCCAATCCTGGCTGTGAAAATTCCCCTATGTAACTTGCACCTTGTAATGAAAGTCACATTGCAAGGTGCGAGTTTATCAGCAGTTTTAAAAATGCACATGCCCTTGCACGTGAGTCAAAATGGGACCCTAAAACTCATACCATTTTATATTTGCGAGTTGAGGGACAAACTCACACATTCTAAATGCAGGAGGCTGTATGAAGTTGCCTTGCACAAAATACTCGCACCCAATTAAATTTGGCCCATTGTATGTTTTCTGTTGACTGGTACCAGCTGATGACTCAGACTTATGGTTTTACATATGGTTATAATCAGTGGACATTATGGGCAATTTCACAAATACAAAGTTGTACTGATAGGTGCGCTAATCAATGCTGCCTAAACACTCTGAAACATATGAGCTTCACCAATACTCATAAATACATAACATACATACCCAAAAATAGTGACAGGTGTTATGGTGCTTTGAACAAAGAAAAATATAGATGAATACTCCCCTAACATGATAATTCTTTGATTCCACCAGAATATTTCAGAGAAGCATATGAAAAAGAGAAAAACAACATACAATAGTGTAATCCTGTTTTACATAGATCAGTAACAAAGAGCAAGAGACAAAATTGGTCCCAATCTAAATTGTGGATGTTATTGGGGATGCCCCCACTCATTAGACTCACAGCAGTAAACTTGCATCAAAATCTCTTAAGGGTATCATTTTTCAATCCCCCTTTAAATATATATGGAACAATGATTCGGGGTTTCCCCTATACATCACACTCACGATTTCCCCCTTAGAATAACAGACGTATCTCAAATTCTTGAAGGATTTTTCCAACACTTTGTTTCATTAACTCTCACTTTATTGACTCCCATGCAAAAAAGTTGAGGATTCTTTTATTCAACAGCATACAGTTCCAAAAAAGGGATTTTAAAAACAAAGTGTGTCCCCACCGGATAGAGATAAATCCTACTGGACCATCAGATGTTAGGGATCCCAAATAAAGTCCAAAGTACAGCAGTTCTCCTTCCTTAGTGAGTAAGAATTCCAAAAAGTGTCAGCCAGTAGTCCCCACCAATGCGTTTTGACCCATCAGAAAGGGTATTTTTCAAGGTGTAAGAGATATCTGGCTCAGTTCCTTTATATACCCTTCTAATTCCCCTCATAAACTAATTAACCTATCCCTATCAACAAAAAATCCATGCAACATGGATAACACATGGTCAAGTACTAATAGGAATCAAACAATATTAATCCATACATGTTAAATGGTCGCCACTTTTAGTCGGTGATATAGTCGAAAGTGATGTCACCCCAAGGTCCTGCACGATCGCATGTTTGCCATGCACTTCCAGATCATGACATCATCCTGGAAGTGACGTATCGTTCTGTGTCATATTCACACTCTGACCATTGACCGGATGTCACACGGCAGCCATTTTATTGAAGTCCAATATCTTAAACTTAAGACAGCCATGTTGTTGTGGGCTTTGTATATACAAATGTATAACTATTGAAGAATAACATATATTAAAAGTAAAATTAATGGTATGTCCATTAAAATACTAAAACCAATACAATCAAAACCTGCTAAAATAACTATTAAAAAAAACATTTAAGCTCAAAATAATTATTCAAACCATTGGGCATTAAGGTGTCAAACATGTAAATGAGCTTCATTTCAGTTTTTGCAATCATGCTCGTTAAATTATTGCACCTTTGACTATTTTTAACGTATTTAATACCAATGAAATTTTTAATCCCATCTATTCAGCAGTTGTGATCTTTTTTACAATGACTTAACAGAGAGTGTGTTTCTAAACCATTTCTTACGTTCCTAAGGTGTTCTCCTGTATTTACTGTCAGAGGTCTTGTAGTTATGCCTATTTAATACTTGCCACATCCACATTCTATTGCGTAAATTATATTTTTCGTGTGGCATGTGATGAAATCCTTGATTTCATACCAATGGCCATTAATAACTACCTCCTCATATTTTTTTCCTCCATTCGTTCCTTTTATGTTTCTGCATCCAATGCAAGAACCACATCTGTGGAAACCTTTTGTTAAGATCCTACCTGTTTCTATTTTGCTTAGATGTGCAATATTCGCCAGACTGTGTGCAATATTCACCAGACTGTTCTTCAGATTAGATGCCTGTGAATACCCAATAACATCCACAATTTAGATTGGGACCAATTGTGTTCCTTGTTCTTTGTTACTGATCTATGTAAAACAGGATTACACTGTTGTTTTTCTCTTTTTCATATGCTTATCTGAAATATTCTGGTGGAATCAAAGGATTATCACATTAGGGGAGTATTCATCTATATTTTTCTTTTTTCAAGCACCATAACACCTGTCACTATTATGGGCAATTAATATGAAGCTTGCCACTACAAAGACTACTACAGATCCAGATTAAAGTTGGCCATCTTTATACTGCAGAATACAGCATAGTGACATAGGGAGCTGGTAAAATATAGTTAATAGTACTATAACGTGACTGGCCTGGAAGGTACATTATCATGCAGGTGTTGACTCACATATTATGTCAGGGGCAATACATAGGGGACATAACAGGACAATGGGTAAGTTGGATGACCACTTGCTCTGTCCCTTCTTCTTACCCTACAATTATTGGTTGTTACCTCCCCCAATAATGCAAGATGGAGAGAAGCGATCCATGGTGGCTGTATATGTATTATAGTACCCTACTCTTGAGACTGACCTATGGAATTAGAAGCCCACCTACACACACTGCATTAATATGTTCCCCCACAGCTGCAATTGTATAGATATCAAATCTCAGAATGTCCTGACACATTTGGATAAGGTATGAGTTGGGTGAGTGCGTTGAAGTGTGCCATCATCCAGCTTTCACTGCATATGTCAGATATTGACATTCAATAAAAATATATTATAGCTGTGAATGCTATTAATTTTAATGCCAGGGATGGTTTGCAGGTTGGAGGCCTAGAGTGTACTACATGGACATTCAGGAGGTATATCCTGCATCACACTGTCAAGAGAGAGATATGTGCATCTAACAATAGAGTATGCAGCAATACCACATATTTGAAAGGGATTTAAAGGTGTTAGGGGGTGTCCAAGCAATGTGTTTAATAGTAGCTACTCTGTAGTCCTTGCATACTGTTCATATCCAATCTGGTGCATGGCACTCCAGTATCAAAAGCCATTTACTAAGTACCTCTTAATGATATTAATGTTTCTAATCAGCACTTGTTAGTCAATCACTGGAGCAGATATTCAAACAATTAAACCTTTAGTATTGTTAATCAAATAAATGAGCCTCTGGACAGTTTTAGTGCTTTAAAGAAGGAACTTTTATGTTTGTCAGACACACAAAGTTTATCATGAATACGAAATTAGTTCCATTTTTCTTTTTAGAACTGCAATGGGAATGGTCACCTCTGCTTAATTACACCCCAGAGCCATTTTTTTCTAATCCTTATTCATGGCCCTGTTTCTGTACCTTAAGGCTTAAGGTGCACTCTCCTATTCTAGACACAGAATAAAAAGCACAATAAGAAAAAAATTTGACTGTGGTTTTACACTTAAATGTATTGTGCCTGGTTATCATTTCTATTTTATGGGAGTTCTTCCAAGATTTGTTTAATGAATTGCAAATATGTTTCCCTAGGATAGAGGCATTCATCATTTTCTGTGCCCCCAAAGACAGTGAAAGTTACACATAACTATCCTTGAGATGCAAGACAAAGGGGTATATTTACTAAAGTGAGAGTTTTTAGAAGTGGAAATGTTGCCCCTAGCAACCAGATTCTAGCTATTATCTTCTAGGAGGTGCTAGTTAAATGTTAAATAGAATCTGATTGGTTGCTATGGGCAACATCTCCACCTCTAATAACTCTCACTTTAGTAAATATACCCCTAAGAGTATCCTGCTCTTATGGTGTAGGAGTAAGCGTGACACCACAGTGTTAAATAATGTTACTCATCTGTCCTAGGGGAGCACCAAGCTAGGGGAATCCTAACTACTAATTCTGAGTTTGATTGTGAGAGAGTGAGAGTGACAGCTCTTACATAATTTCAGATGTTGAGTTCTTCAGCATACACTTAGGCAGTGCCATAATTAAGGTCTTCGGGAGCCCAGGGCAAGTTTAATGTTGGCAAAAACCCCCACCACCACCATATAGTATAATACAGTTTGCACACCAAAGACGAGTGCAAAAAAAGGGACATGGTCACATACAGGAAGGGACATGGCTACTGAAAAAGAGCATGTAAACATGACATGCCACCCACTCCTTGTCACTCTGGGAACATTCCTTTCCATTCCATATGCATCTTATCTATACGGTGGTCACTCACAAAGTGGAACCTCTGAAGAAATGTATCCTCCCTGGGACGACGACATCTTCATTCGGTATTAAATATTCATGCAGGTCACATGGTCCGGGAGATGCCTGTTTGTGTAGGAATATTAACAAGGTCATCATCATACGACAGCATTTCAACCAGACCCATGCCCCCTGTGTAACTTCCTTCCCCCTGCATCGCTCAGCCACACCATCATTCCACCAAAATCTCCCACCCTGCGTTATCTCTCAGCCACACAATGCATCTCCCCATGTTGTCTCTCAGCACACCATCAACTCCCCCCATGTCATCTCTGTGTCTACTCTCAGCCACACTATCACCACCCCTCCTGCATATCCCCCCTGCATCGTCTCTCAGGACACCATCACATCCCCTTGTGTCAACTCTCAGCACACCATCATCGCCCCCCTGCATCAACACTCAGCACACCATCATCTCCCTACTGCATCAGCTCTCAGCACAGGGTGTAGTATGTAATACCACCAGCCGCATGGCCTGGCAGTGGTGAAGATCCCGATCGCTAATAAGGTAAGTATAACTAACCCTATATTCCCCCCTAACCCTAACCCTCCCTTAGGGATGCCTAACCCTAACCTCCCCCAAAGTGCCTAACCCTAACCCCCCCTAAGTGCCTAACCCCCCTAAGTGCCTAAACCTAACACCCCCATCCCCGCAGCCTAAACTGATAATGCAATGTGTTCTGGATTACATACAAACCTTACTTGTTATAAAGAGTAATGAAATAATTCACACAAATACAGATTCTAAAATACATGACAATGCTTTTACTTAAAGACAGCTTAATCATACATATATTTGTGATACCCAGTACAGAATAGCAGCCAGCATTTCATACATACGTATGGCAACAGCATCCCCAGGCCCTCATTGTGTGCCCTCTCCTCTGTTCTCCGACTGCTCCCCCTCCCTCTTTCTCTGGTGAGTTTTATGCTCTAATTTTGTCTATACCTCCAGTTAATCCCAATAGTACTATTCATTTAATTAATATTCGTACATACTAGACCCTCATTGGCCATCTGTGCTTTTAGCCATAATATTGACACTATTCTGTGTTATCTCTTTGTTCCCATGTAGAATTCTAACATAATTGCTCATTTAGCATTAATTTCTGACTATTGCAGACAAATGCTATCTTGGATTAGGTCATTTGTTTATATAACTGAAACTTGCTGTCAGCTGTTCTGGACATGTTAAAACTAATACATTTCAACCCTGGAATTCTTATTGCTAGAACAATATATATAGCAGTTTAACCTATACATATCTCTGCAGTTAATGACACCTGCAAAATATAAAACACTCATCTCTACATACTTTTTAATACATAATTTTAGCTAAAATATCAAACAAGATGGCTGCCACATCAGACACACACTTGCTTACTTTAGAGAGAAAAGGGAAGGCCTTATCCTTTCCAGGTCTGAGGCCATTCGACAAATGTGGCCTTCTGCAACTCCCACAACTAATATATATATATTCTCAATCGTTTTTATATACTCTATATTGCAGTGCAGGAAATAATAAAATACATAAGCATGCATATATTTGTGAATTGCTGAAGGAATATATACATCCACATATTCCTGTGTCCTCCCCCCAAGTGCGTAACCATAACCCCCCATAAGTGCCTAAATCTAACCCCCCATCCCCACAGCCTAAATCTAAGTCACCCTTAGGAGTGCCTAACCCTAACCTCCCCCTGGGGGTGCCTAACCCTAACCCCCCCTTCCCCTATCCTAAACCTAACCCTCCCAGGGGGTGCCTAATGCTAAGTCCCCCTGGAAGCCTTAAAACCTAACCCCCCTCACCGCCACAGCTGTCCACACCCGGCACCCAGCTTACCTTCGGTCAGTATGCCAGGTCGGCCAAACAACCAAAAGTAATCACAAAGTCCATTGATAAGTTTAGTGTCTCTGGGCAATGCAATCAGACCCCATGTTTGCATGAACCGTGATTGTGACTTGGGGGTCGAGGGAGGAAATTGCTGGCAAGGTTAAGTGTTAATGGAATACTTAAATGCTACCAGTTAGAGACTACTCAAAGTAGGGAAAAGGAAAGCAGGATAAAGGCATAGGCTATATTCTGCTCCTCATTGTGTACGCTGACAATCACGCTTAAGTGGTCGGTTGTGCACAGTGGGAGGAACTGAGTGGATGCAGCTTGTAAGATTCGTCCATTGGTCAAAGTTTCTAGTGATAATAGTGAAAGCGTTGTTCCAGATGGGTGCTAAGCAATCACTAGGGATGGCCAATGAGGGGCTGCTTATTGAAGGGTCGACTGGTTTGGCAAGGTATATAATGCATGTGAAGTATGGTGCGTATGCTATGGCATACTGCGACATATGGGTCAAGATGACCAAAGGATGTATGAAACCATTTCCCAAAGTTGGCAGTTTCGAATCGGGGGTATTAAGTAATGTTAGAGATAACATTTGTTTAGTCAAATCGCTGAAGAAAAGAGTAAAATACAATGACTGTTTAAAGTTGTTGCAACACAAAGGGAACATGTGGCAAAATAGCGTACTCACATGGCAAAGTAGCACACTGCAAAGTAGCGTACTCACGCCGCAAGGTAGCGCAGCACAAGGTAGCATACCCACACTGCAGGTAGCGCTACCACACATAAAGAATAGAGCGCATGCGCACCTCCGCTGCCCTATGTGGCCGCAGGTGAAAGTACAGCCGATACCAAAAATAAAAAAATCATAACAAGTAACTTATATCCTGTATTGAGTCACTTTAAAGAAAATGTTGTTATAGAAGATGATGAACCCACTGTAATTTTAGCCATTGCCCATGCTGTTCATATGCTAGATGTTCCACAGAGACAAGTAAAGGGAGCTATTCAACCAGCAGGGGCAGCTGCTGAAATTGGTGAGAGTAGTGTAGAACATAGTAGAAGAGGGAACATCCTTAGTACCAAAACAGTAAGTCCAGAAATTAATCCTGAACATAGTGATGTGGTAGGTATACATCCTGTCTGTACAATAGCAGTTCCCAATGGGAAACCAGACAAAGATGGTATAGTTCCCATCAGGAATGTAGCAATGTATTGTCCATGGACAAGAGCAGAATTGCACTCAATTATGTCAGACTTCCCAGATCCTAGGAAAGAGTTGGTCAAATGTCAGAAATTTGTTAAAGATTTAGGTAATGATCATGAGCCAACTAATAAAGATTGGCAAGTGGTGTTAAGGGCCTGTCTTCCTTCCAATACAGATATAGAACAGTTTATTGTGGATTGTATATTGGAGGAGGTTGAATCCTTAACAGATGAGCATAACCAGGTAAACATCAAGTGAATAATCACACAGTTGGCCATATACTTTCCAGTGGTAGTGAACTGGAGCAAAATCTTTACTATTAAACAAAAGATAGTGAAATGCAGCAGAGTATTTCACCAGAGCGCTGCTAACGATAACAAAGTATACAGGGATATCAGAGATAAAGGATGATGTACATTGAAGGGAGGTAGCTGTTATGGTACTAATGGATGGTCTCAAAGATAATCTAAAGACCAGGGTGCAAACCTCTCTACCTAACTGGAGAGGAATCACTGTAGATGCACTTAGGGAATCTGCTATAGAACATGACAAAAATATATCCAGGAAGAAAGATACACAAAGCAATAGGTTAATGACAGTGAGCATTCAGGCTCTAGGGGGATTATATACACAGCCACAACCTTACACACATACCAACCACGAAGGTGTTATAATTACAATAAAGAAGGACACCTATAGAGGTATTGTAAATTAAGAAATTGGGTGCGACCTAAGAAGGGAACACATAGATACACTCAGAGAGGGCACTCGCAAGATTCAGGAAATTTCCAACGGTTACCCACTCACATAGTGACAGAAAATGCTCTGCTGGAGAGTGATAGTCAGTGGTAGGGGTCTGGTCATACCTGTAGTCTACAGACAGTCAGGTTAACTGAGAATACTAGGGAAGATCCTACAATGACAGTTGATATATCTGGTACTAAACACACTTTTCTTGTAGATACAGGGACGACCAGATCCGTAATAAATTCTCAGTTTAATTTATAGGTTACCAACAAGACCATATCAGCAATGGGATTAACAGGGAAAGTGCAGCATTACCCTTTAACCAAATCTGCAGAGGTTACTATTGGGCCGCTGCACACCAAGCATTCCTTTCTACTGGCAGCGGCTGCTCCTACTAACCTGCTGGGAAGGGACTTGCTGTGTAAAATGGGTTGTGTCATATACTGTATCCCTGATGGTATATTCCTAGATATACTAGAGAAGGTTGTGCATGAGGTACAGGATATATTGGACACACCACAAAGGTTGATGCTGCACTCTGCCATTCTAGAACAAAGTCCATCTGAGGTGAAAGATACCGGGTTCCCTCTGGACCAAAGATGGACAAGACACTGGATTGATGGCAAACGTAGCTCCTGTAATGGTTAACTTGAAGAGTGGTAGACAGGCTCCAAAAATCCCTCAGTACCCATTAAAGCCAGACGTGGAGCTAGGGGTGTATTCCATAATTGAGAGGTTACTGCAACAGCGGATTTTAATTCGTATGGCAAGTACAGCCAATAGTCCCATTTTTCCAGTGATGAAGAGTGGAGGGAGGTGCTATAGATTAGTACAGGTCCTTAGAGGAATTAACAATTCCCCATAATGACCAATCCAGCTGTCATCCTCATGCAGATTCCACCATCTGCTACTCATTTCACTTTCATTGATTTATGTTCTGCTTTCTTCGCTGTCCCTCTTCACCCTGACTGTCAATATCTATTTGCATTCTCCTACAGAGGGGTGCAACATACATGGACACGATTGCCCCAGGGCTTCATAGATAGCCGCAGTATTTTCTCCCAGGCCTTACACAACTGTTTGCAATATTTTCAACCAAGCAATGGGTCTGTCCTAATTCAATACGTAGATGATTTGTTGTTGTGCTCTGATTTGTTCATGTCATGTCTAAATGATACTAAATTGTTGTTGCTTCATCTTTCACAAACAGGGCACAAGGTTGCAAAGGACAAGTTACAGCCATGCTAGACTACGGTCAAATACTTGGGACACTGTCTAATCCAGGGGCTAAGAAACTTGACAACAAACAGAATTCAGGCAATACAGACTATGACACTGACACAAAACCAGCAGCAGATCCGTACCTTCTTGGGGATGTGTGGATATTGCAGGACGTGGATCCCAGGTTTTTCTATTTTGGCATTACCATTGCAGGACTTAGTTTCATCCTCAAAACCCTACTGTGTCACACACACTGAGGAAACTTAGTAGGCCTTCCTTAACCTTAACAATAGTCTGATGAGAGCACCTGCCTTGGGAATACCAGATTATGAAAAGCCCTTTGAATTATATTGTACGGAAGCTGATGGTAGCGCAGCAGGTGTCCTTACACAGAAACATGGTGACACTAGCAGACCTGTAGCATACTACAGTGCACAATTGGACACTGTGGCAAGATCACTCCCGATGTGTTTAAGAAGTGTAGCTGCAACTGCTCTTCTGGTAAATAAGAGCGAGAATGTAGTATTAGGGCATGATACAACTGTCTATACACCACATGCAGTTTCTGCTTTGTTGAATTCAGCCCAAACCAGACATGTCTCTTCAGCAAGGTTCACAAATTGGGAACTAGCTCTGATGGCACCTGCAAACATCACCATTAAATGGTGCAATACATTAAATCCAGCAACATACTTACCATATGTGCCTCGAGATGCACAAAGGGTGGAAGGAGGTGAGTTTCTGGTTGGAGGTGAGATTTGCAGGTATACTGACACACATGATTGTATGGAATATTTGAATCAGACCTTTACTGCTAGACCAGACATACGTGACACACCATTGGAAGAGGTAGATTTGACGTTTTACACTAATGGGAGTTGTCATAGACAGACAGACACAGGAGAACTATGTACCGGTTATGCTGTTGTAGATGACAAGGATGTTATAGAAGCACACCAGCAGCACATTCACAGCACATAAAAGGACTTCTGACAGCAATACAGTTACCAAATGCAGTAGCCGTCATCAAATGCAAAGCCCACACATACAAAGAAGACCCGGTGTTGATGGGCAATAACAGAGCAGATGAAGCCACCAAATGGGCAGCAGGGTTACGTGTAAATACACCAACTAACAAAGTGATGGTCTTCCAGACAATAGACACACAGAAATGAATTGAAATGCAAGATTTGTGTTGCCTACAGGAAAAGGCGGTCAAGAGTCCTCTGGACTCTGGAGAGATGATAAAGGTAGGCCTGTGGCTCCCAGGGCATACTACCCAAGCCTGGCTGAGGCAGCTCATGATCTGACTCACCTGGGAAAAGAAGGTATGTGCAAGTTGGTCAGAGCATATTGGTGTGCACCAGGCTTTTCTTCGCAAGCTGGAAAGAGGAACATGTCCTGTCTGACTTGTTTGAGGAAAAATGTCGGGAAGACAATACCTACCGAGCAATCACATATCCCTTCGACAGATGGACCTTTTCAGGTAATACAAATTGACTTAATCCAATTACTACCTTGCAGGAATCTCAAGTATGCATTCATTTGTATTGATTAATTTCTAATTGGGTGGAGGCATATCTAGCAGCCACTAATACTGCTGTTTTTAATGCTAAGAAGATTATTCAGGAGTTTGCATGCAGATATGGTATCCCTAGAATCATAGAAAATGATAGGGGTACTCATTTCACTGGTGATGTTTTCCAGAACATGTGTAAACTTATGGTAATCAATAGTAGACGTCAAACCCCCTACCAACCACAAGAAAGTGCCAAGGTGGAGACAGTAAATGGTACTATCAAGAATAGACTGAGTAAGATAATGGCTTAAACTGGATTTGGATGGTCAGAAGACTTACCGCTCGTCCTCCATAGCATCAGAACCACTCCCAGACCTCCTCTTAATCTGTCCCCCTTTGAGATACTGTTTGGAAGGCAACCTCATTTGATTATAGGCCCACAAGATGATTTGAAGTGTAATAATGAGATTACTGTGCAATATCTTATAAAAATGAGCAGACAATTGAAACAACAGCAACAGAAACTGAAAATGCTGTTACCTGCCAGAAACAAATTGTCATAATGTTGAACCTGGAGAATATGTTATGATCCGAAATTTCTTATGCTCAGGTTGTTTAACAGACTGGTGGGAAGGTCCTTACCAGGTGTTGATGACAAGTACCACATCCTTGAAAGTAGCAGAAAGAGATACCTGGGTCCATTCCACTCACTGCTGAAAAGTCAACCCCCCGAAGGAGATACAAGGCGAAGTCGAGACTGACAACGTGGACCTTGATTGCAAACCTGTTATAGGAGAACTAGAGACTGCAGTGAAAACACCTGAGCCAGAGACTTGTACAGACTACTTTCCCAGCAATGGAGTGGTGATTTGTTTCTATTTCTTGTTCCAGGGTTCTTCTCATTTTTATTTGTTTCAGGATTTCCTATTTCTCTGATGGAGGACAGATGACAGAGAGGGAGGCTGATAGTGATGTTGATAGAGTGAAGTCGGAGGAGAGAGTGATAGAATGATCAAGGCAACACATTGTCAATCTCAGTTCAGGGATTATTAAGAGATCTGTTAGCCATGGAACTCGGAGAGAGCGTGAAGGGCTTTTGTCTGAGGAGTATTGTATCTGTGAGTACTGTGGATCCCTAGTTGATGAGAAATGCATACAACGATGCCAGTCCAAGAATAATCTGTATTCGGGCATCCTTTAGAGGATTACCATTCCTTAGTGGGTAAGGTCTTAAACAAGACTGAATGTTGGGTGTGCACTCACGTGCCTCAGGGACAACATAATGTAGGATTAGTACCATTCCCATTAAATTTCTCTGAGGTCCTTGAATTATGGGGAGGGAGGTCCATAGACAGGAAATATAACATCACCTGGTCCCCTATTTAAAGCTCCGACAATACTCCATAGATCGGTCTTTGCTGTGTCTAAACATATCAAACATAGAAAGACAGGGTAATTGGGAAGCAGACTTATTAGATCAGACAATGGCTTGCCACACCAGTAGTGATAAACCCCAGAGATGAGGACATAGGAACAGACCAAATGTGGTATCTATTGGAAAAGTTCCTATGGATTATTGTCAAAATGTTATTCAGGCTGAAACGTGTCTTGAGCAGATGGGGACAATAGGTATAGGTAGTTTTGTTAAAACTTTATGTGATATTGTGCAGGATCGTAATATACCTTATGTCCTCCCAGATAATGTATACTATGTTTGTTGAAGAAGGGCTTATTCTTGGTTATCTCTAAGTTCCAAGGGTTTATGTTTTATAGGCAAATTGGTCACAGAGGTAATGACCCTTACACATGACGAAAATATTGGTAACCATAAAACCACACCACCTCCATACATACACATGCAGTATGAACATCACGACAAAAGAAATATGATCCCTGGTGAAGAACATATAGCCACACAGTTGATTAGTGAAACGACTGGTTTCCAAATTTTGATAGCATTAGATCCCACCAGGATCACTCGGGGAACTTCAAATTTCAGATATATCCAAGACCTGGCTAAATTAATAGACAACATCACTGAGATTTATGATGACACTTTCAGGTATATGGCTAAGGAGCTACAGGCTTATAAAAATGGAATTGGTACAACATAGGCTAGTGTTAAACTACCTGACATCTATTACTGGTGGATATTGTGTGACTTTGACCATCCAATTTGGTGTCAAGTGTTGCACATACATCACCAATAATACTAATGACCCCAAAGAGGTGATTGACCGGAGAATGGATGAAATTCTACAACTGAAATGGGAATTTCAGAAGAATCATAATTCTTCACTGTACGAGTTGAAGGAAGCGGTAGAGGAATGGTTCTCATGGTTGAACCCTATAAAATGGTTCTCCGGTCTAGGACAGTGGGTCCAGGAAATGATTACTAGTGTAGGTAAGCTCCTTATTCTTATACTTGTTGTCATTTTAGTAATTGGTTTATGTGTCAGATGTGTTCCTACTGTGTTGAAGTGTGGAAAACGTACCACCAAGGTAAACAGTGAAAATGAAATCATGATGGTGGTGAGTAGTGGTAGTATAGGTCGATAAAGAACTACATTATGATCCTGAAATTGAATGTACCATCAGATAATAAAATGTGAATAGGCTTAGTCATGTATAATAATATATATCATAAATGTTACATTAAACATCATAGATAATGTATTCTCAATTCCCCCAAACTAGCTTTATAGGTTAGATGAGGTCCCATCCTTCCAATGGTCCCCTATAGATCCACTGAGTGCATATAAGGGTTGTTTTACCCTTTTCTGAGGCGCACTATTGACGGTTCAATTACCGAATTGTGTCATACCGTATAGAACATTAGATAATAATTTATTATGCATGACTAAATAGGTTAAGAACAGAATATGATAGTGTTATGTTTGCTATCAAAGGGTGGACTGTCAAAGTAAAATAATTGGGCATGATCGCTTTACAATTATTATCTGATTATATAGTCGTCTATAGTCTGATGGCATGTTATTAGGACGCTACTTTGCGTCGGTGCAATCCAATGCGCACAAATGCGATTGCACACATGTATTCACATACACACACATACAAAGATGCACATATGCAAATTCCACACACAGACACACATATGCAAACGCATACATATAAAATGGTTCCCACATATTAAAGATAATAATCTGAGTTATTTAAAGGTATTGTTAGCTAATAATTAAGATGTAAGACGTACTTAAAAGAGATCTAAGGTTCAGAATACAGTGGACATGTCATGTTTGGTATCACACTAAATCCCTGTTTATTTGCAGACATCCATTTCTATCGGCAAAGAAGTCGCATGATACGTCTGCTAGTTATGGATGATAGGGAGTTATTGAGTAGAATGCTATTTCTTGTATGCAGTTTTGTAACCAGTTTTAACCTGTTCTTTAACAGGAAGATACACAATGTGACTGTTGGAAGACTGATCCATACCCCCGATGACACCGTATGAACTGACCAATGACTGGATTGACCAGAAGCAAGAACCAATGAAAACCTGCCAACTGTGTCCTTTGTTATCTCTGTAACCTGTACCGTATATAGGCTTGTGTACTGGCTTCAGTGTTCAGACATCTTCTTTGCAACCGCAGACTTTAGGACTGAATAACTGTATACTGGGACCAGTGAGTATGCGTATGTATCGGCTGTACCTATTGTTAATTTTATTGCTTTTTACTCTAATTGTTAAACTTATATCGTGTTATCCCTTTTTACATAAAATTACTTTTGTGCTTTGGAACCACACGATTAGACTGAAAAGCAATTCTTTCTAAAGTGACTTGTACCACAAATTAGCGACTGAAGGCAATCATAGGAGCCTAACCCTAACCTAACCCTAACCATGCTATGCTCCCTAATCCTAACCCTCCCCCCCCCCGCAGCTAATGCTAAGGGCACCCCAGACTTAACTAATTTAGCCTGGCTTCCTTCAGCGTTCCAGTGTCAGGATTAAGATAGGCATCAGTATTTCAATGCCTATCTTAAGTCCTTTGTTGGGATTCCCCCGTCGGTATTGAGACCGACGGCATCACGTCCGCCAGTCTCATAACTACATCCCATAGAGACAGTTTATCCTTTACCAGTGTAGTAGACATCCTACAGCAAAAATCAGTAAGCCTGTCATCTGTGTTTACAGCCCAGTGCTAATTCAGAAGATACAAATGAGTCAGAATTCAACAGTTTAGTTCCACAGGTATTATTTTGTATCAGACCAGATTATAACATTGTGCCTTTTATCGTGCAAAACTGTAACACTGCAGTTGAAAAGTCAGTATGCTAGCACTCTAGGCATGTAACAAGGCAGTGTTTCAGCAGGTAAAAATATCATTCAGTTTCGTCAGGACTGATGTGGGGCTCACGGTGTAAAAAGTCACTCCACCTGCGCTGAACTGACCACAGTCTCCTGTCTTGGGAATGCAGGTAGGCCCTTTGCTTTGACTGGTTGTCCCTGCCTTTCTTTGCAGTGCACCAGGATTAGCAACTAGGGCTCACTGGCCCTGATTCAGCGCCGCTCGCAAAAAGTGAGCGCTCGCTCTAAATCAGGGCGGCTGCTTTTTTTTTAAAACCAGCCTCCTGGCCACTTGCAAAGCTGTGGGTGACCACCCACAGCTTTTATTAGCAGCCAGGTTATGATTGCGACCATCGGGCTTGCGATGAGACCCTTGTGGTAGGGTCTCCTCTGCCGCAAGCCCCAGTGAGCTTCCAGCTCTAATAGAGCCAGAAGCTCACTACTGACATCACTAGTGATGTCAGTAGAGCTGCCCACAGACAGCAGGCGTTCCTTCAGGAATGCCTCAGTTTGTCCAGCCACCCCCCCGCCCCGCCTACAAAACGGGGCGAGCTGTCAATCAACATCGACAGCCGACATATGACAGTTCCCACGTAGGTAACTGGCCTATAGCGCTAATGGCTGAGAGTTGGACCTCCAATCAGATGGCTTCTACTTGGGAATGCAGATGCAGTATGCAAACACAGTACAAAATTTCAGAGACTGGCAGCAGAATAATGTACTGTACAGTATGTATATATACGTAAAAAATTACCAATAAAAAAAGTTACCCAATTAGAAAATAACTCGCAAATCATTGTGAACTTGACACAGGGAGTAGTAGTGTAGTAGATTTATGTATTTAGACACTGTACAGCGTACTGAATAGTATATAACTAAGAAACAATAAATACATTTTAAAAAGCAGCTATCCACTTAGACAACAAGTCACAATTTGTTTACTGCATGTTCACGTGTGACTGTTTACACTGTCCTTACGTGATTGGCCGTCTGTATTGCCTTGCTATAGTGTAGTACATTTATTCATTAAAATATACAGTACAGTACTGTAGTTTTACCCAATTGGCTATTTGTTGCATGCGCAGTGCAGTTTAGGAAAAGTGACATCTGTTGGACAAAAAGTAGTATTACACTCTCTGACATCTCTGTGTATTAAACTGTTAGTGAATACACCATGCTGTGTTCAGGTGCAGGTGTAGAAGATGCGGCAAGCCTGCCACACTACATTGCATATGGACGTTAGACATACGATGACACATCTGTATGCGGGTCTTCAATATTCATGAACATATTGTGGACCAGATCTATTGCCAACTACACAAAAGCCAGATACTTATGGAAATAGGAACAAACCAATATATGATTGTATGAATAATGAATTGTTTGACTATTGATCTGACAATTTTTCAATAACAAATTATTACTATATAAATAATTCTAATATAATTTTATACCCTATTGATATAAACAGTGAGTAATGATAAAATCACTTCAGTGTTTACCAGGAAAACTTGTGTATTAGGAGTAATACATTTTGAAAATATATATAAGCACTTACCACAATACTGAAATACTAGTTGAAAGACACTCAGCAGTAAATAAATATTTATTAGCACTAATCAAATGCATATAAATTAAAGTGGATATGTAACAGGTTTCTGTATAACATATACACAATCATTTGCTTGAAATAGAATCTTTCATGCACTCATGAAGATAAATCAGTGTCAGGTTGGTTCCAATCCTGTAGTGCTAATCAAGGAACAATAAAGACTGCATATACAGTCCAATTTGGCCCATCCATTACCAGCAAAGTGTCTTCCTTGGAATGAGGGACATCTAGGTAATAACTTATAATAATGTCTTTGGAATGCCATTAAAATAATAAACCAAATGCAGTTCTTACTTACTGTATATCATTATGGATATTAGTGTATGTCACCCCAGAGATTTCTATCCTGCAGAGAAGGTAAATATAGCCGCATAACTCCCTGATTACTTCTAAAATATCTATATAAGATTTTACACTTGTGAATGCATTATCCCAGTTCTGAAAATAGTTTGATAGATATTTAAAAATGAGTACTTCCCAAATGTTTTCTTCTACCATCTCCTAGGTTCAATAAAAGTCATCCCAAGTGTCCCTGACCCACTGAGGTAGATAATAACACAAAACAGTAAAGGTGCGCATCCAAAACCCGACTATGGAAAGGAAGAATGATTACGATCCCCTGTAGTGCCTATACTGAACGATATGTTGTTCAGTGTAGGCACCCTCCATCATCCCTGAACATGGTCAATCTGTCATTATCGGCAGATTGACAGACATGTTCAGGCCGATGATTGATGTCAGAAATGACCAGCGGGAGTGTGCATCGAGGATCGTTTCCGACATTATAGTGCACAAATAATGAGCGATTGAATGATTACGATGTCGTAATCGTTCAATCATTCATTAAAATCACCTACTGGATACGCGGCTTAACTATTGCTTTCACATTAGTGTTATTTAGTACCCTCATTAGTAAGCACACAGCCACCAAGGGAGTGGTACCACCCAGTTTTGGGAAATCACACACCAATAGATTGATGTGCAGTAAAGTGTAGAACAGTACAGTATTATACACTATAGGCTCTATTTATCACAGTCTGATGGGTTGTGATATTATCGGCCAAATTCGCATTGCGATATTTGAATACATCATAGAAACATAGAATTTGACGGCAGAAAAGAACCACTTGGCCCATCTAGTCTGCCCTTTTTTTACCTTTTGGTAACCTAAACCTTATGTGATCCTCAGTTCTTTGTAAGGATATTCTTATGCCTATCCCAAGCATGTTTAAATTGTTCTACTGTCTTAGCCTCTACCACCTCTGATGGGAGGTTATTCCACTGGAATTGGTATGAAATACCGCCGGCCGCATGGCCGGCGGTTCGATTCCCGGCAGTGGCAGCCCGACATCAGCAGAGATCCCGGCAGCGGAAGCCCGACAGCGCTGGAAATCCCGATCGTGGATAGGTAAGTATTGTCTAACCTAACGTAACCCCCCTAACCCTCACCCTCCTTAGGGGTGTCTAACCCTAACCTCCCCCCCGCCTAACCCTAATCCCCCCTCTAAGTGCCTAACCCTAACCACCCCTTCCCCGCTGCCTAAACCTAAGTCCCCCAGGGGGGTGCCTAACCCTAAGTCCCCCCCCGGGGTGCATAACCCTAACCCTCCCTCCCCCTAGCCTAACCCTAACCCTCCCGGGGGGGTGCCTAACCCTAAGTCCACCCCGGGAGCCCTAAACCTAACCCTCCCCCCCAGCGGCTGTCCGCTCGCGGCGCCCGGAATCTCTACAATCGGGATGCCGGGCACCGGTCTCCCGGCGTCGGGGAAATGCCGGGCATCTACATCTAGACGCCCGGCATTTCACCCTTGTCGGGATATGACAGTCGGGAAGCCGGCTGCCGGTATTTAGGCAGTCGGCTTCCCGATTGCATACCATTCCACTTATCTACTACCCTTTCTGTGAAGTAATTTTTCCTCAAATTTCCTTTGAATCTACCTCCCTCCAGTGTCAGTGCATGTCCTAGTGTTTTAGTACTTCTCTTCTTTTGAAGAATGTCTCCCTCCTGCACCTTGTTGAAACCCATGATATATTTGAAAGTTTCTATCACAAGGATGTATCAAATATCGCATGCATGGACAGAGGGCCTGATTCAGAGCCGCTTGTAAGCGGTGGCTCGTTCGCTCCGAGCGATGTTCGCACATCTGCGCATGCGTATGGGTTGTAATACGCATGCGCGAACCAGTCAGTGCGGTCGGAAATCGTGTGCTCGCAAAATAGCGAATGCCTGCTAATTTGAGTGACAGGATGAGGTGTTTGTGGGTGGTAACAGGGGAAGGTGCTTGAAAACGGGGAGTGGAGATCCGAACGCAGGCGTGCCAAACGGTCAAAATGGGCATTTTAAGGGTGTGCATAATCAACAAAGCAGCATCATTGACCACGTCATTTGGTTGTCTTTTAGTCTGAACTGCTCGCATGATTGTGGTAGGTAAATGCTACCACAAGAATAGCGAGCAGTTCATACGCCTTTCGATGTACTCGATGAATCTAATAAATAGCAGAGATGACGTATAATGCGAGCAGCCAGGGGGCGTTTTTTTCAAAATAGCGAGCGCATGTTTCGTTCGCTTGTTCAGACATAGAGGCGTCAACAGACCGCAAAGAGCGAGCGCTTAATTTAAATATCCGGCCCCTTTTTCAGAACGACCATCCGCAAATAGCGTCCGGCTCTGAATCAGGCCCAGAGCTCGCACAAAAACTCTGTCCCTGTGAATCCACTTCACACACTTCTCATTGTATTAATCGCAAAAAATACAGTGAGTAGGTGTCTCCGTATGCACTGCCAGCTCACCAACCCCCCTGCGCGATTGCCCCTCGTGATACCTCCCTTGTTCAGTTTACCCTTACCTGTCCAGTAATCGGTGCTCCAGTGAGGTCCTCTGGTACTCTGGTCAGATGATCTCTGAGTTCCTGCACTGTGACCTTTGTCAGCTGCTCTATGCAGCAGCTGACCAAGGTCACAGTGCAGGAGTCCAAAGACCAGCTGACCAGGGTCCCAGAGGACCTCACTGGAGCATTGGTGACCAGTCCCTGGATACAGGTAAGTGTTTTGGGGGTTATTATTTTTATTTTTTTAATTGGAGAAGCTTGTGATCTATTTAGACCTCAAAGCTGTTACAGGTGCCGGCTCCCGGCTCTGATCTGCCTGTCAGAGCATAGCAGGAGTCAAGTTAACAAGGGAAAGCCTGGATAAGCCATCTGAAGATGACGCTATTATCACAGGGCTTTTTTGCATTATACAATTTATTCTTAGTAAATCAGAGCAGATCCCATTTCCTATTACAAGTATGGGAAATGTGATCTGCTTACAAAACATATGCAAATTGAAGGGTCTGCAGTAGTTTTTCATGAAAACTGCTCCAAAAGCTCTTGAGTACATTTATTTGACACTAAAATAATTTGAAAAGGATGTGAAAACATCCTTTTTCACTTTTTTTTAGTAAAAATAATTTTGACAAATAGGGCCCTCAATGGTGTGCTGTGTAGAACAGTATTATATTTTGTCATTTTGCAGATGACAAGACAAATAAGTATCTTCCGAATCATGGGTATACAAAGAATGGGGCAAACCTCAAATCCCACCACAATGGTTCTACTAGTTGTGGCAGTGGTCTAAAACACAAATAAAAACAATGGTAATTCAGTGACAAGCAACTGATCATGCAACTATCTTAGGGGTCTATGTACTAAGCCTTGAAGAGAGATACAGTGCATAGAGATAAAGTACCAACCAATCAGCTCCTAACAGTCATTTTCAATAACAGCTTGTAAAGTGACACTTAGGAGCTGATTGGTTGGTACTTTATTTACATCCACTTTATCTCTCTCCAAGACTTAATACATAGACCCCTTAGTATTCTAAAGACCCCAACTTGAGAAAATTAGTTTCTCAATTCACAGAGGGTTTCTAGAAAATACAGATCTAGATTACAAAATGTAATACAATACCAAACTATAATTCATTACAATATTGCCAATATTGATTTGATTTTTATATGTATGTCTTTCACTTTATAATCCTGCACTCCCTATCTATAGCTTACTACTACTGCTCCTTATATGCTGTATTTTTATTAGAGATGAGTGGTTTGGCAGAAAACAAACATACCCAAACTTGGGGATTTCAAGGAGAACCGAGCCCTGGTTCAGATCTTCCTACCAAGTCCGGATCTCAAAATGAGGTTTTGGATTGCATATAAGAGTCCCGCCCAAAATAAAAAAAATTTCTGGCATCAATCTGAAGTCTTTTAATAAAAATGCATGGAAAATGTAACAGTCCCATTTGGTGGCAGATAAGTTTAACTATAGTAGCTTTGTCCTCTCCTGGTGTAAAAATCGATCATTGATCAGTCGATAGAAGAACGGGAGCAACCCAGTACTATGGCTGGCAGTTAAAGTACTTCTTCAGCATGTAATTTTAAAGAAGATCAATGGGTAAGAAAAGGTGTAAGGAAGGGCACTCCAAATCTAAACAATATTTGACAATCTTTAATAAAACATCACCTCTTACTATGAAGGGAAGTGTTACTGCTAAAAAACATACAATTGCCAACATTCCACACACCAGACTCAGTGGCAAGGAAAGGCTCAGACCATGGCCTTTTTTGTGAGTTGTGGTCCTGCTACTGCTCTTTCATGCACTGGAATGCCTATTATTATTATTATTATTATTATTATTATTATTATTATTATCATTATCATTTATTTATATGGAGCCACAAGTGTTCCGCAGTGCCCTACAAAGTACATAAACAAATAAGTAAACAGTGACTTACAATACAATACAATACAATACAGGACATGGACATGGATAATAAACATAGCTATATAATAGCGAACTTTACACCCACATAAGAAGCCAAGTGTTAGTTGCCCTAGTGGGGAGCAAGAGATAAATGAAAGTACAGTTGGGTGAAGCACAAGAGGATAGAGGGCCCTGCTTGAAAGAGCTTACATTCTAAAAGGGAGGGGCAGACAAACAGGAGTAACACAGATGGGGTAGGTGGGGAGGAAGGAAGATGTAGCAGCAAGTTAGGATGTGAGCTGGAAGGCTTTAATGAAGTAGTGGGTCTTAAGAGCTTGTTTGAATAATTGTAGAGAGGTGCAGAGTCTGATGGGGAGAGGGAGGGAGTTCCAAAGGTGGGGAGCAGCATGGATAAAATCTTGGAGGCGGGAGTGGGAGGAAGTAATCAATTGGCATGAAAGGCAGCGTGTATTAAGTGAACAAATAGTGCGGACAGAAGAGTGAAGGAAGATAAGATCAGAGATGTAAATGGGCGAGGAATGTGTGAGGGCTTTGTAAGTGAATGTGAGAACCTTGAATTGGATTCTGAAAGGGAAGGGGAGCCAGTGGAGGGCTTGTAGGAGTGGGGAGGCAGATGTTGAGCATTTGGAAAGGAAAATGAGCAGAACAGGAGCATTGAGGACATACTGGAGATAAGAGAGATGGGAATTGGGGAGGCCAGTTAGGATGAGGTTACAGTAGACCAATCTGGAGATGACCAGTGAATGTATGAGAGTTTTGGTGGCATCCTGAGTGAGAAAGGGTCTGATCTTGGAAATATCCTGAGATGGAAACAACAGGACTGTGAGAGGTTCTGAATTTGTGGTTTGAAGGAGAGGGAAGAGTCCAGGATGACTCCAAGACAACACACTTTGGGACTAGATGAGATCGTTATGCCATCTATTGATAAATAAATAGTGGGAAATGAGGTTATTTGGGAGAGTGGGAAGATGATCATCTCAGTCTTAGACATATTAAGTTTGAGAAATCGCTGGGACTTCCAGGAAGCTGAGAGACAATTGGAGATACGAGTTAGTAGAGAGGGGGAAAGATCAGTTGAGGAAAGGTAGATCTGAGTATCATCAGCATAGAGATGATAATGGAGTTCAAAAGAGCGGATGAGTTTACCTAGTGTGGACGTAAAGAGAGAGAATAGTTGCGGTCCAAGAACAGAACCTTGGGGAACACCTACTGTAAGAGGCTGTGGGGGAGGAGGAGTCATGAGAGAAAACAGAGAAAGAATGGTCAGAGAGGTTGGAGGACAGCCAGGAGAGAGCAGTGTCACGTAGACCAAGGGAGTGAAGGATATGCAGCAGGAGATTGTGGTCCACAGTGTCAAAAGCAGCAGAGAGGTCAAGGAGAATGAGTAGGGAGTAATGGCCCTTGGATTTGGCAGCAAGGAGATCATTGCTGACTTTCGTGAGGGTATTTTCCGTGGAGTGGAGAGAACGGAAGCCAGACTGATGAGGGTAAAAGAGGGAGTGGGAGGAAAGAAATGTGGTGAGGCGGTTGTAAACAATATGCTCAAGGAGTTTGCAGGCAAAAGGGAGGAGAGAGATGGTTCAGTAGTTAGACTGTTAGGATCAAGTGTAGGTTTTTTAAGAATGGGGAGACAAGGGCATGCTTGAATGCAGAAGGGACAGTGCCAGAAGAGAGGGAGAGATTAAGGAGGTGGGCAAGATGGGAGCAGGCAGAAGGAGAGAGGCAGTGGAGGAGGTGGGAGGGGATGGGGTCAAGGGGGAGGTGGATTGGGAGAGGACTGGATGAGGCCCATTACTTCCTCTCCAGGTACAGGGAAAAAGGATGCCAAAGTTAGTAAAGTGGATGGGAGGGTCGATCCAGGAAAGGAGGAGGTGGAGAGCTGGGGGACTGGTTGGATATGATATCCTGAAATATGGAATTAATTTTAGATGTAAAATAGTTAGCAAAGTCGGTGGCAGAGAGCAAGGAGGGGAGATGAGGAGGGGGTGGGCAGAGAAGGTGGTTGAAGGTGGAAAAGAGATGCTGGGGATTTGAGGACTGGGAGGAGATGAGATTCTTGAATTATGACTGTTTAGAGAGGGAAAAAGCAGCACTGTAGGATGACAGCAGAAATTTGAAATGGAGAAAATCAGCCTGAGAACGTGATATTCTCCACTGTCGCTCGGTGGTTTGTGAACATTTTTGCAAGTATCTGGTGCATTTGGAATGTCTGGGTTGAGGTGTGGATTTGCGTGGGTGAGTAATGATCGCCAAAGCAACAGAGTCAAAAGCAGAAGTAAGGGAAGCATTGTATAGGGAAGCAGCTTGTTCAGGACAGGAGAAAGAGAGGATTGGGGAGAGAAGTGAGTCAAGTAGGGAAGAAAAGAAGGCAGTGTCGATAGATTCAATGTTACACTTAGTGATGGTGGCTTTTGGATTTAGAGGAGGGAAGGGGAGAGGGAAAGGTTAAAAGAGAGAAGGTGATGGTTAGAGGGGGAATGGGGAATTACAGTAGGCAGAAATATCACAACAGTGAGTAAATACCAAATCAAGCAAATGCCCACTCACATGGGAGGGTGAGGAGGTCTATTGGGAGAGGCCAAATGAAGAAGTGAGGAGTTTGGAGGTAGAGGATTCAGTGGGTATATCAATTGGAATATTGAAGTCACCAAGGATAATAGGGAAGGTCTGAGGAGAGAAAGTGATTGAGCCAGGAAGCAAAGTTGTCAAGGAACTTGGAGGGAAGGCCAGGGGCATTGTAAATGACAGCTACTTGGAGATGTACTGGTTGGAAGAGGAGTATAGCATGAACTTGAAATGTGGAGAATGTAAGGGATGTTTCTGAGGGTATGAGTTGATATGAGTAACCAGGGGACAGAAGGACTCCATCACCACCCCCATGGCGACCCCAGGCCGAGGTGTGTGTGAGAGTGTGAGGCCCCCATAGGAGAGAGCTGCAGGAGAAGTGGTGTCAGAAGGTAAAATCCAGGTTTCAGTAATGGCAAGGAGATTCAGGGAGTTGGAGATGAAAAGGTCAGGGGTGGGGGACAGTTTTTACAGACTAATCTAGCATTCCAGAAGGCACAGTATAGAGTGACAGAGTTGATAGGATAAATGTGAATGAGATTATCAGGGTTGCTATAGCATGGAGATGAGATAACTTTGGGAGACCAAGATGAATAGAGTGTAGAGATCATGCAGGCTTGTGAGCTAGGAGGGGAACCAGTAGGAGGTGGGCAGGGAGGGAGATTAAGGAGACATGGATAGAGGTGGGTTGAAGTGACAGGGAGAGAAGTGAGGGAGGAGAGATTAGCAGTGGGGTAGTCAGATCCTGGGGAAGGGGTATAAGAGAAGGAAAAAGGAGTAATGGGAGAAGAGGGGGAGGAAAGCAGAGAGAGAAGGGGAGATAGGAGGAGGTGGAGGAGACCAGGGAAAAGAATAGAGGTGGAATCAGGGGCAGAACAAAATATTAGGTAGAAACTGAGTGAAGGGAGGAGTTAAAGGCAACATGGCCATGATGAAGATGCGGTAAATAGGGGAATCAAACTTGCCTATTACAAAAGCCAGGGCAATCTTCTTTAACCTTGCATTCACCACCTTCTTGCTCTGACTATAGGGGGTATATTTACTAAAGTGTGGGTTTTTAGAAGTAAAATTTACATTAATTGAATTATGTTATCATGTGTTGCAAGTTTCTCTCTGTGGTAGTATGCAGAGGCCTATGACCAAAATCCAGTGCTACTTCAATATATTGAAGCATTATATTATCTCTACATTTATAGCTTATATATATATATATATATATATATAATTCATTGGTCTGTTCATTTGCTTGTCTGTCCAGTTATGCATTCGGACAACCCTGCACTGATTGCAATGAAAATAATGCAAGGTGGTCCGGTTGGATCCTGGACAGGTTTTAGGGAGGTTTGGGTCCCAGTTGGACCTCCCATTGGTGTATGCTGGGCAGATCTTTGAACCAGGGAGCCTGTTCTGGACCTTCAACTAGATGGATTTGGATGAAAACTTCACAGAAGTGGCAATTGGTCTAGGTTGCCTAACATAATAACTTGAAGATTTAAACCCAGGCATCACCAGGTACCTTCAGCTAGTTTTTAGAATATGTGTGTTACTGTATGTTTATACTTGTAAATGTAGGCTTTTTCAATTAGCCTTAATAAAAGTTAAATTTTATAATCAGTTTATGTAAGTGTGCCCACTAAAAAGAGTCTTCTTGTCTCCCTTAAGTCAAGATTGTGGCAGCAGCTCTTGCCAGCTATAAGAAGGACAGTGTCATGCCTGGGCATAGGACCAAAAAGTCACCTCTTCCATGTGGAATAATTTTTATTCAAATCCTGGCAACATTTGTCAAGTCATCTGTACCATTTGTGCTGCCAAAGTAAATAGATGTAGGGATGTTAAGCATCTAGGTACCTCCTCCCTGTTACATAAATAATTTTCATGAACTTGCTGCAACTTATCAAAATCTGTAAAATCATGTAACATAATAACTAGCAGTCCAGCATCAGCTACCAGAAAAGATCCCAGTACATCTAAATACCATCACCAACGCCAAATAATCAACCTTCTCATTAATGATTGGAGGTAGTCCTGCATACAATTTGCAAAATCAAACTGACTTCTCCCCTATCCAGGACTCCTAAAAAGAATCTTTGTGCTCTAGGCCTACTGCTTCTGCTGGTGATTTTTATCACATACTGTATGGGGACCAAGAAGAAGACTAGTAGTTTCACACAATAATTGTCTGTGAAGCAATAATTTGCTAGCGTAACCAAGTATGACAGCTGTCATCTTGTTGCACAGCAGATCACTGAAGCCATGGTGCTTATGCTAGCATTAGATCTGTGTCTAACTTCTGCCATCAATGCATCTGATTTAGATGAGTAGTCATGTGTCTCCACTACTAAATTCCTTCTCAATTCTGTTTTATCAGAACAGCAATTCTTCACCTGTACCGGGACATTAAAAAAAGCTATTATTTGACTAGAAAATTACATTGTACTAACTAACTATCTAATTTACTACAGATAAAGTATGTGGACAATGGGTACTTGTCAAACTAAATATTACATAACTTTGACAGCACATTGGGTAGGTGTATCACCAATAGTAGCAGTATCTAACATAATGCCAGCTCATTTACAGACCAGCTACTCTTTGTATGTTCACTAAGAAGCATACCATTGTCAATCTATTGAACAAACTCAGGGATGTGATAACAAAAGGACTTACCCTGTTATAACTCTGGATTAGTTGTTTCTGCCATTGGAGCTAACATTGTACAAAAATTACAACTGTGTGAATTTCAACACATACCATATATTGCACACACAATAAACTTGTGCAGGTCCATTCAGGAGATGTTGGCTGTGGCCCATAAAATTTTGGTAACTTTTGGTATTCAACAAATGCATGTAGAAGATTGCAGCAGCTGCAAAAACAGTATAATTTGCCATGCCACCAACTGAAGCAAAAGGTAGTAACCAGGTGTAATTCCACCCTTTATAAGCTTCAGCAACTGGAGGAAGAGTAACAAACCTTCCCAATGTACTGTACACATCAAGTCATGATATAGTGAAAGGGTGGTCATGTTAACTTACTGCAGCACACTGGAGAACACTTTCAGTTTTATGCAAACTAATCAAACCCTTTGAAATGATAATAAATGAAGTGAGTTTAGGCACTGCCAGCCTGAGTCAGGTCATACCATTAATTAAACTACTGGAAAAGCAGCTACTGTACATAAGCTGATGGAGGAAATTATACAAAGTGATTCTGCTAAGTATGTTGGACTTTTGGACAAAGTTTTTATTTGCTTTCATAGGACTCAAGGGTTTGCAACATCTTGCAATTGGATCAGTACATGTTGGCAACAATGCTTGAACCATGGAATGTATTTCTTTCCAACTGATACATTTTAAGATATGCATAGAGCTCCTTGCCAGCTCAAATGGCACATTAAATTATGTCTCCTACTTCATTTTATCCTGCAAATACTGCTGGCAGGAAAAAACTAACCTTTTCCATGAGACTCACTGGTGATGATGATGAGTCAACTCAGCACACCAGAGTAAAACATTATGAAATCTGGTCAGCATTAAAAGAAGTTCCCACAATTATTAACACCTTTACATGACTCAGTTTGACTCAGTAAACATCAATAAAATGGTGGAGGATTACTTTAATGACAATATACAAATTAGCATCTCACACAGTCACTTTGAATACTGGGAGGAAAAAAGGCAATTTTGACAAACTAGCTATGGTGTACTTAAACTTCTCAATCTCCAGTGTGTACTCAGAAAGAGCATTTAGCACAGCCAGGAACCTTGTGAACAATCAGTGTTGGAGACTACTTCCAAAAATATGGAAAAACTGATGTTCATCAAATGAACTATAAATTCCATGAGGACCTTTGCCGCAAATTAAAACAAAGAACAGAGACTTCTGTAGTGCTTGGTTTGTTAATCTGTGCATGATCTTTTAATATGAGGGTGGATACAATTACATCATGCATCAATTTTCATTATGGGTTTTGCCAGGCAGAATATATTATTCTTACTGTACTTTACTGGAGGTTTTGGCCTCAAATCAAAATTTTATTAATACAAAGCAAAGTTCTGACAACATGAAAACAAGCTTACAAGTCTCCATGCGATTATCATCACTTTGCTCCTGTACAATGATGTGAATAGTGATGGTGACAGTATGAATACGTGTAAATTATTATGGAGAATAAAGATGTCAGTGGATTATCTCAACCAAACTAAATTTATGGAAATACTAATAGACACCTTCTTGTAATTTGACTCTCTTTTATATACCCCTTAATTGACTATGATGAGTACAGATTGTCTGAGTTGTTTATTTCAGCATTTCCTTCCTTAATAAATATAAAGTATCAGCTCCTGCTTCTCAACTCCCTTCAAGAAGTCACAGCAGCAGTATACATCTCGTTCTAGACAGCCACTTGTCGCAGGCATTGATGTTCTGTATCTTGGTGTTAATTTCATTGGGGCTGCAGTTTGCTAGTTTGAGAAGTTTATTATTAACTTATTAATTAATTTCCACATTGTACTTTCTTTTTTCTACAATTAGCAATTTATATTGGCCTGAGGCCTGTGATTTCATATTTTGTATTGTACTAGGCTTTTACTTTTAGGCTATTAGTTCTTGATTAATGAAATCTTAATGTGCATTTTGGCTGTAGGCTATTAGTTCTTGATTAATGTAACCTTGATCTGCATTTTGCCTGGCGGCGGGATGCCTGCGTCGATATATTGACGGCCAGCATCTCGTCCGCCTGGCAAAATGCAGATGCCGCTATCTCTCTTACGATCTAGATATCAGCATCAGAATCCCAACAGTCAGCATCCCGATCGTAAGAGACTGAAACCAGGTGTTAGCCGTGGGGGGTAGGGGTTTGGTTTAGGCTCCCCCTGGGGGTACTTAGGGTTAGGGATCCCCCAAGTAGGGTTAGGGTTATGGTGTGGGAAGGGGGTGTTAGGTTTAGATGTGCTCAGGAGGACTTAGGGTTAGGCACCACCAAGGAAGGGTTAGGGTTAGCGGGGGGCAGGGGATGGTTAGGATACTTACCACCTAGTATCGGGATCTCCTGTCAGGCTTCCACTGTCGGGATTTGAACCAGCGGCTAAACTGCCACAGGTATTTCAATCCCATACCTATGTTTCATAGCTGTGTTATATTCTTTTAAACTGCTATATGTTTGTACCTCTGATCTGTCGCTTAGTTTAGCCAGACAGATCGCTGCAACCTTTGGCCAATATTGGTGAAAACAATATTATGTGCCGCGAGGTAGGTCACAATTGGATGGAAATGAGTGCAAATTTATGTTATTGATGTCAATAATACTGTACAAACAAAAATCACGTCCAAATCACCTAATTCAAAACCAAAACACTTGAGGGTGGTTTTACCAAAACTAAAAACAAAAAATGATGATGATTTAGAACCAAAACCAAAACATGGGGGTCTGCATACACTCTTGTTTCATCTCTGCTAAAGTATTTAGTAAAACTACTAACATACAATATTACTAATCTAATAAAATGTATACCTATCACTGACCATATTGGTACTACTGGCCGCGCTTTTTTTTAAAACAAAATACTAACAAAAAAGTCTATGTAGCTAATTAGTCATGAAATTAAATATGAACATACTAGTCTCCATGTAGAATGTCTTAATTCTACGTGGTTTGTTTTTCTATGAATCTGACTTGCCCATCTCTAATTAGGAGTCTAATGACCCAGTTCTATCACTCATTTCTCATTCAGGAACGTGGATGCGTTTCATTTTTCTTCCTTGTCATAGAAATCATTGCATGTAAAGAGGAACACAAGCAGCTGTCACTTCTTACAGATATGCAATTGCTTTCTAGAAATGATTACAAACACACAAACTCCCAATCACTCCTCTGCAGCTGTTTTGTGTACATCCTAAAAATATTTTTATCTTTTAACCCCATTCATACTGTGCAGACATGAGCTAACTATTGTGGGTTATTATAATTGTACTTGGTGAGATCTGCTCCATGCATACATTTTGTACATTAATAATAATAATAATAATGATAATAATTGTAATAATATTTTAATAATAACATAATAGACATTTTATTTCCTTTAAAGTACTTAATGTAATGCACCAATTAAAAGCTGGTTGTCTTCCTGTACTATAAATAACTTTTAACTAAAGTTGATGGCAGACTCCTGTGTTTTGGTTCTAACTCGTTGTGCTTTGGTTTTGGTTCTAAATCATTGTGTTTTTTTTTAAACCACCCTCAATTGTTTTGGTTTTGGATTCCTTTAAAAATGAAAAAAAAACCAGCTAAAATCATGTCAATTTGACCTGTTTTTTTCCTACAGTATTATGGACATGCAGTTTTATTTAAAAAACTTGTAAATTGTTTTTTAAACTAGAAGATAATTACTTCTTTTGGCTTTTATTATTTTGGGGTGTGGCTGACGGAGCCACAACACCCAATACTGTAAGTACAGTATTTTACCCCTTCCTGGCAAATACACACTGGCTTCAAACACACACAATCTTTCCTTGAATTATCTACCTTGTATTAAAATAAATTTTTTTACCAAAAAAAGTGTTTTCTTTCAGTTTTTTTTTTTTTGGTACAGCTGACCGTGCCAAAGCAACCATTGAGCACAGTAATGTATACTGCCTCTCAAACACACAAATCTTACCTTGAAATATCTAAATTGAATAAAAAACTTACAAATATTTTTAATCCAGAAAAATATGTCTTCTTTGGGGTGCAACTCACTGAGACAGCACAGTACCTTTTGGTCAGCTAAAATTGAAATCACCCTACTGTCTCTGCCCTCATACACACAGGGTCGTAGAGAGGGCGGAGACAGTGAAGCACCCGCTCCAGGTGCCAGAACTTGTTATGGGCGCCAGCCGGGCCATTTTCCTAACGCAGCTGCATCCGTTGCAACCACAGACTCTGCTCTTCGGCCGGTCTCTCAATGCTCCCAGCCAGCCCGGACTTCAGTACACTATGTATGAGACTACAGTGATGGGCTGTGATGTCCGCCGACATCACATGTAATTGCTGCGCCCCAGAATGCCTTGCAATCAGCATTCTTGAGACACACAGTTCCCAGCACGGCAAAAGTACTTAGAGGGGAACTGAAGTTCCCTTCTCTAAGCATTGGATCACTGGCTGAGGGCACTCAGACCTGGTTGATGTCATGCTGTGTGATCATCAGCCCCTCTGAGTGCTGCTTCCTGCTCAGTGGGTACTGACTGATCGGTCTCCTCTGAGATGCCTGTCATACTCTCTGCTGTGGATATATGGGATAGGATGGGGATGGGGGGTTGGCAAATAGGAGGATCTGTAATCAATCAAGGGGATGTGGTGTCACCTACAGAGCCATGGTCACTGGGGTGGGGGAGAAGTTATACTACTGAGGAATACAGGAATAGGCCAAAGGAGTAAGGAGATAAAATATGTGATAACATTACATGGGAAGGGATGTCAAAATGCTCAAGGATTGGGGTGCCCACAGAGTGTCGCCAGACATCCACAGGGGGGTGCTGTGACAATGCTCTTGCTCTGGGTGCCATGGTTCCATGCTATGCCTTTGCCTACACAATATATACTATAAATCTAGATTTCACCCTTGTGAAAACATTTGTAAGTGCAGCTCGCTTTAATACATACATACCCAGGAGGAACCTGTATTGCAGAGAGCTTGCTACAGTGTCTGATCCTCACATACACACAGATTAAAGCTGCCTTCTTTTCCACCCTTTATACCTATTCCAACCAGCTACAACTCTCTCCAGTTGCCACAATTGCAGCTGAGCTACAGCCAATAACCATCTCTATGCATTCTTCTATCTAAAATTGCACCTGAAATCACGGAGTGCTTTATTTACAGTTGGATTAAATGTTCCCATAATCTAGAAGTGCCAGATTAAACCATCAGGGTACCCGAGGACCACCCCCACTCCTCTTGCCCTCGTCCTCTTGTCAGCACTGCCCACATGGTGGCCCAACTCCACTCATCATCTACCCCACCCCCACTCATCATCAAGTCCGCCCGCACTCATCACCCTGCCAACCCCCTCTCATCATGCCCTTAGAAAATGCCTAGGACTGCACCTTGCAGCAGTGTGCTCCAGCTAGAAGGAGCCTCTGTGAGAGAAGATCCAGGACACTGTGCCCCCCCCTTAAATGTATATGCAATCTAGCCAAAGAATATGCTTAAGCACAAGTTTTGTTATATGTACAGCTTTAAATCTAACATGCAGAGGCATCCAAAACACAGTCACCATGAAGTAAAGTACACTTATGCTCAGTCTATGGAACACACAAATTTTGTTGTTTGGCTTGAAAAGCAACAATAGTCTACCGGCTGCATGCAGTTTGTTCTAAAGATTAAATGGCTGATTCTGAGTTGGGGGCATCTCTGTGTACAGAAGCCATCGGTCAGTCTTTGCATACCGTGTATGAGCAGAAGCAAATGTACACATTTGTCAGTATGTCTGTCCTATCCTGAGCCAGACAGAACTTGGCCGGAATTTCCCTTCCATGAAATTGGGCAATTTGGGGTGGGAACTGTTTGGTGGCAAAGCGATTGTACGTAACCACTCTGACTTGTAGGAATGCCATGAGAGTGCCATGGGAGTGCCATGGGAGTGTTGCAGATTGATCTGTGGGTAATATGACTTCCAATAATAAATAACAGTCTGTGATGAAACCACAATAGGAAAATGTAAGGCCAATGAAGTTAGTCATGCTGTAGAGTAACCAAAAACAGCTGAATGCCTTACTGTTGATGTAATTAATAATCTTGCCAATCAGAGGCATAACTAGGTATTTGGCACCCAGGGTAAGATGAAATATTGCACCCCCCCATCTTTGGCACACATGTCAAAAATGGGCATTGTTACCTGACTGTATTTTAGATTACTAAGAATGTATAGTAGCTTGATATAGTTAGGATTCACAAGATTTCACTGTACTAGCAGGTGGCTCAATAGGTAAGGTGACTGACTGCAAAGCATGAAGGTGCTAACTTCTATTCCAACCTATGACTCTATTTTACAGTAATAAGAATGTATAGTAGCTTGATACAGTTAGAATTCACCGGCTTTCACTGTGCTAGCAGGTGGCTCAATAGGTAAGGTGTCTGACTGCAAAGCATGAAGTAACAGGATCAAAATCTCAACTATGATTAGATTTTAAATTAAGGAGAATGTAAAGTAGCTTGATATAGTTAGAACTCACAAGGCTTCTCTTGTAACAGCAGATAGCTTAATGGTAAGCTGTCTGACTGCAAAGCATAAATGTACAGGTTTGATTCCCAGCTATGACTGTATTTGAAAATGTGAATATGACTGATGGGGAGGAGATGACGGGCTGGGATACCCCAGAGCAGGAAGCTACAGTACATTGCCTAGGGATGTTTCTTGTAAAATGGCAACTTCATGATACACTTCCCTGGCCATGGCACCCCCCTTTGCTGGTCCTGCTACCCAGGGCATATGCCCTGCTTGACCCCCCCTACTTACGCCACTGTTACCAATGCATACATATAATGTGTACCAGACAATCAGACAGCAAGAGAGATCACTCCCTCTTCATTTCAGCCTCATGCAGGATGGCCCCAAACTCACTGGAACCAAAATAAATTGCAATTTCATTGAAATATAACTCTTGTATAATTGAATGATGAAATCCATTTCACATGCTACTATATTTATAGTTTCTTCAGAAGTGCACAGAATACACAGATGTCATGGAGTTCTATTTTAATTGAAATAAATAAGTATATTACAAAGCATCAACATATTTAAATATAGAAGTTTGCGGATAGTCAAGATAGAGGATTGAGCAGATATCTCTGTTAGGGTTATGATTTGTGTTTATACTTTATACACCTTAGTGTATAAACGCAATATCCACCTGCAATTAACTGTTTTCGGTTGTTGTTTGTGCATTGTTGGATTGTGTTGATGCTGGCTGTCCCTCCTTTACCGCCATAACTTTTATCCCTTTAAATATATTTAAATAAATAGCTAACATATATTTTTGCCAAATCTATGTATCTGTGTCTTTATTTATGATTACAGTATACTGTATGTTTTGCAAGTACCAGTACATTAGCATTATTAGAAGCTGAATCTGATGCTTTCTTGTGCCAGACAAAGCCGCACATAACCATCTATAATCCATTGTAGGACTATAAGGCAGTATGAGATTTTCAACTGAGCCTGCTGTTATGTTCTACATTTTTAATGGAATACATCTTATCAACATTCATAATGTTGACAAGCAGTATGTATGTGGACCACAATGGCTGGCTCCAGGATGTCAACAAGTGTGAATTGCTTATTAAAGCATTTCATGGGTATGATGAAATGAATCATAATGTTTATAATTGTACTGCTGACACAAGTGAAATACTTTAATGAGCAATTCACATTTGTCGATCTCCCTATGCCAGCATTCGGCGGACGGCCTTGTTGACTTATTCATTTTCAAATATTACAGACGTATATAATATATAAATATATTATAGTACACATCAATCATAAAAGACCAATGTTCAAATTATTTCCATTTTTATTACATAATACAAATGCAGGCAAAATAGTTCTATAATTAGGGGAAGGCGGGGCTAGTAGCAACAGAGTTAAGTTGTTACAATGAATCTAAAACCACGCCAATGTCACACCACAGCTCGTGCGACTGGGAACAAGTTTGAACATGTTACGACGCTAATGCAGACGTGTTTATGTAGTCGGTAACTTTGTTCCAAAGTTATATTTTTCAATCCTATGGAGTCGTAGGTAGATTTACAGCAAAAGCAGCAGAGATGCTAGAGGACATATCTGTATGGCCATCTTGGTTATCTGACGTTATCAGAGGCAAGTTGTTACTCACTGATGCTCCCGTTAAAGACCAACTAGAACTAGAAGTAAATATGAAAAATTAAAAAAAAGAGGCAAAACTACACATAGTTAAGAAATCTATACTCTGGAACGAAGGCAAAAATAAAAAGACTAAGAAGATGACATAAAAATCTAAAAAAATGAAAGCAGCCAAAACATCGTTGAGTTCTAAAGACCAGTGTTTCTGTATAATGGCCCTGATTCAGAGCCGGACGCTCTGACCAGAGCGCTCGCTCTGAATCAGGGCCCACCTCCATTAAAATGGAGCATCCTCCTGGATGCTCGTATAGCTGTGGGTCACCACCCACAGCATATACGAGCATCCAACAAGATGGTCTTGACCATCGCAACCATCAGACTTGCGAGTGAAACCCTGTGGTCGGGTTTCTCAACCGCAAGGCCAGGAGTGATTTTGGCTCTATCCCATAGGAACGCCTCCGTCTGGCAGGCGCGCCCCCGGAACGCCCACCATGCATGCGCAGTGGGGACCATCGACCCACTTGTGAGCGTACTGCAGCTCGCGAGTGGGTCTGAATGACCCCCAATGTGTGCTAAGAGTTACAATCTTTCAAAACCAGGCCAGGAGTGGATCCAGTGTATTACATGTAAAGGGTGGTGTATTGGGATAGCAAAATGGCTACTGACAGCCATTTCTATTCATGGTTCTTATGTGTGTATCAGACATGAAGTGGTATCAGGCATGAAATGGTACAGGAATGTGGAAGCAGACAGGCCATAAATCCTTTAGGCGTTGTCTACTGCGATGTACGCTTGCATTAAGTTTTAGAAGTCCTTAACAGTAGTTAACCAATAAAGTAGTTTGAAGTAGGTTTATGCCCATATTAGTAAGAGTTAGATGGGTATGCAAGTAGGAAACTATATAAACAAAGAACAAAGGAGATTCCGGTGGCCTGCCCTATGCCTGGACCACAGACTGCAGCTGGTGGCTAGGATATTGTTCGTTCCAGCTCTATTCTGAGAGGAGGCTCCTGGATCGTGTAACCATCTTATATTCCGAAGCTAAGTAACTATTATTCTTCCATATCTTCTTATCTGTTGTAATAAATTATATATTTTTTCAAGATACTGGTTTGTGTGGCTTAATTAACCTTCTGTATCCAAGAACCTTATCTCGTTCCACCGGGAACAGGTGGGCTCATATTGCTTGCATAAGATGTGATGCAGTATCATTTTCTTGCACTATTTGTGAATCAGAAATCGTCAGTGAAGACGATGAGTGATGTATGTCATTGTCATCAGACTATGGGATCTATTCATCATCACTTACTTTCTACAAAAGCAGGTGAAAATTACCATTTTCACCTGCAGTTGTAGAAATTAATTTATCTGGCCATTCATCAAGAAGGGAAAGCAGGAGATATCACAGATATCTTCTACTTACCTTCCTTTTGCGGAATGGCCCGCTGTCCCCATACACTAGTATCACAGATATCTCCTACTTACCTTCCTCTTGCAGAATGGGCCGCTGTCCCCATACACTAGTATCACAGATATCTCCTACTTACCTTCCTCTTGCGGAATGGCCCGCTGTCCCCATACACTAGTATCACAGATATCTCCTACTTACCTTCCTCTTGCGGAATGGACTGCTGTCCCCATACACTACTATCACAGATATCTCCTACTTACCTTCCTCTTGTGGAATGGCCCACTGTCCCCATACACTAGTATCACAGATATCTCCTACTTACCTTCCTTTTGCGGAATGGCCCACTGTCCCCATACACTAGTATCACAGATATCTCCTACTTACTTTCCTCTTGCGGAATGGCGAATGGCCCGCTGTCCCCATACACTAGTATGGGGACAGAATTCATCAAGCTCCGAAAATATTATATTTTTGGAGCTTGACTGCAGGAGCATTCGCCATCTTCAGATGGCTAATACCCCTGCTTGTGGATCGCTACCCGCTTTTCCCTATGGGAAGAGGGTCCGGGTTGCGAGAAGGGATGTCTCCTGCTTACCTTTCTCTCGCAGAATGACTCAAAGTCCCCATATACTAGTATGGGGACAGAATTCATCAAGCTCCGAAAATACAATATTTTCGGAGCTTGATCTTCAGATGGTGTGTTCTCCCGCTACCTGCTGCTTCCTATGGGAAGGAGTCCTGGGTTGCGAAAGGGATCCTTTTGGATCCCTTCACCCCTGTCCAGCTCCTCCCTCTGGACATTTGGGCTCTTGTGCTCCTGTAAGTCACGCATGCACACTTGTCTCTGAAAGGAGCAGTGAAGCCGCTTGCAGAGACAGCTTATTTTCGGATCAGCTGTTCCATGCCGGAGCAATTCATCATCGCTGCGAGTTAGTATGTTAATTAACATAATGAATAGAACCCTATATACCAAATATATGCCAAATATTATTTTGTGATAAACGTACAAAGATTTCTAATGAACGCTTTTTATATTAAGATTTAGTATAGATTATTTTATCATTAACAATTTGCCCCAACCCCGTAACAACTTACCCCCATCGAGGGCAGATTGTTATGATTATTTTTGTTCTGAAAAACATGTATTTCATTGTTAATAATAACTGTAGGATGTAATTTACACCCAATATAAGTAGAAGAAAGAATACAGTTTTGTTTGTAAATTTTTCTGTTTGGTTGTGATGTAAGATTTTTGAGATATTTGAATTTCTGTACTTTTATAACAACTAGCCCACATTCCCCTATGTATTAATACAGAACTTGGCAGTCCCGGCAACTGAGCAGGAGGAGACGGTGGCCCAGGAGAAGAAGCAGGCAAGGAAGGAGACTTAGTGGCCTGGATGAGATCTAGAAAGCAATGCAGGAGCATGTTAAAGGGGTAATGAGTAAGGAAAATATTCTAAATTACCTATAATAAAAACAATATATTCCACATTTTGCATGCAGGACACTGAATGCATTTCCTGAAAATTCATTGCACAATATACTGTATACTGAGTTCAAGTATTTAATAAACATTGGCAGCAGTATATAATTTTACAATATACCACTAGATAAATTTACCACTAACATTTTTATTAGAAATGTGCGGTTCGGTTCTCCAAAAATCCGAATCCAGACAGATACGACTCGTGGTTCTGATCTCCTGAGGACATCCGGACAGATCAGAGTCACAGTTATGATCTTCTTGTGGTTCGGAATACAGATTTTAAATCTGAATTTCTGGTGTTGGATTGCCAAAAAATAATATGATTTTAATTATTTAAAAAAAACTTTTTATTCATTTTCTTAAAAAAACAAAAAACAAATCCAAAACACGAAGATAAATTCAGAACCAAAACTAAAGCATAACACAGAGGTTAGCGCACATCTCTACTTTTTATGATGGCTGCAAAAATACTGACTTTCCAGCTTGCTTTACTCATCCTCTAAACAGGATTATCTTTAGCAGAACTAATAATTCAGTTGTTTAAGGACTTCATTACTAACTTGGACTAACATCATAATCGTGTAGACTACTTTGTCTATTTATTTTCCTTTTTGTGTTATATGCTGTTTTATGTTGCTTTGCATCTTTGATTTCTAGTATATTGGTGCTTCCATGTGTACTGGTGACAGTTGTCAGTTTATACAATAAATGTATTAATATATTTAACAGCTAGCATATATTTACTATGCTTTATTTTGGTACAGTTTTCAGAGGTTGAAATCTCCTCTATTATAGCTTCTACTGAAGAAATTATTATCCCAGTCCATTTCACAAGCACTAAGCTTTCTTATTTTTTATATTAATTGACAATACTAAAAATAGACCACATGCAAGAAAGGAAATGGGTGTGTTATATTTTGTTGACTTTCATAATGTTGACGTTCATTAAGTCGACATGTGAATGTTGATGTTGTTGTATTGTCAACATTGAATGGTCAACATGTTCATAATGTTGACATTAACCATGTTAACATTTAACATGTCGACACTAATATAATGTCAATGTTGTGTTTAGAGTGTACTTCTATCCCTATCCCTAACGCTAACCCTAACAGTAACCTGGACTCTATTCTGAGTTACTACTATTGCATATTTTCTATACTGCGGATACAAGTATAGCATAAATACTGTTAGAAGGTCAAGTAGATCTAGTAGGTGCTATGCTCATCTAGAGTACATTTCCAGCCAATGTCCTTATTGAATTCAGATCTGAAAAGATTTGCTATTATTTTGGCTAACAGACTGTCTGGGGTCATAACTTCCACTGTCCACCCAAAGTTGACATCATTACAGTCCACTAAGTTCTTGATAACATTAGAAGATCTATCAACTTAATACATGTTGATATAGCAACTGCTGTACCCACCCTGCTCTAAACACAGATAAAACCTTTTGAAAGGGTTTCTTGAACCTATATTAGTAGGATTTATAGGCAGGTTGGCCTAAATGTTAATTTCCTCACAAGGATAGAAGCATCAAAGTTTTCACTTCAATGCAAGTTTACACAGTACACATATTTAATGCTCACATAATACATGGGACATCTGCATCCAGAAGGCATAAGAACTTTTCTCTTCTGCATCTCTTCCCCTGCTCTGGGACAATCCCATCTTTCCCCTTGGACTAGATTGTGCCTCTGTTGCCTAATAGAACTTCTTAAAATACATTAAACCCCTCTGAACCTTTTTCTCCTTCTTAGACATTATGGGCAAGTAGCATATTCCAACAATTTGTCCTATCAGATTTGCAGCATCTACATCTTCTACAATTCTCTCCATCTTATTGCACAATCTTATGTCACAGCAAACCAATATGGTTACAATGTATATTTATGGGTCTATGGACTAATAATCGCAGTACTGCTGCAATTATTATGTACCTAACTCACCAGGGGTATTTTCATTTTAATAAAAATATCTCGGCTATCTACTACAGGGAACTCGCAAGTTTTATCCCTGGCATTTAGGAGAAGTCTTTCACAGAAGTGAAAGACTTCAATGGGGTAAGCTGACACTGCATGTGCGCACAGTGTGAACTTCCAGAGCTTGGAATGGGGCTGCGGGGGAAGGATCGTAAGATCTCTATCTCCTGCACCTGGAGCCTCCATAGGCTAACAGTAGTTTACACCATCTATAGAGGCAACTCCCTCATCAAATACTATAGGGTTCTCAAGGTGCACCCCAGATATTAAAGGAGGATTTCCCATAATTTCATACTTAACGGAAACTGTGTAGCATTGGGCCATGCAGCCATCCTTTCACTGACACCAGGAAGATCCTGGATATCCTCTAATATCCTAATACTTCAAGCATACTTCTTCAGTTTGAGTGGGAAACCTAAGTATACAGTATATAATCAGACCGCCATGTGCCTGCCTAAGTAGAAAAACAGGAGACTCTCACACCCTGTTACTTGGCCACACCTTCCACTAGTGATGTTGATACTCCAGGTTACTGCCCCATCTAGTGACACACCACCTGCATCACTGTTCACATCTTGTCACCCCATATATATCTGAGATTTGAGTGGACCCCCGTATTTTAGTTTTGGTTCAGATTCATCTTCATACAAAACCACCCTCAAGTGTTTTGGTTTGGTATCTGGACTTTGTTACAAAATTGTTAAAAACAGATAAAAGCATGTTTTTTGGGCCTAAAGTACATTATTATTAACCTCAATAATATTTATTTCCAGTCATTTCTAGTCAATTTTGACCTCCTCACAATATTGTTTTCACCAATACTGGCCAAAGGCTGCAGCGAGCTACGGTACGGTAGCTGGCTGGCTAAGCTAAGCTACAGAGCAGTGGCACCAGCACATGGCAGTTCAACTTCAAAAGAAGAATATAGCATATCTAGTGTTTATGGATACTAAATCGGGATTATTTTAGCACTGTTCCATCTAAAACTAGTGACCTGAAAATTATAGCTGATGTCATTTTCTGTGAAGCAACCTGCAAATTGTGAACACATTGATTATTATACGTTTAATTCTTTAGATCTTAAACCCTGAGATCTCTGTACAAATGGTCATGTTTGACCCTTTGCATCTACCTTTTATATTTGCACTGTCAAGGTACTGTATGTATTAAAAAAGGAAAGAGTACCAATGTTACATACACTATTTTTTGTATTTGTTTTATTTCTATATGATCAGGGGAGAAAAGCCTAAGTTGTATTGGAATTGGTGTGAATTTTAATTGTCTACATTATTTCTACAATAGTTATAGTTATAGGCGAAGCTGATTAAATGATTGCATTGTTTGGATTCCACCCTCTTATCCTTTTTTTATCCAATCCCTGGTAGCAAGATGTTGTTGTGTTTGTTTTTGTTTGTTTTTCTTCACCCCCCCTTTTTATTTTTTTGAAATTTATATGTGTGTGGGCCAAGTCACCTTTGTTTTTGGTCCTTTCCCCCTCCCTCTTTATCTACTTTATATACCATGGTTTATAATGTTATCTGAGGGGACTGGTGAAAACTGAGTAAAAATATAGTGGAGATCTCTAACTTTTTTCTGTTCTCAAGTTCATTATTCTCCTAAACTTAAACTACAAACTGTACCATTATATGGCTTATGGGACCTCAATGTCTTTTGGTTGCCATCACTGGTGGAAGCTCAGAAGTATTAGACCCTGTGTTATAGTACAACGCAGTCTAGCTTTTTGTTTTTTTCCCCACTTTTTTTTCTCTCTTCTGTGTATATTGGGCTCAGGGGTTACACTGTTTCCATGTGGGTATGGACAGTTAGCATTAACCAACATGTTCCTTTTTTTTTCTTGTTTAAAAAATTTATTTTAAAAAATACCAAAAAGTGGGAGAGCTTTTAGAAGCAACAGGGAAGGGTATGGGAGGGTTAAGTTGGGCATTTTGGAAACATGGCTTTTTCTCTTTGGCATGTTTGTGATGTTTTTGAAGGCATTCATGCAGTGTAAGACACTTCTAAAATAAAAGTTATAATCCAGTGATTTCTCAGCCCTGACACCATACAGGGCCCTCTCTTCAGAAGGACCCTGTGGGGAAAATATTGGAAATAGTCATTGTCAAACTTTTTTTTTCTGTGAAGGAAATATGCTCAGTTTTAATCGTTAATTTGTATAAGTTGCTTTGATGCAATAAAACCAAATGTGTACACAAAATGGTAATATCATCATCACACAATATTAGATCATCCCCATTGGAATACAACATTACAGAAGTATTGGTACTTTGTTGTATTTGGTGGCAAATGTCTTCTTCCTCATAGAATTTGTAGTTAATTTTCATGAACATCAGTTTTCCACATTTTGAGGAAGTAGCCTCTTATGCCTACAGCTCACAAGGTTCCCAGCTGTGCTAAACACTCTTTCCGAGTACCCACTGGAGGGTGGGCAGCTTAAGTTCACCAAAGCTAGTTTGTACAAGGGGCTCCAAATTACCTTTTTTGCCTCTCAGTTATGAAAAGGACTGTGTGACATGCTAATTAGTACATTGTTATTAAATTAATCCTCCACCATTCTATTGATGCTCAGTGTATCAGATTGAACCATGTTGTCAATGTTTTACATTTTTTGGCAGTAAATGTTCCCTTTATTATTAGAGGTGATGTCTTCTATAACATTGTGAAATAACATTGTGAAATATTGTATAGATCGCAGATGCCCTTTCTTGAACCTTATTTCTCCTGGACCACCTTTAGTAGTTGTTGAAGTACGGTACTGTCATGACTGCTGGCACTAGTACTGGGTTGCTTCTCCTGCTCTTCTATCAACTGATCCATATTGATTCACTGTGCTCTTAGTAAAGTTGGCACACTAATGACATTACACACTAATGACACACTGCCTCACAGCGCTCCTATGGTATTTTTTTTTTCATTACACAGTGACCCTTTAAGTTAAATACAGTGCTCCAGTCCTATTGGCATTTTATTTTTAAATGACAAAGTGCCCCTGTAGGCTTTAACACAGTGCTCCAGTCCACTCCTAATGGCATTTTATACTGCTTCACAGTGCTGTAGCCCACAGTCCCACACAGTCTATCTCGGTTCCCTGTGTGAAATGGCGCCCGAATGCGAGGGGGCCAATTCACATGCAATCCAAAACATGCAAGATCCGATACCGGGAAGATAAAATTTTGCCTTGTTTTGGGATCTGAACATAATGGAAAGACCACACTATGCTGCCCTGTCATTATGAGACTGCAATTTATTATTCCCAATCTTTTTTTAAAGTTTATTTTTTATTTTTTTAACAATACCTGATGCTGTTAGGTAGCATATTTCTTTGCTGTGTCTGCAAAGCCGTTCATTATAGCAGGACTGTTCTTTTAAAGGCTCATATGAAATTTTGTGAATTTTCCCCGTACATATTTTACCTTTTTTGCCCAACTACAATGGACAAAAATAGAGAATGCATGAGAGTTCAAAAACATTCTCACACATTCCTTCCCATGCCGACTGGTACACATTATGCATTTATGGCCCATTCCATTTAGGGAGGCAGAATGGGGGTTGGAAGGGCGACATCAGTGCAGCCAAATTACACTAAGGGCATGTTCACACAAGGGCATATTCATATAAAATGCAGCCCATGCTAACCATGAGAAAGATGCACAACAGTCTGCTAAGAGTCTGCCATGAGACTAACAACTTGTATGTGCTCAGCCTCTGGTGCAAAATGTGAATTGATGTTGATGAAGATGGGTGGCTACTTTTGATTGATAGAATGCATGGAATCTCTCCTACTTTTGCTATTGCTATCATTATGTGGCTGCTGTAATCTATTTGCACTAATGCAATTGGTCTACAACATTAAAGCAGATTTCCATTTGATCTTTTAAAGTGGAAGGCAATGGACTTATGTATCGATTTGAACCTAATTAATACTTTCATTTTGTATCTTTATGCCTCATTCCAATTTCCTTGTACATGCTAAATGTAATTTTATTAGATGCTAATGACATCGTTCAGAGAGTGGGTGCTTTCTCTCAGCACTCAAAGCACTCACCATTTCAAAGAACCCTATAAAAAGAATCAGAAATTCAGTAGTAACAGATCCTTCAATTTATATATAAAAAAGTCAGTAATACAGAATCTTTGGAAAATCTAAATATGACAGTACCCTCAGTGGCAAACGCAGGATTTCTAAAGGGGGGTTTCCAAGTGCTTGATTTTATGAGTGTGGCCAGTCCATGAAGAGGACATAATTAGCACTTATACAGCTTTAATATGTGTCATACAAAGTGTTTTAAACTTTTGAGTGTCATAATTCCAGGCTATATAGGACCAGTGATCACAGTAAGCCATTAGATGCGGCAGTAGGGCCATCCTGCCTGAGCTGAATGTTTTTGTTTCAGATGTGGGCTCCATTCCAGGGCATAAGAGCAAGTCCGGGAGTCTGGGCTAGAAGGAGAATTACCTAGCACTGCCCTGGACTTATACTGTATGTACATATTGGTCTCGTTATGCACTGGAAAGTGTATTATTATATGATATTAATAATTAACCCTATTGATGTTCTATAGCAGTGCACCCCTAACAGTGCATGTTTTCTAGATCTCCTAGTTGATGGACAGGTGTATTTATTACTAGCTGACACATGTTAAAAGATCCACAGGTGGTGCTAATTATTTCATTTGTGATACTTAGAAGAACATGCAGCATTAGTAATATTCTACTATATTACTATTTCTATTGTGGTCATGGTGTGGGCTGGAGAGGGGGTTTCCAGGTAACCGGAGACCCCCTCTGCGTTTGCCTATGACCCTGGTGAGGTACCCCACCACCCTCTTCTACATTGCGGGGTGCCTGAAAAGGCGTCTTATTGCTTGACAGACTGCAGGGTACCTCCTTAGGTAGCACCCATCAGCCACCATCCTTCTCCCAGTGCTCCCCTGGTGCTTGCTGTGGGACATCATGTTGATAGATGCACTGGGGGTGTCTGTCCAGGAGGGAGAGGAGTACTGCTAGGGCACTGCTGGGACACATTGTGCACTTACAATTTAAACAGAAATTCCAACCAGCACAGCATGAGTCTCTGAGCATTTAGCTATAAAATGGCATGTCATTATCCATACATGTTTGCTTGTCATGGGAAAATAAAGGTTTATTTTACAGCACAAATGTATAATGTATGGTGCAGGGATGTCATATATGACATATATCTTTTATTTTTACATATTTGTCTACTAACATATAAAACAATTATAATTTGATGTTATCTGTGTTCATGAGTCATATAGACTCATTTAATCAGATGTAATGACAATCTTGAGCCAAGGTGATGGCACCAGCAGCAGCTACATCCCAGGTGCGGGGAGCTCATGCTATGGTCATTCATAAACCTCTTTGGCTTTGCTATGAATATCTTTGGTATACCAGATCCACCACATGTTAGAGGCCAGATCATGGTCAGTTGAGGTCATACTGGAAACTGTAAAGACTGTGCAGAGTGACATTGAGCCTATGATAAGTATCCAGACAGCAATAGCAGAGCTCAACAGTAAAAGAGCAGTTTTATAATATTGCTCATTTTCCCCATGTCATAGGGACAGAGGATGTTACACCTGTAGCCCTTGGACCATCAGATTAAATCAATCAATATTTCCTAACAGGAAACGTCATTTCATCAGTGTGCATATTATAGGTGATGCAATTAGCTATATGGCAAACATTATAGGTGCATACACACATAACGATTTTTTTAACGATTTGACTATAACGACGTCGTTATCGTTAAATCGTTTATAAAATAATTTATCTTTTTAAGGTGAACAGTGAACGATTATCGTTCATGCACGTTCACGTTTGTAGTTTGTAATTTGAAGTTCATCGTCCATTCTGACTGTCCAACAAACGATTTTCGTTCAGAAAATCGTTCATGTTGTACAGAATGAATGATGAACGATGAATGATGTCCTTTCACTGTATGCATGATTAAAAAAATTATTCAACGTTCATGAAAACTGTTCATTAATTTAGTAACCAACGATTTTTATAAACGATTTTCATTCACTTTTTCAAGGGAAAAACTGAATGAAAATCGTTCACTATAATCGTTGGTTACTAACATCGTTATGTGTGTATGCAGCTTATGAGAGACACAAAGTGAATACAAGTGATTTAGGTAATATTGACTGTAT